>VCMS01000016.1:0-351642 GCA_022539475.1 Gracilaria domingensis
GTGCAAGAGGCAAAGATTGGTGGAAGAGGAGACGGTGAAAGGAGGTGTGGAGGGAAAGACGGAGAAGGGAAGTGTGGGAAGGGTGGCGGTGCAGAAGTGGTCTCCTGTGACACCGAAGACAAAGGGTGGTGGGGTTGGGGATGGGAAGAGCCGTCTGAAGAAGAGGCGTAAGGAGATGAAGAAGGTGGTGGAGGAGGTGCCGCGGGAGGGAGTGGGAGCTCCGGTGGTGACTGGGTTTAGGAGTGCGGCGGAGGTAGCGCGGACTGCGAAGGGGATTCTGAGGGGACAGGAGGAGAGAAGGATGGGAGGGATTTGAAGCCGTTTTGGGGCGAGGCGGGTATACGAGAAGGGGGAGAGTTGTGCACCTGACTTCTACAAAATGAACGCGTGATGGGCGAGAAATGGGTAAATAGCGGGGGTGGTGTGGACTGGGAAGAAGTGATGGGATGATTGAGGTGGGATGAGTTGCGATTGGCATTGCAACATGGGAGAAAATGGAAACGCAAACTAGCACGAGTGCAGTTTTGAGAGAGGGTCGCGGAAAAGAGTGAATGGGGTGGTGCGGCGAAGTAGAACCTCTACAAAAACTAGGGGACCCAAGCACTAAACTGCGCGAAATGGAATTTAATATTCCAAAATTTCTTAATTTTTTGAGTGCCAGATTCTGCTACCCCCTCGCGCGCCCCAAATAGCCCCAAAACTAGCTTAGTTTCCAAAGCGAACAGACTATATTCCACTTTGCAGAACACAGACGTAGCGAACCTCGTCACCTCGAGCCCTTCCGCGATGTCCAACGCACCGAACGGCCCTCCGTCCTCGACGGCACGCATGCAAGTGTCCAACCCGCCGTTCCGGTCTGTACCTCTCCCGCAGTCGGCGGCTGCCTCCCAGCCGGGTTCTTCCGGACAAGATCACGCTCCAGCTCAGGCTGGTCCCGCGCCCGTATGGGATTGGTTCAACGCCGAGATGCCAGCTACGCTGGGTGGATGGCCTACCGCAGGCGCGTTACGCATCCGGGATCCGCACCGGCACAGTTTCCTTTTTGCCCAGGCTCCCTGGTTTGACGCCGAAGCCGTTCGGGATACCGAGCTCGTCGACTCGTACGCTGTCGACGGTCAACTCCCTGGTGGGCTTCCTGCTGACGTTACCCGTTCATGGGACTGGATCGCCCGCGTTGCAGTTATACCGAGCTGCCTATTTGTAGGTCGAAACGAGACGAGGCAATTCGCTCGCAATGAGATGGCCCGCATTGGGTACGCGCGACACTTCCGAGCTCCGAACGAACATCCGGTGCCGGCACAGTACCAGTACGATGTGGCACTTTACCAAACTTTCGGCGAGGTCGGCTACGGCGACCATCTAGCCAACGCGTTGGACGAAATTGACCGATATTCGGACACCGTCAAGCCGCAGCAGGAGTTGATCCTGTGGGCGCGGCCGATCCTTCGCGCCGAGTTCCGGTTCCTTCGCCGTCCTGGACGGTCTCAATTTCATGAAGGCCTCCGATTCGAGAGGAAATGGCGTTCCCGCTTCGGGGTACTGGTGCCGTACCAGTGCACGGAGGTGGAACGCATTGCGCATCACTCCCATACTGGGCGAAACCTGCCGCTGCCGTCATTCTGGCCTGCGGTCGAAGTCCCACAACGGTGTCACGTAGAGCTACCGCCCTGCCTAACTTACATAGGCTCGTACTTCATGAACGATCCGCCTCGCGGCCTGTGGAGCATCCTGGCAACGGAATGGACCGTCCGCGTTGCGGCTTTCCTCCTCATCGAGGCATATGATTCGTACCGAGTTTGGTTCATCCCGGAGCTCATCCGGCAAGCGATCCGAGCGTTGGATCTCTCCGAGGTACTCGGCTCGGTTCGCAATGCGCGCGAAGCCACCGCGTTGGTGGACGTCATTGACCAGATTGGCTGGAATGAGGTGCCTGCTAGTCAGGTTTCCGACGGGTTTCGTCGGCAGTCGGACCGTTCTCCCGGACGGAACGTCAATGCCAGCGACTTCGTATACTTCGACCCATGGATTTGGGAGATAATTGGTCCCGCTGAGGCGGCTGGTCGCCGGCGAGAGGAGCGTCATATCCCGGAGGGGCACCCGCGTGGGTTCGTATACGTCGACGATGACGGTGATAACCCTGCAGAGGGAGGAAGTCCCATGGATGAGGGGAGCCCAGTGGGGGTTGCATCGGAGCCCGAAGCTACGGGAGATGACGACGAAGTCGTGATTGTTGACCCACCCGTTGTAGCGGCTCCCGCTCCGACCGGCCCGTGGGCTCAGGATGTAGCATCCGCCGTGGGCGGCAGTTCCTCTCTCACTCCGCGAGCGGCGGTCATTCGCGACTTCCTTCGAGGCGTGGGAGTGGCCGTTCCCGATACGGTGACCGACGAGTCGGAGTTGCAAGCAATAGCGGCACAGCGCTTCTCCGGGGCTCCCGGTAGTGGGGGCACCCCAGGTGCTGGACCGCCCGGCGCGTAATTTTCCGGCTCGAGATCCCTGACGGGCTGTAGTAGTCCGTAGTAGACCCTGATGATGAGGGGCGAACTCAAAAGTTAGAGGTAAACTTCTCCAGCCTTGCTGGCTTGGCTCACATTTTTCTTCCTGTTCTCCCTCTCCTCAGGGGGCAATGCCTCGTTCGAGGCTGTTGCGAGTGGCCCACAAGAGAGGGCTAACTTTCCGCAGAAGCGGCTGTAACGGTAAAACTTCGTAGTCTTCTTTCCAGTGTCCTGGCTTCTTCTCCTTCTTCTTCTTCTTCTCCTTCTCCACTGTAAGTGGCTTCCGCGTTTCGCGGCTTGTCTGTTCAGCAAAAAGCTGTCCGCTTAGAGCGGCCTGGTCCGCCTGAGGCGGCTAAGTGATCTCGAGTTAACTTCAAGTTGCATCCGCTTGACGCGGCATATTCTTTCGTAATGCAATACTGTCCGCATGAGGCGGCATATTCCGTCTGAGACGGCTGCGCTCAATAGGGACGTGGGTGGTCAACCCACTTGGGCCTTGTCCAGCGTAGCCGGTATCGGTGTCCGTGTGCGACGGTGGTACTGCAAGACCTTCGAGCGAGGCAAGTGCTCAATGGGCTCGTGCGTATCCTCTGAAGAGGCGTAGCCGTACCAACGAACTCGATACAGTAGTTCCCCGTCAGGGGCGTAGCCGTGACTTACCAGACGGTCAATGACATATTCCTCATCGAGAACACTCCGCTCTGTGTGCGGCTTGCTCGAAGAATCCTCTTTCGAGTCGTAGTCGTCGCTTCTCCCGTCGTGGGCATCGTCGTTCGTGATCGGCTTCCGTCCTGACGGCAGTACATCCTGTACGCCAGGCTTTGGTCTTCGTGACCATGGTGATTTCCTGACAATCATGCTTTCAGATTCCTGGTTCTTCTCCCCATGCTGCTGGGCTGTGACCGTGCTTCGGTCTTCTCGAATAGCGAGCTTCCGGCGTCCCGGCACAATCTCCCGTTGCGACGTTGAACGGTCCGCAGAGCGGTGAGCCAGCGAGTGGTGTTCTGGCACGTGCCGTGGCGGCGGTTCGCCGCGCACTGCGGTTTGCGACACCTGCGCCTTTGCATGGCTGTCAAGAGCCGATTCAAATTCGGAATTTTTTGAACCGTTTTTAGACGGCGCCAGGTCTGTGGCTGGCACGTGCCCGGCTTGCCCACTGTAATCCTCGGTTGGAGGCGGATCTCCCACGGAGCTCGACACTTGGCGCGCCGTGCACGCGTCGTCAGTGCTTGAGTGCTGCCCACTTGCTGTGGCTTGACTGTTCGCCACACTGGTGGTTGGTTCCGTCTTTTTGACGGCTTTGGCACTCGGTGCTGCACCAAAATCTCCCGAAGTGGGGTCTGCCGTAACAGCACGGTTTTTTCGAACTAACTCTTCTGTCTCCGGACTTCCGGCTTTGCGATTCACCATAGTGGTGCCTTCCACCTCAGCCTTCCGTGGTAACGGCGCGTCCTTCTCTTCCGGTCTTCCGGCTTCAATCGTCACCGAGGTGGCGTCCTTCTCAGAAGGCCTCCGCGAAACTGTGCGATCCCTCCGGCTTTCCGGCTGCAAATCACGTACCACATCGGTACTGTGCTCCCGTTCTTGGGCCTGCAAACGTAACTCCGTTCGCGACGGCGGTGGTGAGCGAGAGTGATCTTCCTCTTCTTGAGGCTTCCGCGGTAGCTGCGCGTCGTTCTCTTCTTTCCGGGTCTCCGGCTCGTCTGTCTCTTGCAGATGCTAGTTTTTGGCGAGGGTCGTCCAGAAATTGGCAAGGGTCGTCCAGTAAATTTTTTGAAAAAATATCGAGATCAATTATTTCAAAATTTGCAAATAATTGCTTGGGTCGTCCAGAATCGCTGTGCAGTAAATACTGGTGGGTTTTCCACTCGTGCTAGTTCTTTAGTCGAGGGCTACCTGAACTGTATTTCGCGAAGTCTAGGTTCAGTTTCCATTAAGGTGCACATTACACGATACCTTCTGCGGAATGATACCCTGCAACGCATGGAATACTAGTGCTAGTACAGATGATGCCCATTATGAAATCATACCGTTTTATTCGTATCTATTCTTCTATCGACCGCTTTTGCTAACCACTACTTCGCTATATTACATGTACCATATCCCCATGATGGAGCGGGTGTAGGCGCAATCTGCGGCAGATGCCGCAGACTGCACGTCCACCATCGGCTGTATCGGTAGAACAAATACGCACTCCGAGAGGATGAGGCGCGAAGCGCCTCATCCTCTCCGTTCCTCATGTAGGGAACCATGCCCAGATGCATGGTTCCCTACTTGAGGAACCTGCACCTGCAACTCGTGAGCTACGTACGCATCAAAAGTCATTTACCTGTATACGCAAGCGGAAAGTATTCATAAGGTAGTCAATGATCCGTTGGATACATTTGAAATGCGATGGAACGTACCATTGATAAAGCAAAACAGAAACGTTGCGCTAGAAAAGTCGAGGGACCTAGTAACTCGCAAAATGAAAAAGAAGAAGGAAAGGGATCGGTTAGATTACCAGCCCACCATCATCGTAAAGCGCGAAAGCTGTCGAAGCGAGAACTCACAACCAAGGACACCAAGAATGCCCATGCAGCAAACATACCTCAAGATGCGATAAACGAAAGAGCAGCCTATGTCCCAACCAAGTACCAGAATCGCCTATCCCGAACAGCCAGAGATCGATCTTGAGAGACGAAATGAAATTGGTCGTTTACCTGTATACGCAAGCAGAAAGTATCCATATGTTAGTCAATGCTCCGTTGGATACAGTTGAAATGCGATAGAACGTACCATTGATAAGAGCAAAACAGAAAGGTTGCCCTAGAAAAGTCGAGGGACCTAGTAACTCGCAAAAGTAACCCAAAGCCTTTTTCCTGCCGTTTACATGTCGCAGAGCGCGAAGAGACGTGGTGAGGATTGGTTAGTTTAGAACAAAGATACGTAGAAGGAAATGGAAGCACGTACGAAAAGACTGCACGGAAAGACTGCACGGAATACATCCGTGAGATACGGATGCTGTCCGCTTTATGGAGGCGTCCGACGAGGGCGGAGAAAGAGAATGAGGTACGCTTCATGTCCGCTTAATGGAATCCATTCTCAGCACGCTACTTCGTAATCCGTCGTACTTTTTTCCGCCCTCGCATTTCGTAGCGAGTGCGAGGGCGGAAAAACGTACGACGGAGCGGAGTAGAACGCGAGGATGGCACGGATCACGACGGTAACAAAAGGTCGGACGTCGGACGGGCGGCGGCGGCGGCGGAGGGAAGAGATATATTTTTCTGTGCGAGATTGGACAATTGTACAGCGTACAACGTTGGGAAACCACAGGTTTATAACCAGTGGTAGATAATACGAGAAGTACACCCTTGTGTTGAGGTCGACGTGTACCTACGTTCCTTTTTGAACGAAAGCACGTGATTTAAACTCAAAATATATTCTCCGTTCTGAGCAAGACGTCGATATTGACTGTCGCTCGACCTCCTTCTCCCTTCTGACGCCCTTCCCTTGCAGTCTTTGTCGTCGTTTCTCGTTCATTTCTTCTTCTCATGGTCTACTACTGTACACATAAGAAGCGTGGGTGCCCCTTCGTTACTCGCCGAGGAGTCTTATCTCTTCAACAGCATGTCAACCATTGCCCGTTTCGTCTGAAAGCAGCGCTGGAAGACGAAAATAGCCGGCCCATTCGGAGAAGCAAGCGTCTCAAGCTTTCCGCGCCCCCGCCCGCATCTTCCGAAACGGTCACTGCCCCTTGTCGCCTTCCCGAGCCTCCAGTGTCCGAGGACATCGTCGACCCCACTCCGTGCGCCCCTCCCATTCCGGACACTTTGCATTGTGTTTCTCCTTCCCCGGCTCCCGCGTCATTAGAGCGAGAACACGGAAGCAGTTCCCGCCCAGTGCCTTCTGAGGAGGCCCTTGGTGATTTGCATATGGATTATCTCACGGTTTGTCTGGCTTCAGTAGCTTCCAACCTTGGTCATCGTGAGGCGGACGAGCTAATTGGGCTACTTCGGGACCCGCGATTCTCGCAAAAGCGATTCAACAAGACCATAACAAGTTCCAAGCGCTGTACAGAACTGAAGAACGCCATTTTCGAACGATACGCCTCAAAGGACGGTTTCAATCGCAGAACTGTTTCGCCAGAAGGATGTAAGTTCAGCGCCACCCTCTACACGAGAGACCCCGTTCAGACACTTGTGAAACAGCTCCAGTTGGCTAACAACGAAAACACATTCTTCCACCCTATTCCTCAGACGCACTCCACGAAAATATCTCACCCCATGTCCGGCTCTCTCGCAAGAGACGCCACCTCAAAACTTAAGGAAATGGTCATGGGCTCTTTGGATAGTAGAATAGTGTGGTACTCCCAAGAAATAAGTTACAGTGAATCTTTCGCAGGTCTTCTGCAGGTATACACCGATAAGTCTTCAACAACTCTAAAGCAAACATCGGTTACCGCCTATCCTCTTCACCTCATATTTCTCAACTTCTCCGACGAGCTTCGCCGTAAGTGTATCCGTGATGACCTCACAGTAGTGGCATACTTCCTTACCACACTGATCGAGGTTTCCGCATCTGAAGCAGAGGCAATGCCATTTGTTTCTAGCAAGTCTCTACGCGAGTCCAGGATGCAAATCCTTCAAGAATCTCTTCGTCAAGTCCTGGAGCCCATTCTAAATCTCACGCAGAAAGGTTTTCAGTTCATCGGGGAAGACAAACTAAGTCGAGTGTGCCATCCTCTGCTTGCAAGTTATTGTGCGGATATTCCTGAGGCTAAGGACATTCTGTCCATTCTTCATGGGACCAAAACGGAAAGCCCGTGTCATAGATGCAAAGCCCCTCGCTCATCTTTATGCAGTCCTATTCCCACCTCATTCAACGGGCGTTCTCAAAAGCACACGAAAAGCATCCGAAAGACATACACAGCTATCTTGCAACATGCACAAAAAGACGAGGCGGAAAGACGTCCCCGTCGTGCGAGGGAGAGGAGATCTCAAGCGGATACTCTGATGCGTTCAAATTCCATATCTCTCATTCCTTCGTTCCTCGAAACTTCCGTAAGCCTTGGAATGATCCCGGGATTGTCTCCATACAGTCTGTTCTCATTCGAACCATTACACAACTTGCATCTCGGCATCTCAAAGTTGATAAAAACGGCCACAATCGAGAGACTGCAGTCAGACACCCTGTGCACCACAATAGGAACATCTGCATCGCGTTCATTTCGAACGATACGCACCCAACTCCTCAACCATGCAAACGCAATTCTAGCTGCCATAGAACGCGATTCTCCTGCCAAAGGTTTACATATCGATTTCTCCACGGAGGAGAAAGGCAAATCTTTGAATGGTATCTTCACGAAAGACGGTCTCCGTGGAATGCTGGAGGCCAAAAACTACAAAGCACTTGACATGGTCTTTCCCTTCATAGGAGCATTCTTTGACGTATGCTGTGGAGAACAGGACGTTGCCCCAATCACAACTGTTCTCTCTCAGTACTCGGACTTGCTCTCGACCTTATTCAGATACAATCGTGACCCGTATTGGACTGAAAGCTCTCTCCTGTGTCTTAGTTCGGAGATTGAAGCCTTCAAGCGTTCCGCAACAAAGACTCTGGCGGATTTTCATCCCTCCAGACTGGGAACTCTGAAGTTTTATCTTCTCGATCATCTCGTGGACGATATTCGCCGCCTGGGAAGTATCAAGTACTACGACGCAGACATATACGAACATGCACACCTGTTAATTAAGAGACACTACAAAAAGACGTCCAGAAGAACAGCAACGGCTGTGGAGGAGACTATTCGCTCCATTGAGCACGGACATGTTAGAAATCAATGGAATGGCAATACTCCTTACCAGCGTAATCCAGGTTTACCAGGAACTTCCACACAGCTTCCTCGGTTTGCAATGAGAAGGCGTTCTTTCACTTTACGAGCTCTTCAACATTGTGTTTCAAGTATGTCCAGTTCAAAAACATGGACTGCTGTTAGAGAGATGTTCTCAAGTAGAGACACAAGGTCGATTCTTGATCAAATTGGTGAACAGGCCCTTCCTCCTTTCCTCAGTCTCGTGAAAGAAACACTGGATGAGCACTCTATTACATACTTCCCAGAAAAGACAAGGATAACTCTGGTGAATTCGGCCCTCGTGAAAGGTGGTTTCGTTCCGACTCTTGAACACTTCGATTCGTCTTCTAAGGCACTTAAGCTGGGACGACCCAAATACCCCATCATCCAACGTGTCTTCGCTTCTCCAGCATTTGGTCCCAGTAGAAAGCCAAATTTTTCCACTGTATTGGTAAGCGGAGAAGATTCAGAGACTTGGGTTGCCCAGGTAGTCGCTCTGATTCGAATATCTCTCCTTGATTCTGCACTTACCGCACCAGAGGTGGCATTCGTCCGGTATTTCGAGATTTTACCCCCCGCAACAAACATCGACCACATATTGAAATGCATATCTTTACGGTGGGCTACAAACGATGAAAAGAACCACACTCTTCCGTTCCCTCGTCATTCCAAAGCGGAGACTATCGTAGAGTTAACTCCTTGGTACGGGATGGTTCCGGCTTCTGCACTACAGGGAACTGTCCATGTTGTTCGATCAAACTACCCTGCTCCACCTTTTTGTCCTCCACTTCAATGGTTTCAACACCGATTCTACATCAACCGATTCTATCACGATTCAGATGAAGGACCAACTGAGCACGTTGATTTTGTACAGCCTTAAACATTAAGGGCTCCATCTTCTACATGTTCACCTTGTGGTGCCTTTTCTTGTGATCCTGTGTTACTTCCGAGATCGTTCATGTCCATTTCCTTGAACTCCATATCCCCTTCCTCGCATTCACCAACGAAGCAATCGCTAATAGACCCCAATCTTCGGCTCACACTGTCAATAAAAAATTGTTCTTTCACAGTGAGGTAAAGTCTTCCGTTCGACGGCATTCGATATCCAAATGTAGCCTCTCTCATGTCATTACCAAGAACCTTAGTGCAATCTTCCGTTGTCGTTCCAAAATTATGAAACTCGCTGGAATTGGTCCTCAAGACACGTTGCCTAACATCCCCCAGAACATTCTTTAAACACAGAGGTAGCAGTTCGGCAAACTTCTTTGTAAACAGTTTCTGTCTCTGGCCACCCCTTGACACATCCGTACTTAGAAGGCTCACAACCGTCAACACCCAAGCGTCCAAACGTGCGAGCAACAGTATTGTGCCATCTAAAAAGGTGCCCGTATCCTTGTCTTCCACATCATACCCAATAAACTTCTTCAGCACTTGTACCCCGACACGGTTTCGGAAGAACAAGTCTTGATCTTCCGTCGGCATATCCTCGACATTGTCCGCATTGGAGTACTTTAGACGAACAAATCGGGCTTTTCTCCACCATGAAGTGTTCGGTACACCATTTTCGTCAAAACGCAGTATGTTCTCCTGCGCTTCCTTCAACTGCATTGTGAGTTCGTCAGCATTCTCTTCTACCAGCTTTGTTCTTCTCCAAATCAGATCGTACCCCAGGAGGAGAAATAGTTTATCCCTCGTATTTCTCTTACGAACGCCCACGACGTCACTCATGGTCTGCCGCATTCTCTGCCTAAGGCACATATCTGCACAAAGTTCCAGTATACACCTGTCGGTAAGAGATGCTTTTCTAATACCTTCCCAGCTCAACTCCTTCAACTCGCTTTCAACCATTTTCTTCAGCAAAGCGGCCCCCCCTCGTCTGTGTTCTGCAAAGTGGAATGTAGTCTGTTCGCTTTGGAAACTAAGCTAGTTTTGGGGCTATTTGGGGCGCGCGAGGGGGTAGCAGAGGCTGGCACTCAAAAAATTAAGAAATTTTGGAATATTAAATTCCATTTCGCGCAGTTTAGTTCTTGGGTCCCCTAGTTTTTGTAGAGGTTCTACTTCGCCGCACCACCCCATTCACTCTTTTCCGCGACCCTCTATCAAAACTGCACTCGTGCTAGTTTGCGTTTCCATTTTCTCCCATGTTGCAATGCCAATCGCAACTCATCCCACCTCAATCATCCCATCACTTCTTCCCAGTCCACACCACCCCCGCTATTTACCCATTTCTCGCCCATCACGCGTTCATTTTGTAGAAGTCAGGTGCACAACTCTCCCCCTTCTCGTATACCCGCCTCGCCCCAAAACGGCTTCAAATCCCTCCCATCCTTCTCTCCTCCTGTCCCCTCAGAATCCCCTTCGCAGTCCGCGCTACCTCCGCCGCACCCCTAAACCCAGTCACCACCGGAGCTCCCACTCCCTCCCGCGGCACCTCCTCCACCACCTTCTTCATCTCCTTACGCCTCTTCTTCAGACGGCTCTTCCCATCCCCGACCCCACCACCCTTTGTCATCGGTGTCACAGGAGACCCCTTCTGCACCGCCACCCTTCCCACACTTCCCTTCTCCGTCTTTCCCTCCACACCTCCTTTCACCGTCTCCTCTTCCACCAATCTTTGTCTCTTGCACAGCTCCTTCACCTCCTTCTAGGCTTGTCCTTTAAGGTAGAACTGGAACAACCACATGGCAGCCCCTTCGGAAAAACCATTCTGGTCACAGGCGATCTTGAATTTCTGCAGAAACGCAATCACCGCGATGGGATCCTCACCGGTAAATACAGTATCACCCATCTGAAAGCTGAGTTTCTTGTGATGCTTAGTAATTTTCTGAGCTACCGCACCGGTGTGGTCAGAATCCTTGTTCCGTAATCTGTAGGTCCTGTAATCAATCGCTTTGGTGAACAGGTCGTTCAACGGCTGAATTACCTCCAGGTCCGAAACGGTGTCTGATTCGGTAACAGAATCATTCCTTCTTTTCCTACCCTTGCGGGTTCCCTTAGATTTTCTTCTAGACCTCTTAGTTTTGTTCCTTCTCCTTCTCTGACCTTTACGGTCGTCCTCCGAGCACTCTGAATCGGTATCTGAACTCGACGAAGTAGAACTCGAATCCCATTTCCTCTGCCTACCTCGACGGCTCTTCTTTTTCTTACCTTTATGGTTTCTTTGCCGCTTATCCTCCGAGTCAGACGAATCACCCTCAGGGCTACCTCCTCCGGCACCCTTTCGAGCGATACAAATTGGTTTGGGCAAATAGTAACCGGTCGGAACATCTGCTGCCGAGCCCTTGCGGTCACGTCCCAACGAACCCTTGTGGTCCCCACTGTCAGCTGGTAAAGACTGAGAGTATTGTAGCGAACCCCTCGGGACCTCATGAGGCGTCGTGCCTACTATGTTCACCCTGGATGGTCTTCCTTCTGCGTACCCTTCGGTAATCCATAGGTCTTGAACCACGCGGTATATCTTACCTTTGGCGTCCGTCCATAGATACTCGCGCACCATTTTCGGTAAGATTGCCCTAACTTCTACAACCACGCGGTAAATTACCACTCGGGTAATTGTGTCCACGTCCAAAGAGGGCGCAGCTGTTCCACCTTCAAGGTCAACCTTATTGGTTGTGGCATCCTTCACCACTTGGGTCACGAGATTTCTGGCTCGCTCCTCAAGACGAGGCCAGATCTCTTCAACCATTTCACCATAAGGGTTGACCTTCACTGTATCCGACGGCGCACTCGCCACCGGGTCGCCGGGACGGACAGCTTTACCTCTTGGGTTACGTAGCAATTCCTCCGGGTTATCCAAAATTGGTTGTACCGAAGGTACAGAAGGTCCACCTGCAAGGCTTGAAGGGGCACTAGACCCTTGAATAGACCTCTTATGTTTCACCATTATTTGGCTGACAGGGGTAGCCAATTGTTTTCCTGGTATTCCAACTACCGAATTGGTTTGAATCCCTTTCGTCCTACAAAGGGCTTCGTTTCCAAAGTGGACACGACAAAAACCTATTAGGTGTTATCCAACAACAAGCTTCTAGGTCGGAAGACCAAAATATGTCGTATAGCCACGGGCGGTGTTCGTCGGTTGTGGGGAGCCAGCGAGGGCTCAACCTATAAGGTACGAAGTAGGAGACGAACCACGACCATAGATGAGCACCTGAATACCAAGTGGTACAGTAGGTAGGATTGCTAGCTGCGGCCGTATCGGAAACAGCAAGCAAGAGCGCAAGCGTACGTACAAGACCTTAGCGGTGGTAGTTCTTAACCAAAAAGGCAGTAGTTTACCAAGTTGGTGCTTACCTTACAAGTCGTAGGAGAAGCGGACCTCGGCAGCGCCTAAGCATGGCTGCCGGGTCAACGCGATCTCACACACGTGTCAGACCTATTGTCTGATGCACCACGTGCGTCTCTAAAATATCTACATAATTAAATAAATTATCTAAAGTAATGACTAGTTAGTAGAATGTCCACAAAGCCGTCAAGTCAACACCCACGTGGTAGATCTGTAGCACATTACCAACCGGTTAATTCCTCCTCATAACCCCTTTGTAGCAGAACCATTAGGTAAAATCCATTGTACGACATTGGCCCATGCATGACCTTCTACGGGTGCTAATTAAGATTAAATTAACCAACGGTTGAAGACTCCCATGGGAGATGCATTTCATAACTTCAAGTGCCACGTGCACTGATGCATCGCTCATGTATGAAGAGCTTCTTCGTCAAACACCCTCAGGATCGGGTTTGCTCTACAAAAACCTTCTCAGAAAACAAATTCAAGTCGTATCCCCATTGGTGTTTGAAAGCACGTTGCAACCCTGCGATATTCGTCTTTAGGGTGGTTGGAATGAGATCTTGGTTGTCTGATTTCCGCGTCGCAATGAATTCGACAATAACCGCATTAACCCGTTTCAGTTGTCGATCGCATCAGGAGGATGTGTCTTGGGGCAGACTGTGTCCACTTTCAGTTCGGAACAAATATATAGAGGTGAGACCAACGGCTTGTTTGCTCAAGCTGCAACGACGCCAAGCAGCTGTTTTCTTGTCCTTCAGCTCTGCAATTAGTTTCGGCCTCAGCAAATTGAAATCCTCCACCACGAATTCTGCGAATGCGTAAAAAGAAGTTTGTGTGGACTCTGCAGTGTTTTTCGAAGTATGCAGATACATTAAACTCTGGGTTCCGCAGATACAGCTGGCTCTAATTGCGATTGGGGTCCATGAAAGTGTGATGCAGTCCAATGTCGTGGCAGAGATATAAAATTGAAATGATACTTTTCCAGCGACTCTGTTGTAAGAATAATGATGGCATTCGTGAGATTTGGACCGTTTTGGTTTTTGAGAGAGGAAAATATAGGTGCATATGCTGATCGAGAAATGATATTGAGTGAACTGCTGACTTCAAAGGATGAAACGTGACTTTTATTAGACTCTCCGATGATGGCGTTCATGTGGCTGGTAGAGGGTAAAGAATGATGCTCTGTGTAGGAAAGTCGCCGGAGTCATCGTAGGATTCTGTGAACGATGACGCGACGTTCATGGTGCGGTTGCCTGTGCAGGACAAAGCCTATCATGCTCCATGAAAGAGTACTATGGCAGTTTTGTTGCACAGGAAGAAAGAAACTTCATGGTTGCGTACATTACGTGATGCGCAGCTGTCTGTTGGAGACAGACAGCTGTTGCAAAATTTATCACTGAAGAAAGCATCTGCAGAACCTAATTGACAAGCGAGTTATCAACCAAGAACTTGCGAAAAAAATTACGCCTTTTGGCTTGCTTTTTTAAGATTCGCTGCGCTCGCACCCAATATTGCGGCCTCGGTCCGCAATTTTCTCGCTCGCCCCGGTTGATAACTCTTACTTATTGTGATGCAGACAGACAAGATAACGTGCAAACGATGTTGTGAAGTAAAGAATTTGCAAAACCAGCGCAGGTGCGGTTTATCATTTTATACGTGAACTGGGCAATTCAATCTTCTACTGCCTGGAATGTGTAGCATGAATATTGGCGACGAAAATCAAACCGTTAAGTTGATGCTTAGGCCAAATTTGTATCACAGATAAATATTTTCATTTTTCCAGAATCAGAATTTTGCGGACGACGAAAATGACTGGTTTAAAAATATATTTGAAAAGCAATGCCATCGAGCTGTTGGTAAAGATCAATAAACATTTATCATGACATGGAAAAAGAAAATTAATTAGGTTTAATTCTTTCAACTTTGTATTCGATGTATATATTGTTGACAAAAATGTACTACGGACTACGTAGTACGCAGTGGTTGCGGACTGTAGTTTGCGATACAAGCGTCGAATAGAACGTGAATTACGTGATCTTTTCATGGCTCCTAACAAATGCCTTACTAGAAAACAAGCTTTTTTGCTTTAAAAGGCAGACAAGAGATGGCAGTGACAGGCGGCATAGCTCTATTCCTACTTCACAACGAGGGAAAGCAAAAAACACTTAAAGAGATGAGAACGGATTGAGAAACATTAATAGTCGGTAAGAGTCTACATTTTGTTGTGTTATGCTTTTCCGTACATATAGAGGGAGAATTTCTTTGCTCTATTAGTTCTTACAGCTTTCGGGTATCCGATACGCATGAGGAAAAGCTCAATTTCTACATCACGTTACGCCTGATTTTGAGCGAAGCTTATTATATGGGAATATTTTATCGAGGATGAGGAGCATACGTACAACGTAGTAAACGTAGCTTAATAGAAAGTCCCCTTGCTGTGTGCTAACGATACTGACAATCGAATGCAATATGGCTAGTAGGAACCGGAGCTGACGGACACCTCCGATCGGTACAGTACACCCAGTTACCGCAAATAAAGTGGGTTCAACAATAGTGTGGGTACCCTTATTAATGGGGCCCACACTATTGAAAGTATCTCAACCTGAGAGGGAAAAAGATATATTGTGGCCCATATTATAATTGCCTCAACTGGAATTAATGTAGCCGTTCCAGAGACTTCTATACGCGCCAAAACCGAACAGCAGAAATATATAAGACAAAGATCTTTGGTACATATCATTATTGTTCGACATCTTGTTCCCCAGATCCAGGAAAAACGTTCTAATGGCTATTCCAACCTCAGGCTCTCCAATCGTAGCAGCCTTCCAAAGAGCGCAACAGCGCTCTACTCAAGCCACGAGAATCACAACCAGCACAACGACAGCACCTCTGCCAGAATCTCCAGCGAGCACCACTCCTTCTCCTGCCCAACCTTCATGTTCAGCTGCGCCACAGCAGCACCAGCTGCATCACGTGCTGACTATCAATGATAGGCTCAACATTCTACGGTGGATGCTGAACACCTCTGAGTCTGAAGGCCACAAGAAGATTCCTTCTAAAGCGGTGAAGCAATTTCCAAACTTATTTCGCGGCAACGTCAAGGCTAACCTCCAGAAAGCCAGTCGCTTATGGAGGACAAGAGCTCAAAAACTCGACGCAGCAGGCGAACTTTGTCATTCTGTTTGCACTACGATAACAAGAAACACAGTTCTGAGCTTAAAGCGCGTCAATTTGAAAGCATTATCCGGACGTGGTCGCAAAGTCAGACCGTGGGTATTTGCTTTACAGAAAGATATGTTGCTCGAGTTTGACCGTCTGCGAAAGTTGGGAGCTACGTTTAATTGGAAGACGCTCCATGCGTTAGCCTTTCACATGGTTGAACCGTCAACCAACGATGCATATCATGCAAATCTGGTCGACGACAGATCTAACAAGAACATCAAGACACTTATAACGAGGAGATGGATTCAACATTTCACAGATAGATTTCGAATTGTAAGCCGATCGCACACCGGCAAGCATCTTCTCTCTCCTGCAAAAGAAGAACACATACACCAAGAAGTTGCCTTTCATTTAGTTCAGCTGAAACGAGCATTCGATTCAAAAGAACTGGAAGAAGATAATGTGGAAAACGCCGATGAGACCCATTTTTGTAATCAACGTAGACAATGGAAAGACCCTTGGATTCTGTGGCGATGCTGAAGTGAAGTACGCAGATGTCGTTTCGGGTGTTGAGGGAATGACAATGGTCCTTCGCATAAGTGGCGGACGAGACGCGCAAATTGAACCTACATTCATGGTGTTTCAAAAGAAAGCGAGGAGCTATCCAATCCGAGGCGTATCTGACGATGTTTGTAACGTTTCCTACCGCTCCGGACCAAAAGGATGGATGGACACAACAGTTGTGGCGCAATGGCTTTCAGAGAAGAACGTAATTAGAAAATTGACCAACGACCGAACAAGAGTGCTCTACATGGACAACTGCAGTGGTCATAATATGACTAAACCGTTTGCACGCACTGCGAATAACATAAAAACGAAGATAAGATACTTCCCGAAGAACGTTACTCACTTGATACAACCAGCCGATTCGTTCATCATTCAGAAATTAAGCAAGCTTGAAGCAGACGCTGGGAGGCATACAAGATGGACATGATCGCAAAAGGTAGGTGGTCGTCTTCCGGTAAAATTGTTAATCCCGGTAAGCATTACTTCCTAAACCTGGCACGGTTGGCCGTGAACGATGTTAACGCGCAACGCGATGTTGACGGTTTGACTTTTGCTTGCAAAGCTATGATTCGAACTGGAATGGCTCTAAACGTAAATGGTATTTGGGAAGAGAAGCAGCTTTTTCCAAAGCTTAAGGCTATTATCTCCAAACACCGGAACCATTTTGAGGGAGAGGAAGTCGGTGCTGCAGAGAGTGGTAATCTCAACGATGAGGGCTCCGAGGTGGAGGTTGGACCGGTCGCAAGTGCTAGCGCACGAGCACCAGCAGCGCTGGAGTAAAGGTATTCTTGGCCACATTATTTTTGTGTGTTTTTTTTTAACGTGGCCCACGTTGTATTCGCTTGTACCTCAAATACGTGGGTACCTTGAAACTTGTGGGCCACACTATAATGGGTGTCGACGAAGCTCAAAAAGAGAGCAGATATAGTGCGGCCTACTTTATTTACGGTCACTGGGTGTACCTTTGTACACACCTGATATCTACACCTACATATGTGACGGAAGGAACTTGAAGGTCGAGTCACTGAGATAATATCATGAACTGTATGACGACATTTGAAACGTGATCTAATTTGACAAATCCATTCGATTCCACAGTTTACAAGGGGTTGCGGCAAATCTACGCACTGTGTAGTATGTAGAATTGGAGCGCCAGAACCTCCCTGTAATTGAAACAGTTCCTCCCCAGAACCTCTGTCACCTCGACACCCCCGCAAGCCAGTAAACTCCCGCCCAGTTCGTCCCTTTCCCCCAAAACCTCTGTTCCTCGCTCCATCATTGGCCACACACTAAGATCGGGCGTGACAGCCCTACTCCCTCCATTGTCACCACTCGGTGTGTATTTCGAACTTTCCCATTTCAAAAAGAGCGCGCTTTTGCTCTCAAATGATAAATGGTAAAACCAGCCGTGGAACCCAACTGAAAGCTCAGAAAGCCGACATTACCATCCTTCCCATCCTCAGAGCACACGAGCATCTTGCTCTGCTTTGCTCACGGCATCTTTAAGCATGCCTGCAGTGTTCCTATCGCATTGTGAAACACCAATTGATAAACACGGACATGGTAATTGTGGTAATCGCTGTCTCTTGCAAATCATTGACGTACTTCTGTTTGCCAGACGTTATCCTTTACTGACAAGCTTTACTCTGCCTCCGCCACATTACATTCATTCTATCTTCTGTACTGGTTGTCTGGATTGTCTACAACACTCAAAGCCCTCTCAATGGCATTCTACGGTGTAACAATTGCTGTCGAAGCTTGATCATCGACTTGTGTATTAGATGTTGGATTGTTGCGTTCCGAGTAAGGACCACGATCTACAGTAATACATTGTGCTTGTGGTTCTCTGTTTTGTGTTCCTTTTTGCCTTCTTGCAGGAGATCCCCGTTCCAGAAAACACTTTTTTCGCTTTCAAGAACGACCTAAACCTGCATTCGGGTTTTGTATGTTTTCCAGCTCCCTATTCACGGACAGTACTAAATTAGAGACAGTTGTGGGTGTTGGAAGAACGACTTGAGATTGGTTTGGGTACCTGCCATTGTTAAGTAGCTGCAGCCCCTCACGCAAGTAGTTCTTTAAGCTATCAATGGCCACTTGCCCGTATGTTTGTGCGATTCGATGCATTTGGTCAACGAGTGCTTTGCAGTCGGAATAAGTTGCATACGACGTAATTTCGTCACTCTGAAGCCTTCGCAGCGTCACTCTTTGATTTCCGGGCTGTTTGGTTTGTCCGTTGTTTTCAGGGTTGGCTGTATCGTCAGCATCTTGCTGTGGCGGAGATTGTCGCCCAAGTCTCGACTGTATTTCGCTTTGAAGCTCTGTGTGCGGTGTTCCCATCTTGGAACGAAGTTGCAGTACGTGTTGCAATGTCCACGAATTAGAATCACGAAGCCAGTAGTCACGCCATATATGCTCGATGCGAAAACGGTTTGACACTGCTGTTCGAATTGCCGGCCAACGATCGCAAACCTCATTGAAGACCGTGAATAACCTTGTGATGTGCGCACAGGGAAGGCCCCAAGCAGTCGTATCGCGACAGCTGCAATTGGCAGTAACGCCCTCCGTCTCATCTCGAGCAATCATCGCGTTGAGTAGATACGCGTTGTAAATTTCTGGGTTATTTGGGTCGGCATTGTATGCTCTACGGATAGTGAAAACTGCCAATGGTTTTTCCGATGATACTTCCAGATCCTCCTTTTCCAAGTCAAAATTAAACGGGGCATCTCGTGTCGGGAGCACACTAGCATCCATAACTTGAAAATAGACGGAGAATCGAACACTATTCTCGAGGAATTTGCTGATGCTATAAGGTGTAAAATCTGGACCATTCGATTGGAGGTAGCATCTGTGAGCGGAAGCCCTGAGGTAACGCGCTTGTTGCGGATGCCGTGTCACCAATTGCAGGCTTTTGGCTTCGTTCTGCTTGTAGTCTTCGAGTTATGCTCTGCATAACCAGAGGCACCTCGGAAAAAGGCACATTGTTAGAAACGATATATTGCTGGTACCGTTTGTGAGAGGACTCTGAAAAGCCACTCCCCTGGAAGAAGAAGCGACGTGGGAGCGCAAGATTCTTCAGGCAGCGGACCAGCATCTCCGGGTTCTCATGGTACAGGAACTTGTACCATCTTGGTAGTGCAGAATTAAAGTTGGTAAAGAACCGTACCTCCAGATTGGAGCGTTTCGTGTAAAATTCTTCTATGGTCGTACTGTTTCTCAACACATGTAACGCGTCTCCCATATCCTTCGCCCATGATGACCTCTGTATGTGTTTGCACCATCGCTCGGTGTTTGGGGCTTGGTTTTTGTTGAGATGCCAGTCATCCAGCGTAATGGACGATGGGGGGGAATACTTTCCGTATGGCAGAAATTAATGCCACGCACTGGTCTATCGCGAAGCTGCACGGTGTTACACTATAGCACTTCTTGAATCTCTCAAGAACCCATATAAAACTCAATTCAGTTTCGTTGATTATGTACCCCATAAAGTAAGTGATGAGGTGCCCGTTGTTATCCCTTCCATTGAAAGATATTAGAGGGAGATTGAAACGGTTGGCTGATGATTTACAATCAACTGCGACCCCCGGAACAATGCCGAAACGTTCATAATCCGTTGTCCACTCCATCAAACACCAGGCAACGAATTGAAGCCCGTCGTCGCTCCCAGTCCTACAATAGAGTTTGTTACTATTGTTCTGGGAGTGGACCTCGATCAGATTTTGATATAATCTGAGAAACTCCTTCTGTTTCGGATAACGTGAGTCGGAAATGTACTTGAGCCGTCTCCGGAACCGTGTCCTATCTACCTGGATGCCAAACTTGTCCTCCACAAGAGCCAGTACTGTTCCCTGCCGAAGATGTAGATTCCTTCTTAAATGATGGGCCTCACGTTCCATGCTCGGCGACAATTTTCCCACTATGGAGGAACTGTTTGGCTCATGATTATGATACGCCTTTGCGAAGTTAGGGACAAACGCATTTTGTTCGCCAACAGCAGAAACCTTCACTCTTCGTACTTTGAATTCATAAGGACAGTTGTACTGCTCATGGCTCGACAAGGAGCATATGAGATACCCACGATTTAAAACCTTCCGCCCTAGCTCCTCGCCATACTTCGAATCTCTTATACACAACTTGAAACCATATCCCTCGGCAATGTACTGCAGATGCTGCAGCACATCCTGTGAATGCGCATTATTAACCTGCTCGAGGTATGCAACAAATATGTGCCTAACACTATCCTCTTCGAAACTACCTTCCAATTGGGAAGATGTAATTGACTCCTCCTCTTCACTGCCATTAAAACTTTTGGCGAGTTGCGATGAGTTCAATTGCAATGCATCTGAAGAGTTACCTTCAGGAGCTTCTGCAGAAGTACCTAATTGTGGTTGCGTCTGCAATGCGTACCGAAGACAAGAGCAACCGTGTTGTTACTTGGTTAGAATTGTGTGCCACAAGAGCCAAAGATAGGATAAGTTCTTACCGAATTCACAAGTGATACTTCTTTCTGGAGTTTCCTGTGCTTCTCCGTGACGTCTAGCACAGAACTGTCGTCAGATGATGGAGGTTGCATAGTGGATTTCGACTTCTTCTCATTAGAACCTCCCTCTCCAGTACTGTCCTCTATTTCAATAATCTCTGCTTTGCGCCCCATATTGCCCTTCTTTCTACCCATGGATACATCTCTATCGACATGATTGTGACCCGAAACCATTTTTTGTACTTCCGCAGGACGACTAGGGATAAGATCATCCATGAAGTCTTTGTCGCTATTATCTGCTTCTCTTGATGTGGGTTTCAGAGCGGGAGGAGTGTAGTTAATAAAAGGAATACGAAACTGATCCGGACAGTTCTTCAATATTGCTCCTTTCACAACATTCTTCCTTTTCTCGGAAAGAATTCGTCGTCTTTCGTCAATGCGTTCGTGATTGTGCATTGTTGACTCAGATACGATCCGTCCTTGCTCATCCCGGCGAGCTTTGGCCATAAATGCCGCCTTATAACTACAACCTGGATGCGAGTACTTGTACCTTAGACAGCGGAGTCGTACATTCAGCCGATATTTTTTTGACTTCGTGACTTGCTTGCAGAACTGCACACCATACTCATAACCTTCTTGAAGACATAGATCAGCGACGTAACCAGGTGAATCCCATACATTGAGATCCTCTCTAACCGCATCCGGCTCTTCAACTCCTACATTTGATCGTTGCTTCTTCGAGTTCTTGTCATCAGAACTCTTCTCTTCTACAAGTACTTCGTAATTTGCATCTTCTGACGCTTCCTTTCGTAACCAACCTATCTCACCTCGCGAGCCATCATTCTCCCCTGAACTAGAATCCACAATGTTATTCACGATGCTATTAGCTGTAACTCTCTCATTCTCTAGACACTCTCCTTCCACCACTGCATTCGTCATTAGCGATACGCTTCGCAGTCGTCTGGTCTCTCCACTTCTGCACTGCGTAGACCTCACCCGTTTTTTCTGAGCGATAACTGGATTCTGCACTCGGACTGCAGCTCTCTTCGCCGGTTTATTGGTATCACTTGCCTTCCTGCCTTTTTTCGTAATAGACCTATTCATAACTGACGGCTTTGGGACACGCCGTGTGGTTATCGCGTCTTGCGACGGAGCTTTCCTACCTTTTTCCTTCGGAGGTTCTGACACTTGGTGTCGAGAGGCGAAGACTCCTTCGCGACGACTCATCTGAATTTGATCAACCGCGAACGTGTCGCTCACAGGAATTATGTGACTCGTAGCAATGATCATCCAGATCCGTGCTGCCGCACATGACCACCGATAGTGTTCTGTCAGATCGCGTTTAAGACCTCGTGAGAACGTCGCTCTCGGAATTACCCCTGTGGTGCGGGCAAATTTCGTCATAGCAGATAAGACGTATGCACAACAACTAAAGTCATCTGTTTGTATCGCGTACTTCAAAACGTCTAGTATATAGTTTTCGGAAGGGTAGGTCCATTTGATTTTCTCCCTTCTCGCATGTTGGATCAGTAGCGAGATTAGAGATCGAATGTTTTCTGGACAGTCCCAGTTCAAACTGTCACCCCAATACATCTTCCAAGCCCCAGGAGATAAACGATGAGCAGTAAACAGTCCCCAATGCACACCGTTAATGCTGACGGGGACCATTATTATCCTGATTTCACCAGAACTAAGGTAGCGCTTGTGTGTAAAATAAGATTTGTAACGATTCAGAATTGTACGCTGATCTTCTTTGCTCTGCTTGCCAAATAGCCCGGCAAAACTCCCAATACGAACATTTGCATCAACAGGGACGAAAAGTACTCCTGATTTTGGTTCTAGTTCCATTACTCCAGAGCCAAGAAGAATATTACAGAACCATTGCTTTGGCTCGCCTAAAGAAATTAGATTATTACCGACCACTCCGTTACTATCAGTTGCATTCTGAAGAAGAATTATCAGATGATACCACAATCGGCGGAGCTCGTTAAAACCAGGCGGACGGTAGCAATTGAATGTTATCTGACTTTTGTCTTGTAACTTCCGCAGAAAGGAAGATATAGTTTTCATTGTATTAATTATAGATTCTTCCTCCAACTTTGGTAAATCTCTCTTCAATGGGTGATTTGACATATCCTTCGTAGTTTTAACCGGATTACTATTGGAATCAACTTTATCTCCGAATTTTTTATTTCGTGGGTCAAGAAAAGCAACAACCATTGAATCCAAGGCATCAGATGGTGGGTAGGTAACGGAAGGGTCCGTTCCGCTTGCAAATGATATCATGAAGAGCAGGAAGTTTTTAAACCTCTTTTGTTCTTGACAGAAACAACAGAGTTTTTAATTTGCCGTGGTTCAAGATGGTTCTGAGCGAGGTCGAGAAGACGCTATTTTCATGGTGAGCTCGACGCTCTTGACCATGCATCTACCAAACTATTGCCACTTGACGGTGGAGGGAGTAGGGCTGTCACGCCCGATCTTGGTGTGTGGCCAATGATGGAGCGAGGAACAGAGGTTTTGGGGGAAAGGGACGAACTGGGCGGGAGTTTACTGGGTTACAGGGGTGTCGAGGGGCGCCGGAGACTGTACAGCACGTTTGAGAAGTGCAAAAACAACCTCAAATCCTCATGCCATGGAGAGTGGCTCCTCGCCAAGTAATTACGTAACACAGGACCCAGTAAAACACCTACAAGTCATAGCTCCTCATCAACCCAGCAGCTCATTGGCACGAGCTCCTGGTCGCATTGCTGACGCAATGCAATGAGATCACATCCCGTGATCTCATTGCATTGCGTCAGCAATGCCACCAGAAGCTTTCATGTGAGCTTTCAAATGAAAGCTGTCTGTCGGCAAAAACAACACACTTGGAAGTCCTCTACCGCTTACCGCAGCATATGGCGCGCTTTTTTGAACTTTTCCCTGCCTCTGATTCCAGCATTGATCGTCTCGCGCCCTCGTGTCGTTCCCTGCGCAGCTGCCTTCGAGTTGTTCAGCGCCTATCTTCGCTTCCATATCATTCGTTCTGAATCTCGCCTCCTCAAACCGCGCAGATCTCGTCCTTTTCCTTGCCTCGCTCACTCCTTTTTCTCATCCCGTCGCTTGCTTTGCGTGGTCTTGTAACTTGCATCTAATCTTTAGCCTCGCTTGCTCGTGTCGCTCATATCTTGGTATGCATCAAGTTACTACGCCGCCCTATCGTCTTCTATGCTTCATTGATTGCTTTTCGTGTCCACGCCGCTGGTGTCACCTTCGTTGTCTTGCTCGCTAGTTTCGCTTGCTACGTGTCCCGCATTTTGTGGCTGTGGCGCTCGATTCGCGGTTTTTGTCTCGCTTCTTCCTTGGCTTTCCTCGCGTGGCTCCTCCGACGGCTCGCTTGGTTCGCTCCTTGGCTCGCTTTTCATGACTCTGACCCTGGGTTCACTTTTTGGTCTTGTTCAGTCGTCTCGCTCGCTACGTGGCTCGCATCTTGAAACTACGCCGCTCGCTTCGTGTTTTCTGTGTCGCTCGCTCCTTGATAGACCTCGTGGCTCCGCCGTTCGCTCGTGTCGCTCGCTCTTTGACTGCCTTCCGGTGTCTACGTTGCTTCGCGTTTGCTATCTCTCGCAATCGTCGGGTTTGCTCCGTTGCTCGCTTTGCGTCGCTCCGCCTGTCGCTAAGCGTTTTGCGTCTCGCTCGCTCCTCTCTCTAGCTCCGTGGCTCGCTGTGCGTCGCTCTGCTGCTCGTTTCGTGTTTTACCTGTCTCTCGATAATCTCGCTGGCTCGCTTCGCTTTGCGTTGCAGCTAGCTTCGCGTGTGGCACTTCGCGCGCTCCTTCTCTCGCCTCGTGTGGATCCACCGCTCGCTCCTTGTTGAAATATTTGGCTTTTCGTCTGGACTGGCCTGGTGTCGAGGGTCGGTACAGGGCTATTTGCTCCGCTCTTCTCGCATTGTTTCCATGATTTCCAAGCCCTTCTCAGCTTGTCTGATGTACGACAAGCCGCCGCCGAGGCCAAACAAAAGTCGCATAAGCGGAGTGGTTCGTAGGCCACCAGAGGACGATTTCGACCACGAGATCCTCGTCTACGTTGACCCAAACAACGAAGACTCCGATGACGATATTGATCTCTACGCCAATTCTGAGGAGCACGCTAAGCAAAGCGCGACAGGAGTGGATTGAGAAGAGCTAAAGTCCCGATTGATAAGATCATCACCGAAATCAATTCGTTTATGCTTCGGATGATGAGGAACACTTCTCTGAAGTTTGATCGTTCTACTGTATATGGGCGAATGTGTTTGCGCGCGTTATGGAGACATCTCATATTCGTTCTAACAAACGA
Organism: Gracilaria domingensis; assembly: GCA_022539475.1. Classification (NCBI taxonomy): domain Eukaryota; phylum Rhodophyta; class Florideophyceae; order Gracilariales; family Gracilariaceae; genus Gracilaria; species Gracilaria domingensis. The sequence continues at coordinate 25,136 of VCMS01000016.1, forward strand.
AAGTGACGAAAAGGGAACCTTGCTACATTCATTTGTCACTTCTTGCAATGAAGGAAAATGGTTTTGCAACACAATTCTCACTGCAGGGATTTATGAGCTGGAGCCTAGGAGTGGTGTCGTACTCGTCTCAGCAGAGACTGGAGGAAGTATTGGACATGTGGCGCACTTTTTCGAAAAGGAGGGGTCCTCTATATTTACTGCTGATCGTAAGGAAGAGTTCAAAATGCGGCTAACAGAGAAGAAGTACCTCGCTCCTGGTCCCATATCGTCCATTGCGATCCCGATGAATGTCAATGGGAACCATTGGGGAATGTTCGTCTGTCTCTTGCAGATGCTAGTTTTTGGCGAGGGTCGTCCAGAAATTGGCAAGGGTCGTCCAGTAAATTTTTTGAAAAAATATCGAGATCAATTATTTCAAAATTTGCAGATAATTGCTTGGGTCGTCCAGAATCTCTGTGCAGTAAATACTGGGGGGTTTTCCACTCGTGCTAGTTCTTTAGTCGAGGGCTACCTGAACTGTATTTCGCGAAGTCTAGGTTCAGTTTCCATTAAGGTGCACATTACACGATACCTTCTGCGGAATGATACCCTGCAACGCATGGAATACTAGTGCTAGTACAGATGATGCCCATTATGAAATCATACCGTTTTATTCGTATCTATTCTTCTATCGACCGCTTTTGCTAACCACTACTTCGCTATATTACATGTACCATTTCCCCATAATGGATCGGGTGTAGGCGCAATCTGCGGCAGATGCCGCAGACTGCACCTCCACCATAGTGCTGGATCGGTAGAACACATACGCACTCCGAGAGGATGAGGCGCGAAGCGCCTCATCCTCTCCGTTCCTCATGTAGGGAACCATGCCCAGATGCATGGTTCCCTACTTGAGGAACCTGCACCTGCAACTCGTGAGCTACGTCCGCATCAAAAGTCATTTACCTGTATACGCAAGCAGAAAGTATCCATAAGTTAGTCAATGATCCGTTAGATACATTTGAAATGCGATGGAACGTACCATTGATAAAACAAAACAGAAACGTTGCGCTAGAAAAGTCGAGGGACCTGGTAACTCGCAAATGGAAGAAGAAGCAGGAAAGGGATCGCTTAGATTACCAGCCCACCATATCATCGTAAACCGCGAAAGGTGTCGAAGCGAGAACTCACAAGCAAGGACACCGAGAATGCCCATGCAGCAAACATACCGCAAGACGCGATAAACGAGAATCTAGCCTATATCCCAAACAAGTACCAGAATCGCCTATCCCGAACAGTCAGACAGGTAAACGACCAATTTCATTTTGTCTCTCAAGATCGATGATGGATCTGGAGAGATGAAATAAAATTGGTCGTTTACCTGTATACGCAAGCAGAAAGTATCCATAAGTTAGTCAATGCTCCGTTGGAAACATTTGAATTGCGATGGAACGTACCATTGATAAAGCAAAACAGAAACGTTGCGCTAGAAAAGTCGAGGGACCTAGTAACTCGCAAAAGGAAGAAGAAAAAGGAAAGTGATCGGTTAGATTACCAGCAATCCATTCATCGTAAAACGCGAAAGGTCTCGAAGCAAGAACTCACAAGCAACGACACCGAGAATGCCCATGCTGCAAACATACCGCAAGATGCGATAAACGAGAGAGCAGCCTATGTCGCAACCATGTACCAGAGTCGCCTATCCCGAACAGGCAGAGATCCAAGATCGCCGAGAAACCAACTTGGTTTGTTGCGCCATAGGCTTTAGCTTCTCGAGTCTTGCGCTACTTTTGAAAAGCAGCGCAAGACGCGAAGCTAGAGCCTATGGCGCAACGAAATGAACTATTGGTCGCGTACTTACAGTCGTCGGTTTGGGTTACCGGGTTCCCGTTTTCACCCTTCAACTCGTTCTATATCTTGAACAAATAGAAGAAGTTGAGGGTGATTAGCTTATTTCCTGCCGTTTCCATGTCGCAGAGCGCGAAGAAACGCGGTGAGGATTGGTTAGTTTAGAGCAAAGATACGTGGAAGGATATGGGAGAACGTACGAAAAGACTGCACGGAAAACATCCCTGAGATACGGATGACTCCGTCCTACTTTCTTCCGCCCTCTACTTTATGGAGCATCCATAAAGTGGAGGGCGGGAAAAAGTACGACGGAGCGGAGTATAACGCGATGATATCGATGGCATGGCTCACGACGGTAACGGAAGTTCGGACGTCGGAGGCGCGGCGGCGGCGGCGAAGGGAAGAGATTTATTTTTCTGTGCGAGATTGGACAAGTGTACAGCGTACAACGTTGGGAAACCACAGGTTTATAACCAGTGGTAGATAATACGAGAAGTACACCCTTGTGTTGAGGTCGACGTGTACCTACGTTGCTTTTTGAACGAAAGCACGTGATTTAAACTCAAAATATATTCTCCGTTCTGAGCAAGACGTCGATATTGACTGTCGCTCGACCTCCTTCTCCCTTCGGACGCCCTTCCCTTGCAGTCTTTGTCGTCGTTTCTCGTTCAGTTCTTCTTCCCATGGTCTACTACTGTACACATAAGAAGCGTGGGTGCCCCTTCGTTACTCGCCGAGGAGTCTTATCCATTCAACAGCATGTCAACCATTGCCCGTTTCGTCTGAAAGCAGCGCTGGAAGACGACAATAGCCGGCCCATTCGGAGAAGCAAGCGTCTCAAGCTTTCCGCACCCGCGCCCGCATCTTCCGAAACGGTCACTGCCCCTTGTCGCCTTCCCGAGCCTCCAGTGTCCGAGGACATCGTCGACCCCACTCCGTGCGCCCCTCCCATTCCGGACACTTTGCATTGTGTTTCTCCTTCCCCGGGTCCCGCGTCATTAGAGCGAGAACACGGAAGCAGTTCCCGCCCAGTGCCTTCTGAGGAGGCCCTCGGTGATTTGCATATGGATTATCTCACGGTTTGTCTGGCTTCAGTAGCTTCCAACCTTGGTCATCGTGAGGCGGACGAGCTAATTGGGCTACTTCGGGACCCGCGATTCTCGCAAAAGCGATTCAACGAGACCATAACAAGTTCCAAGCGCTGTACAGAACTGAAGAACGCCATTTTCGAACGATACGCCTCAAAGGACGGTTTCAATCGCAGAACTGTCTCGCCAGAAGGATGTACGTTCAGCGCCACCCTCTACACGAGAGACCCCGTTCAGACACTTGTGAAACAGCTCCAGTTGGCTAACAACAAAAACTCATTCTTCCACCCTATACCTCAGACCCACTCCACGAAAATATCTCACCCCATGTCCGGCTCTCTCGCAAGAGACGCCACCTCAAAACTTAAGGAAATGGTCATGGGCTCTTTGGATAGTAGAATAGTGTGGTACTCCCAAGAAATAAGTTACAGTGAATCTTTCGTAGGTCTTCTGCAGGTATACACCGATAAGTCTTCAACAACTCTAAAGCAAACATCGGTTACCGCCTATCCTCTTCACCTCATATTTCTCAACTTCTCCGACGAGCTTCGCCGTAAGTGTATCCGTGACGACCTCACAGTAGTGGCATACTTCCCTACCACACTGATCGAGGTTTCCGCATCTGAAGCAGACGCAATGCCATTTGTTTCTAGCAAGTCTCTACGCGAGTCCAGGATGCAAATCCTTCAAGAATCTCTTCGTCAAGTCCTGGAGCCCATTCTAAATCTCACGCAGAAAGGTTTTCAGTTCATCGGCGAAGACAAACTAAGTCGAGTGTGCCATCCTCTGCTTGCAAGTTATTGTGCGGACATTCCTGAGGCTAAGGACATTCTGTCCATTCTTCATGGGACCAAAACGGAAAGCCCGTGTCATAGATGCAAAGCCCCTCGCTCATCTTTATGCAGTCCTATTCCCACCTCATTCAACGGACGTTCTCAGAAGCACACGAAAAGCATCCGAAAGACATACACAGCTATCTTGCAACATGCACAAAAAGACGAGGCGGAAAGACGTCCACGTCGTGCGAGGGAGAGGAGATCTCAAGCGGATACTCTGATGCGTTCAAATTCCATATCTCTCATTCCTTCGTTCCTCGAAACTTCCGTAAGCCTTGGAATGGTCTCGGGATTGTCTCCATACAGTCTGTTCTCATTCGAACCATTACACAACTTGCATCTCGGCATCTCAAAGTTGATAAAAACGGCCACAATCGAGAGACTGCAGTCAGACACCCTGTGCACCACAATAGGAACATCTGCATCGCGTTCATTTCGAACGATACGCACCCAACTCCTCAACCATGCAAACGCAATTCTAGCTGCCATAGAACGCGATTCTCCTGCCAAAGGTTTACATATCGATTTCTCCACGGAGGAGAAAGGCAAATCTTTGAATGGTATCTTCACGAAAGACGGTCTCCGTGGAATGCTGGAGGCCAAAAACTACAAAGCACTTGACATGGTCTTTCCCTTCATAGGAGCATTCTTTGACATATGCTGTGGAGAACAGGACGTTGCCCCAATCACAACCGTTTTCTCTCAGTACTCGGACTTGCTCTCGACCTTATTCAGATACAATCGTGACCCGTATTGGACTGAAAGCTCTCTCCTGTGTCTTAGTTCGGAGATTGAAGCCTTCAAGCGTTCCGCAACAAAGACTCTGGCGGATTTTCATCCCTCCAGACTGGGAACTCTGAAGTTTCATCTTCTCGATCATCTCGTGGACGATATCCGCCGTCTGGGAAGTATCAAGTACTACGACGCAGGCATATACGAACATGCACACCTGCTATTTAAAAGACACTACAAAAAGACGTCCAGAAGAACAGCAACGGCTGTGGAGGAGACTATTCGCTCCATTGAGCACGGACATGTTAGAAAGCAATGGAATGGCAATACTCCTTACCAGCGTAATCCAGGTTTACCAGGAACTTCCACACAGCTTCCTCAGTTTGCAATGAGAGGGCGTTCTTTCACTTTACGAGCTCTTCAACATTGTGTTTCAAGTATGTCCAGTTCAAAAACATGGACTGCTGTTAGAGAGATGTTCTCAAGTAGGGACACAAGGTCGATTCTTGATCAAATTGGTGAACAGGCCCTTCCTTCTTTCCTCAGTCTCGTGAAAGAAACACTGGATGAGCACTCTATTACATACTTCCCAGAAAAGACAAGGATAACTCTGGTGAATTCGGCCCTCGTGAAAGGCGGTTTCGTTCCGACTCTTGAACACTTCGATTCGTCTTCTAAGGCACTTAAGCTGGGACGACCCAAATACCCCATCATCCAACATGTCTTCGCTTCTCCAGCATTTGGTCCCAGTAGAAAGCCAAGGTTTTCCACTGTATTGGTAAGCGGAGAAGATTCAGAGACTTGGGTTGCCCAGGTAGTCGCTCTGATGTCGGCCACGTCGCGATTCGGAGCTATTGCAAAGGTCGCGTATTGTGCCAAAAGTCGCGGATCAAGTGGGTGTGAAGCGCTAGTTTTCTCTAGTTTGATATATGTGCACGGAGTGTGCAGCGAAATCACTGCCGGAAGAGCCGGGAGGAGTGCTTTCGAAGGTCTCCGGAGGGTGCCAGAATGTGGCCAGAACGTGCCCGCGGGCGGGGGGGGGGGGGGGGGTCGGTCGTGTTAGGGTAGCTACCCTAACACGACCGGACCCCCCCGCCCGCGGGCACGTTTTGGACGATTTTTTGAAAAAGGTGCGATTTTATGCCCGCGGGCGGGGGGGGTCGGTCGTGTTAGGGTAGCTACCCTAACACGACCGACCCCCTCCGCCCGCGGGCACGTTCTGGACGTTTTTTTGAAAAATTTGCGATTTTAAAATGTGCGATTTTATGCCCGCGGGCGGGGGGGGGGTCGGTCGTGTTAGGGTACCTACCCTAACACGACCGGACCCCCCCGCCCACGGGCACATTTTGGACGATTTTTTGAAAAATGTGCGATTTTATGCCCGCGGGCGGGGGGGGTCGGTCGTGTTAGGGTAGGTACCCTAACACGACCGGACCCCCCCGCCCGCGGGCACGTTTTGGACGATTTTTTGAAAAATTTGCGATTTTAAAATGTGCGATTTTATGCCCGCGGGCGGGGGGGGTCGGTCGTGTTAGGGTAGCTACCCTAACACGACCGGACCCCCCCGCCCGCGGGCACGTTTTGGACGATTTTTTGAAAAATGTTCGATTTTATGCCCGCGGGCGGGGGGGTCCGGTCGTGTTAGGGTAGGTACCCTAACACGACCGACCCCTCCCGCCCGCGGGCACGTTCTGGCCACATTCGGGCGCCTTCCCGGGATCTCCCAAAACACGCCGCCCCGCAGTGATTTCGGTACACCCGGCCGCCGGTACGTTGGCGCCGCTGTCCACGTGTATTTGCGGGAGTAGGCTCTACATGGAAGTGAATGAGTGTACTCTTGACTACTATGCAAAGCATTTGAAGATCACGATTAGACAGCGCGACCATTGCTCACGTGAGTCATCATTGCGTGAACTCCACGACTCTAAAGCGTACAATCAGCGTGCGAGCGGCCACGGACAGGACACCGACGAGACTGGCAGTGCGCTGGGAGGAGCTGCCGAAAGCGGGGGTGCCCAGCGTAAGTCGCCATTTAAAAGGCTCGCATCCGTTCTTGTATCGTCCAGAGCGAGCGTATTGTTGATATACACCTTTCACTGCAATAGCTGTTCAACATGAAGCCAACTCGTGTTCGAAAGCGTACGCAAAGCGTGACTCCTCGCACTTAGCGGAGCACTCGATTATTGCAAGGTGGAATGCGGGTTTCGCTGCAGATGGATATTGAGAATGAAGGAAAGGTGATAGTCGGGGAAGCGTTGTTGCATGGAATTGGAAGTGTTCTACGCCGCGAGTTGCACGGGAAGCAATTGGACCCAGGTCTTGTGGTGGTTCATAATATTCTCATCAGTCGAAGCAGTCAGACGTTCTACCCTTACCGGGCGGAGGGCCTGGATCTTCCACAATATATCCAGGATCTCCGGACGGCCGCTCCTTGGGATGAGAAAATGATGGAACCGGTGGCAGCCAGCATTCCGGCCTCCAAGCGACGAACGGTGAGCGCTATGAGTGAAGCGATGACGCCGACAAGCCGCACGGAGCCAATTCGAAGTTCATCAACACCGAGAGGTAGCGCATCAGTAGCACCTCCGCGGGCCGGTCCATCGTCTGTTGCGAAGCGGACTAAGGAGACAATATCATCCCCAGCTACGAAGCGGACAGGTCAAACAAAGTCTATCTCGGCTACGGAGCCCACTGCGTCGAAAAGGGCTTCTCCTGCGATGAATCAGACCGTCGACACAAGGGGATCTTCTGCGTCGAAACAGACGGTTCAGCAGGGGACGGCTGTGCAAGAGGAGGAAGATGAGATCATGAAAGGTCCCCTTCCAGACGCGGATGCGCAATCCGCACAAGGAGCTGGTCCATCTGTACCCCAAACTGCACCAGAAACTGCGGAGCAGCAGGACGATGACGTTATGTTTCTGTCCGCAAGAATGGCACGTTCAAGTGTTTCTGGCGAGCGGTCTGGAACACAAGGGACACCTACTCGGAGCAAGACGTACAGACGAATTCGTCAGAAGGTACCAAAGGTGAACCTCAATCACTACCGGATGGTTGTTGTTACTGTTAACATCACTCTGGTGGACACTCCGCCCAATTTACTCCGTGGAGTAAGTAAACGCCACGTTGAAGCCCTTGTGAAGAGTATGGAGGAGCGGGGGATATTGCAGTCGATGGGTTCTCCAGTGGTGGCCTTACAAGATGCTACTACGGGAGAGAGGGATGCTGACAAGGGACGCCTAAGGAAGAAGTGCTTCATTGTAGATGGTTTGCATCGTCTGAAAGCTATACAATATTTGGCAGCGACTGGTGCACAGAAGTGGAAGCGATTAGCCAGGTTTTGGCGTTGCAATCTGCTGATACGAAGAGATGGGAGGCCCATTGGGATGAAAGAATTGTTATGTGTTGCTTCGTACCTCAATGAGTCGACGAGTACCATGCGAAGGATGATGTTTGCAGACAAGATACACTCTATAGTTAGTGTGGTCGCCATTCTAATTGAAGATGTTGAGGGGGTGACGCCGGCAGACGTGGATCCTGCAGAAGTGACAGAAGTGTTGAAGGAGAGCCAACTGATTGGGACTGTGCAATTCGCAATTGAACATGTAGCGTCCTAACATTTCTGAAACTGCACTTAAGGTTGCTTTTAAGAGAAGTATGAAACTGAGAAGTCTATGCAGTTCCTGTCTATGCTGTACTTGTGGCAGTATGGTGACTGTATCAGGAAAAATGGCAGAGGAACAGAGAGACTTGGCGGAAATTTCACCAAATACCTTGTCTAAGTTCATATATGCCAATGGTTACGGTATATTAAGTTCCGTTGATGGAACGTTGAGAAGAGAAGGAGAGTCAATTCCAGAAGAAGTTGTGAAGTGTATGAAGTTCATTGACGAACGTGTTGGTTTCGGATTGTCACAGGGGGTGATGTGGGCGACGTGGAGGGGAAAATGGAAGGACTCGGAGACTATAAGTTTGGTGTCTCGGCGAATCATGGAGCTTTCATGCGTTTCTCTGACGAGAGGGAAATTAAGGGTGCATTCAATGATCACACCCTTGACCACACTGTTGACGGACTACTGTTCCTGGCAAGGGATTTGAATAGGAGGCATGGTATTGTGAATGATGATGAAAGGGGTTCGTGGAGACCAGAAGTGATAGTGGCCTTCCCAATTTCGTGTACAACAAACTGTGGCAGTGGAAAGAAGAAGTGGATTCTGCTATTGGGGACCTGACGCAGAAGATGGATGCGTTTGTTATCTATCCCGGCGATAAAAGTTGCGAAATTGTGGACAAGCGATACACAAAAGGAAGCGGAGGAGAAAATCTTGTGGATAATGAACCGAGATTTATTGATACGGATGACGTCGTGACGTTCGCAAGTGCTTTGAGCGACGGGCCTTTGCATGAGGTAGGCGTGTACGGCGTTCGCGTCAAAGAAGATTGTATCCCGGGTGGAGTACACAACCTGTTCGAAAGAGTGGAGGATGTGCATTCGACAATTATGCTGGTGGCTCTGTTGTACGGCTACGAGGAAAAGCAGCACGATAAAAACCACCATGAATCATAAAAGGGTATTGAGATATATACGACACTTTTATTACTGAGATCTCATATCATAGCTAAGTATTAAAGGCATCGTAGCACTTGAAACAAATTCCAAGAGCATTTCTAAACCATTGACATTTGCATTTTCTGTACCCGTACAGTTCTGCCACCCTTCTGATGGTCTCATGCACGTCCTCCACCCCATCAACAAGATATGTTACCGCTGCTGGATGGTCTTCTCCCTTCACATGAACTGCCAGGGTTGCCATTTCATATAGAGGGCCATCATTGGAAGCATTCCCGAAAGCAACGATTAAATGTGTGTCGAACTGGGGGTCGTTTTCAACCAAGGCTAACGCCCCACTATTTTTCGTGAAACGAATGTCCCCTATGTCACAGTTTTCATCTTGAGGGTACGCAACCAGGTTCGGAAAGGATGTCAACACTTTTGAAATACCGGAGTTAACTTCTGTTTTCCACTTCGAGAGTCCATTGTACGTGAAGTTAGGGAGTCCACTGTCTTTTCTAGTGCTCACCACTGCTTGTTGACGCTCTTCGTGAAGTCCGTGCGATTCATTTAAGGAGAGTGCAAGTCTCTCAAGTTCGGCTGCACATCTTTCGTAACCTTCCCTGTCAAGGTCCTGATCAATTTCGGTACCATTGGATAATCTCACCCGTGCGCCTTGGTTTCCAGAGATGCCAAAAGTGTAGCCACCCAGGTGCTCCATGAAACTCTCGGCATCCTCTATATCTCGCCCAGTAGCAATTCCGAAACCAACGCGTGCGTTGATGTACTTCATGCATTTGACTGTTTCGGCAGGAATGTTGTCCCCAGCTCTTTTCAGAGTACCGTCAACATCACTAATCACGGCGTAGCCATTTTCGAATATTTCGTTAGCCAGCTGCTGAGGAGTTACTTCTTGGGCTCTAACTTCCGAGTTATACATGTTTTGAAAGCTTTCGAAAGGGTTCGTTTTGCAAGTGGGTGTGGGTATAGGAATGAGAAGGATGTGATTGATGTTCACAAGGTGTTTCGTAGTATACAAAGAGTCTAAGAACGACCATATACGGGTATTGTAGTACTGTTTTAAATCGTTACTAGGAGGAGAAGTTTTTGCATCGATTTGAAGTAAAGAAAGGATGATTTACTCATAAATTATATGTACGGGTTCAAGTGGGTAAAGAAAACTGTAAATATCTTTAACATGAGCTTAGAAATCAAGAAGAGTAAAACAACCTCCATTATGGGTTGAAACCCATAAAAGGTTTACCTTACTTTATACGGGTGCCCCAAGTAATGCAAACGCTTAGTTCTTCAGAAATATCACAATTTTTGTACTTGTTTCGTTACTAGTATCGTGCACTTTAATGATATGGAATGACCATTTTCTATCTAGCAAAATCTTAGCGAAATATTAGTGATAAGGGATGTAGGATTTAAAGGGGCATATTTGAACCACAGAAGGACGAACAATATAAGTAATGTAATAGGAACAGGTCATTTCGATAAAGTAACTTTTATGTTTAACTATCTCTAAAAGGTTTACAACACCGAAAAGTCATGTGTTCTAACCTCAAAGCTGGGGGAATGGGGAGGGGGATAACTTTTCCTTAACAACGTTGACGTAGTTTGTATGAAAAGGAGCGGGGTCACCGCCTACAATGTTTCTTTCTTGGCGGGAAAAGTCGTAGAAGTACGCGTTCCTAAACTGAAAGTCGGAGAAAGAAGTAGGGAAGCCAACGAGAGTTTTCCCATATGCAAGAAGTCGCCCAACGGTCTCTTCCAGGTGGAAAGTAGTACCTGTCTTAAGCGAAACTATCTTCAACAGCTCTTTCATTATTGTGAGCACAACCGTACTGCACTCCGTAGCGACTACGTCCATAGGAATGAAACCTCTTGAGGCCCCGACGATGTTGAACGCTGATAGCCACACGAGCTTCTCATAATAGCTTACGAGAAATGTGTCTTCGTCGACAACCCCGCAAGTGAGACCCATAGACCTAAACCTGTCTGCAACGTTGGAGGCCCACTTTCCTGTTGCGACAGTGAGACCATCCGGACTTTGAGGAGTGACACCATCCTGCGGAGCTGCGTTTCTTGAGAGGACACCAACGTATAGGACAACTTTTGAACATTTGTCCACACCGAGCTTCGAAAGCAATGGTATGATGTCTCCATTCTGGAAGAAAACGAGATTCTCTCTGAGCGAATAAGGGCAAGCCTGAATTACGGTCTCCAGGGTGTTCGTTCTTCCACAAACTAGTATCGGTACATCAGAAAGATGAGAGGTAGCAGCCATGCTGCAGAATTCGTGTGCGGAAATGACCGTATCTTCTTCGTTCGCCAGCATGGTACCTATACGCCCCCTTCCAACAATAACGGCCCGAGTCCTTCGGGCGGGAGATGAGGCCTGAGGGACGTCAGAGTATCTGGGACTCGGAGGCGGAGTCGGAGGCATGTCGCACTGGGAGTTCATTGCAAGTGTTCGAATGTTTTTGTGTGACGATAGAAATGGAAGATGGGGCGGAGAACTGCTGGGGTAAAGAGTGATACGTAAGTACAAACGGTTGGGAAGCGCAGAACGGGAACATGGTTCACTTTGTGAAAGTGAGCGAAATGTATGATATGTGATTGTACTGAATGAATGATAGGCCTTGTATGAGACGACAAGCCACAAAGTGTGATGATGTTTTATGAAAGGTAGGTGGAAGAGTAGAAAGTGTGCAATGAATGAAACTGATTTCGAACCTGAGTTGTAAAGTAGTTGTAAAGTACGAGTTACGGGGAGCTTGAATACAGGATGAAAGGAGCCATTTTGGCTTCATAAATGAGGTGAACGGGTTTTATAGCTTCAATCGGATTGCCATAATTAAAAGGATGGAGTTGGATTGCGCCCGAATATGTCTATAAAGGTCGTAGAAGCACTTATGAAGGAAGGAGTTGTACACATGTTATTGTTGATGACGGTGGAGCCAGGGTTTGGAGGACAGGCGTTTATGGAGGGTGTTCTGGATAAGGTGCGACATGCAAGGGAGTTGTACCCAAGAATAGGGATACAGGTGGATGGAGGTATTGGACTGAGTACTGTGAAAGCAGTAGTGAAGGCCGGTGCAAACATTTCAGTTGCAGGATCTGCCATCTTTGGCTCGAGTAACCCAGCTCATGTCATAGCTGGTTTTCGAAAGGTTGGTTAGAGATAGTAGCATAAATTTATTGTTTATTACATTGTTACCTTTACGTGTTATCACAACTAAATTCTCCGTCTCCATTGGAGATGTATTTCTCTTGTATGACAACCGGGAAAGGATGTGAGAGAACATAAATATATCCCCAGTGGACGCTGAGAGGGAGGATGAACTACTCTACGTGCTATCATTGTTACCCATCCGGTGTCGAGTGGTGACATATTCTTTTTTTGTCACAACCCACAAAGGATGTGACGGAAGAAGAACATGCCCCCAGTCGAGACAGAGGGTGAGCAACTCTAAGTACAATCCCTAGTCCCTAGCTTGCCTCCACTGGCAATATCTTCCTGTTTTGCTATAACCGTCGAGTGGGGTTATGGTGGAAGAGAAAAATATCGCCGGTCGAGGCGAGGTGGGTGGGGACTATGTGAAGAGGGGACAGAGAGATAGCGCTTAAATAGTGGAAGGTGCGGAGGTGTACAGTGAATGTTTTGGCGGGAAATGGGATGAGGGAAACAGGGACAATCATGGTGCTGGATATAGCCCGTGTGGTTGGACAGTGGGGGTGGACAGCACAGTTTAGCTCGATTGCACTGTATCGCAGCGGAAACTTCGATCCAACTACTACTTCTTTTTCTGAAGATGTCGAACGGATACGTGAAGGATGAGGAGCTGTGGGTGCTGTTGGAGGGGAAGGAGGTACCGCAGACGCCGTCACCAAAGCGGGAAGAGGACGTGATTACGGCGGCTGGTCGGATGTCGCAGAAGAAGGAAGTGGCTGAGGAAGGAAAGAAGTGTGAGGCGAGGAGAGGGGATGGTGATGAGGTGGAGAAGGGGGTAGAATTGGAGGTGGAGGGGGTCGCAATGGAGAGAAGGGGTGCGGTGCATCTGAGTCAGTTAGAGGTTGGAGACCAGATAGAGAGTGGGGGCGGAGAGGGTGACAGGGAGATGCGGTTTGTGGGGGAGATGAAGGCGAGGGTGGGGATGTTGGGGTTGGTGATGAAGGAGCAACTGGACGATGGAATTGTGGAGATTGTAACGGAAATGGGCGGTGTGGTGCTGAGTGGGGGTGGTAGTGGTGTTTCGGTTGAGGCGATTTCGAGCCTGCGGAATTCGTTGTCGGTATTGGGAGTGGAGATGAGAAATCATGTGTATGGGATAGTGGAGTGTGCGGGAAGGGAGGTTGGAGAGTTGCGGGAGGAGAATAGGGTTCTGAACGAGAGGTTGGACGTGCTGGAGAAGGAGGTGAAGGAGCTGTGCAAGAGGCAAAGATTGGTGGAAGAGGAGACGGTGAAAGGAGGTGTGGAGGGAAAGACGGAGAAGGGAAGTGTGGGAAGGGTGGCGGTGCAGAAGTGGTCTCCTGTGACACCGAAGACAAAGGGTGGTGGGGTTGGGGATGGGAAGAGCCGTCTGAAGAAGAGGCGTAAGGAGATGAAGAAGGTGGTGGAGGAGGTGCCGCGGGAGGGAGTGGGAGCTCCGGTGGTGACTGGGTTTAGGAGTGCGGCGGACGTAGCGCGGACTGCGAAGGGGATTCTGAGGGGACAGGAGGAGAGAAGGATGGGAGGGATTTGAAGCCGTTTTGGGGCGAGGCGGGTATACGAGAAGGGGGAGAGTTGTGCACCTGACTTCTACAAAATGAACGCGTGATGGGCGAGAAATGGGTAAATAGCGGGGGTGGTGTGGACTGGGAAGAAGTGATGGGATGATTGAGGTGGGATGAGTTGCGATTGGCATTGCAACATGGGAGAAAATGGAAACGCAAACTAGCACGAGTGCAGTTTTGAGAGAGGGTCGCGGAAAAGAGTGAATGGGGTGGTGCGGCGAAGTAGAACCTCTACAAAAACTAGGGGACCCAAGCACTAAACTGCGCGAAATGGAATTTAATATTCCAAAATTTCTTAATTTTTTGAGTGCCAGCCTCTGCTACCCCCTCGCGCGCCCCAAATAGCCCCAAAACTAGCTTAGTTTCCAAAGCGAACAGACTATATTCCACTTTGCAGAACACAGACGTTTGTCGCAAAACATGTTGACGGGGATAACTGGATACTGTACTGGGGAGACAGTTTAAGGGAGAAAGCGTCGCATGCAAGGATGAGGTTCGTGGTTGCAGTAATCGAGTATGCCCTGGAGAAACAATTGGAATGAGAGATATCCTCACGGAACTACATGCTAGATATTCTAGGATATGAGCGACAGCGGGATTCGCACAGCTGTGGTGCCTATGTTGTGTCTGCGATGTCTCATTTAAGTCGGACGCGTGGTGGGCTCCCTGTGGACACCTTTGTGAGATACTCCCGTAATCTTACGGAACGATAACGATGGCCAGCAGCAGAGTGTCGACTGCGAGTAATACTAGGAGCTCGGTCAATGGGCTGGACAATAACTGATGAGTTCGTGGTTAATGGAATGCATCAGGACGCAGGAGGGGAGAGGTACGCCAAACGTCACCAGCGTGTTGTTCATGAGACTATGAGGTACTCGGAGAACAAAGTAGCTCACACTAAGTTCTTGGAAGGTGGAGCTGTGATATCGAACACAGAGAACTACTTCGAAGTGCTTGTCGATCATCGTGAGGATCCTAGTTTAAAGATTACACGAACAGTAGGCTCCATTCGAGGTACAGGTGGAACTGGATCCTCAAAGGAACGAGGTAGGAATAGGGCGCGGAGTGATGAGGAGCAGGAACGAGGTAGGAGTAGGGCGCGGAGTGCTGAGAAGCGGGAACGAGATAAGAGTAGGGAGCGAAGTGATGAGGATCTTGGCCCGTCCACAGGTGAACAGCGTGAGGAATGTGAGAAGGGGTCCAAGAAGGAGATCACGAAGGACTTCAATGACGATATCGAGCAACGTGGGAAGGGTGTAGGAGAGAGGAGAAGAAGGACCTAACGGCCGCTGGAGAGGAGCGCGCGAAGGACTCAAGGAGGGAGGTCAGGAAGGACCTCGGGGTGGACATGGTTGCGGATGAAACAGAAGAGAAAGTAGTGGGAGAAGGGACAACAACCGACCCATTTGTGAGTTCTCAGACGATTGTTCAGGATCTTCCAGGATACCTTTACGAGCTCATGAAGGAGGGCTATAGCTATGGAGTGCATTTGCGAAGGCATATCGCACGTGTGCGGAAGTACAGATTTACTACAAGGGTAAGGTGTATGAGACACAAACAATATCCGAAGGGTACTGGATGCAAAGCTGGTATTGTTGCCAAACTCTGTACTGACATGCGAGGTTGGGTAGTGACGGGAGAGAATTCTCACAATCACAAAAGAGATTCTATGTCGAAGAAATCTATTGATATGCGAGTATCGGCAATTCGCAATTCAATTAAGAAATGTTGTCCGAAGATTCTCCAGATCCCTTACTTCCACTACACACCGAAGAACGCCCAAGGAGCGAAGCAGCTAGAAGGACAGAAGAGTGGTCTGCAGGAATTACCTCAATCGCAAACTGCGAAGAGGAGGGAAGTCACGATTATCAGTGACAGTGATGAGGACTTTATGAGGGTTACTCCTCGTCCCCCTGATATTCTTCTCACTCCCCATCGGACGGCTCCTCGTATCATAGACCTGGATAGTTCAGGGAAGACGGACGAGAGGAAGGATGTACAGGATGCAATGGAGGTGGATGAGGAGATCCTCGATGAAGGAAGGGCAAGTGAGGATACCGGTGATTGCTTTCTAGGAGATGTATTTCAGATCATAAGTTAACTTCGTTTACTGTTCACTACACTAATGGAATATAACTAGATTCTGACAACTGTGGCTCTTCGCTATGTCTATGTTTGAACAGGGGAATTGTGCGAAGAAAGATGTAGGATGCAAGACAGCTGAGGAGGACGGTGAAGTGCAGGATTATTCGTTTCAGAGATCTCTTGACGAGGAAGAGTGCGTTCGTGATGGATTTGCTGCGTACTTGACATCTGTACAGGGAGCCACGGAAGACGAAACGCTAAAGCATCTTCAATACATCGCGGAGTGCTTCGGTTTTGACTTACATGTTCGAGATTCAGTCTACAAAGACAAGGCCGGGGAGCGTACTCTGAAGCGAGGATCCCTGGTTTGTGCGCTTCGCAAGGATGAGAGGTTCGAATGCGCTTATACGTTTAAGCTGCACAGAGTGAGGATCATTTCTGATGAACATAAGGAGAAAGCAGGGGAATGGGGCTTTCGATATGATCTATCTAAGGCGCATCATAACCACTCTCCAAATCAAAATCGTTTCTACAAGAAGCTACCCCCGCAAATGGAGAGGGACGCGTACCACCTTTATGACCGACTTCGGCTCCAGTGTACGGATATATTACGTATACTGGAGGATCGATATGGCCTCAAAGTAGACAAGGAGCTCTTTCGAAAGAGACTAAAATATCTTTCTGATGCTCGCAACCCCAAGGACAAAGAATCATTTAGACTTTACGAGAATCTTTTGCAGTTACAAGCCGACAACGCTAGTAATGCAGTGTACTGCATGACCAACGAGCACAAAAATCTTCACTATGTAGCGTGGAGTTTTGAACAGTGGATCCTCGACTATCAGCAGTATGGTTTAGTTCCGGGGGTTTCGGTGGATTGCAAAGCCGTTGCGAATCGCTTCGGAATACCGCTCTTTACGATAAACGGAAGAAATAACTATGGACACGTCACTACATTCTTTATGGGGTTCTTACCGGACGAGACAACCGAAAGCTTTACCTGGATCCTCACCAAATTCAAAGAATGCGTGAAAGTATCTCCCTGGTGTGTTGTTCTGGATCAAAGCTAGGCTTGTCTCGCTGCACACCGCACAGTATTCCCCACGTCATATCTTACATTTGACGACTGGAACCTTAACCAGAACCAGGCCACGAATGTTCCACGATGGTGTGCTAAGATTAATCGCAGTAGATGGAACGATCAAATGCAGACTGAACTGTATGCATTGAGGGCAAGTTCTTCAATTGAGATCTTCAGAAGAAGAAGAGCAGAATTTGATCGCAAGTACTTCGCAAATTTCAATGAGCCTCTCGCAAAATAGTACAAGTATCTCTGCCATGAAAACCTTATGATGCTCATCCTCTGTTACAAACAAGTCTATCTCCCTAAGCGTTTTCTTTTTCAAGGCACCGGTTACACCGAATCTCCTAACCACCGCTATCAGAAGCTCGTACTCGGTCGAAGAGTACTTCTCTCTGAGGTTCCCTTGGAGATGAGTAGGATAACCTCGCGACTCAATGAGGAGAAGAAGGTCCGGAAC
Source organism: Gracilaria domingensis (assembly GCA_022539475.1). NCBI lineage: Eukaryota > Rhodophyta > Florideophyceae > Gracilariales > Gracilariaceae > Gracilaria > Gracilaria domingensis. The sequence continues at coordinate 42,576 of VCMS01000016.1, forward strand.
ACGGATGACCAAACAGCTCTGTGTGACAAACTCGCTAGAGCCCAACTTCCACTGACAAAAAAAGCTCGAGAGCAGCTCGTAGCACGTGTTACACCTTTCGCCATCAAGAGATTCCTCACAACCAGCGTGAAGGGAGCTCCTCTGTATTATATCTCCAACGTTAGTGTGCAGCGTTGTATGGATACAGACTGGCGCACCTTCGAGGTGGACCGTGAGGATCTGCACTTGGAAGACACGCAAACACTTACGATTGTTACAGTAGCCCGCATACCAAGCCGTTCCTATCCAAATTCTGTGGAGTCACAGCTCGATCTTTTATACTCTCACGGAACTACTTTGCACGGGTGTTGCACTTGCGATCGATCCAGCTCTGACGGACTACCCTGTTCGCATATCACACGCATAAGTACTGTTTACAACGACATGTGTCAGAGATGGCCCGATATTGCAAGCGTGGTGGGCCACAGGTTCCGCCTGGAGGATCTCTTTCACCCCTACTGGTTCCGTGAGTCCTCTTCATGGTGCATTGAGGACATACTAAGCCTTCGCTCCAAGATGGGAGCAATTGGAGTCCAGGTTCTCGGAGAGATTGAGGACCTTCGCCGCAGTCCAGTGCAAAATGAAACCACCGCCAACCGCTTACAAGAGCTCCTAAACGGTAGAACTTTGGATCAGTATCTAGAAGAGATTCACGAGGAGCGAAAGAAGGAGCTTACCAAATTCACTTCTTGGTCAAACTGTCGTGGAATAATGAAACAGATGCATCGTGTTGCCGATGGATACGGACCAACAGCGCTCCTTCGCCTCCAACAGTACTTAAAGGTCGGGTTAGCCCGGCTTAATGCTGGAAAGGACCCCTGCGATAACGCAACGCTTATTTCTTCGTCGGAGGTCGGCAGAGAAAAGCTGAACACAGTCTTTGATGCAGCCAAAGAACCGCAAGCCTCGAATTTGTCCAAAGTTCTGAACCCAAATTAGGGGAAATATAAGCAGCGATGACGGAAAAAGTCCAACCTAGAGAAAGCTGGATCTGCAAAAAAACGGAACAAAAACGTAGGAACAGATCCGGCGTGTCAAACTGTCGGTTTCACTGAGACTCGGGATCAAGTGAAAAGCGCGCTCGACATGGCTCTCGCGATTGTTGGCCATCCAGGCAAGCAGTATGCTTCAATGAGACCGGCTGAAAAGTAAAAATTGCAACGCCCAGCAAGCCGCGGAGCGAGGAGCGACATAACGAGCAAGCTGCAGAGCGAGGCGAGCGAGCCACACGAGAAAAATTTCGATGAGAAAGGAGCCCCAGCAACACGCGAAACCAGGCAAAGCGAGCTGCGGAGCGAGACGAGCGAACAATAAAAGTGAGCGACACAAAACAGCAAAACAAGCGAGCGAAGCCAGCAATAGATGCAAGCGAGCACACCAACAGAAGCCAGCCAGGAAGCGAGAGGAGCAATCGAACCCAGCGTAGGCACCCAAAAAAAGATCAATCCAGGCGACCAGCGAATCCAACAACGAAACGAGAGAGCTAAACCAGCGCTCGAAGCTAAAGACCAAGAATAGAGGGCAAAGCCCGCAACCGACGCGAGCAAGCAATGCTAACGAACGATGAAAGGGAGCAATACGAGCGAACAAGGCCACCGAGCAAAACCACCAAGCAAAGCCAGCGATAAGGGCAAGCTGGCGAAGCCAGCAGACCAAAAGAGCAAGAGCGAGAAGCAAGCGAAAAGAGCGAGCTAGATAGGCCAACAAAATGGGAAAACAATACCAGCGAGAGACACGAGCGAACGACAGCAGCGAACTCACAACTTGAGCGAGCGAACGACACGAGAGATAGAAGGGAAGGAGCGACACAAGCGCGCAACACGATTCAGAAACAACAGCCAGCGACACGAGCGAGCAACAAAAATGTGATTCACGAGCGGGCAAAATTGACGACTACACTGCGCGAGCAACACGAGCGAAAATAGAAAAGTGCAAGTGGCCAGACCCAGCAACGCGAGCAGACGACAACAGCGAGCGACACGAGCGAATGACTGAAGAGAGCAACATAAGCGAGCGACGAAAGCAAGCAAAACGAGCGAAAAACACAATCGAGCAACAATAGTGGATAATTCGAAGAAACGAAGCAAGCGATCGACAATGGTGAGCGACAAAAGTTAGCGGCACGAGCCGGAAAAAAAGGGGACTGAACTCTGAGAGCAACACAAGCAAAGCACGAGAGCGAGCGACAAGATCAAGCAATGCGAGCAAGAGACAGAAGCAAGCAGCACGAGCAAACGAGGCAAGCAAGTGAAAGGACTGAGCCACGCGAGCGAAGCACAAGGGAGAGGGAGGCAACCGAGTAAGCCAGGCGTGCGAGACAAACGCAATATGCAGTTTGAAAAAGCGCGCCGTATTTTGAGGTGGGAAGTAGAACACTTGCAAGTTTGTTGTTTTTGCCGACAGACAGCTTTCAGTTGAAAGCTCACGTAAAAGCTTTTGGTGGCATTGCTGATTCAATGCAATGAGATCACGGGATGTGATCTTATTGCATTGCGTCAGCAATGCGACCAGGAGCTGGGGCCAATGAGCTGCTGGGTTGATGAGGAGCTGTGATTTGTAGATGTTTTATTGGGTCCTGTGTTACGTAATTACTTGGCGAGAAGCCACCCTCCATGGCATGAAGATTTGAGGGTGTTTTTGCACTTCTCACACGTGCTGTACAGTCTCCGGCGCCCGGTGTCGAGAGTGACAGAGGTTCTGGGGAGGAACTGTTTCAATAACAGGGAGGTTCTGGCGCTCCAATTCTACATACTACACAGTGCGTAGATTTGCCGCAACCCGTTTACAAGGCAGGGTAGCATTCTCCAATTACAAGTTGTTTTGAGTTTATAGTTCGGCCGTTGGGACTCGACTACCCAATTAAAACGATACGCGTATGCAAAGTTGCGAAACTGATCTCGAGTGCAGCTTCCTGCTTCTAGCTAGAGTGCTGCGACAGCAAGTTTCGATGATCGCCGATTAACCGCCGATTAACCGCTGATCCTAGGTCTGATCCCGGACGGAGATTATCGCTCTCGTTCTCTATCCCACCGTTTTGTCCCCAGCCGAGTGTCTCTTTCGTGTTTGCCTTTCTATCGATGCTACGCTTCCTTTAAGGATGGACAAAATTAGCCCCGCTTTCAACCCTGCTCAACCGCTGGTAACTCGTCGTGTTCCGTTGTTCACTACCAAGTTGCGCTGCACAACTCGTTATGCCGTCACCAAACCGCTGAAGCCTCGTCATGCAGTTCCGCGAATGTTGGCAGATGATATCGACACTTCTGAACTAAAACCGGCTCCGGAGATAGACATGGCTCCGATATGGGCCGATATCTTCGGAGAAGTTACTGAGCCCCTCGTGAAACGTCAGGACATCAAGAAGATTTTATTAATAGGAGCCGGCGCAATAGTTATTGGCCAAGGAGCGGAGTTCGACTACAGTGGGACTCAAGCTTGCAAGGCCCTCAGAGCGGAAGGTTACGAAGTCGTTCTTGTCAATTCAAACCCAGCAACTATCATGACTGATCCGGAAACTGCCGACAGAGTTTACATTGAACCGCTAACGCCTGAAATATTGGAGAGAGTTATTGATGTCGAGCGTCCGGATGCGCTGTTGCCAACCATGGGGGGTCAAACTGGATTGAATCTTGCCACTACCCTTGCTACCACAGGCGTTCTCGACCGCTACGGAGTCGAACTCATTGGCGCAAAATTAGACGCCATCGAGAAGGGTGAGGATAGGCTGTTATTTAGAAAAGCTATGGAGAAGATTGGTGTTCAATGTTGTCGCTCTGGAATTGTTGAGAACATGGAAATGGCTGAAAAAGTTGCTGAAGAGATTGGTTCTTTCCCGTTGATTATCCGTCCGGCTTTTACGCTTGGTGGAACTGGAGGAGGAATTGCGTACAATAAACCAGATTACCTAAAAATGGCAGAGGTCGGCATGGAAGCTTCTCCTGTTCATCAAATTCTGGTTGAACAGTCTTTGTTGGGTTGGAAGGAATACGAACTTGAAGTGATGCGTGATGGGAAGGACAATGTTGTCATCGTATGCAGCATTGAAAACGTTGATCCCATGGGTGTTCACACAGGAGATAGTATAACCGTCGCTCCGACACAAACGCTCACTGACAAAGAGTATCAGAATCTTCGCGATATGGCCATTGATATCATCCGCGAGATCGGAGTGGACACTGGCGGAGCGAACATTCAATTCTCGGTAAATCCTGAGAATGGAGATATCATAGTAATAGAGATGAACCCGCGTGTGTCTCGTTCATCAGCATTGGCTTCCAAAGCCACTGGTTTTCCAATTGCGAAACTAGCTGCCAAGCTTTCGATTGGGCGCACGTTGCCGGAAATTTCAAACGATATCACGAGAGAGACACCAGCTGCATTTGAACCCTCCCTTGACTACGTTGTCACCAAGGTTCCTCGCTTCGCTTTTGAGAAGTTCAGTGGAGCCACAGATACTTTGTCAACTCAGATGAGAGCTGTTGGTGAAGCTATGTCCATTGGTCGCACGTTTATCGAATCTTTCCAGAAAGCCCTTCGAAGTTTAGAGACTGGGCGCTCAGGTTGGGGATTGGATGGAAAGGACAAGTTTGTTGAGGATCAGATGAGGTTGGAAGCCATTTTGAGGCAGCCCTCACCGGAGAGGATCTTTTTCGTTAGAAACGCGTTTGATTCAGGCATGTCCGTCGAGCAAGTGTTTGGGCTCTCAAAATATGATCATTGGTTCTTGTGGAAGTTGAAAGATATACATGACATTGGGCAGGAGATATGCAAGCATGAATCGGTCAGCGACATTGAGATTTCAGCAATGTATCGATACAAATCTGCAGGCTACAGCGACAAGCAGATAGCGTATTGCTTAAACACCGATGAAAAAACAGTGCGTTTGAGGAGGAAGGCCTTGGGTGTGCTGCCTGTCTATAAGACGGTAGATACGTGCTCTGCTGAGTTTGAAGCATATACCCCGTACATGTATAGCTCGTACGATTCGCTGATGGCTTGGGGAGATGAATTTGAGACGGAATCGGAGACTCCACCACCAACGGGAAAGGAGAAAATTGTTATCCTCGGTCAAGGTCCTAATCGAATTGGGCAAGGCATTGAGTTTGACTACTGCTGCGTGCATGCTTGCTTTGCGCTTCGGGATGCGGGTTATGAAACCGTTATGATCAATTCTAATCCGGAAACTGTTTCGACAGATTATGATACTGCTGATCGATTGTATTTCGAGCCACTGACCCTCGAGGATGTGATCTCAATAATTGAAGCTGAAAAGCCTGATGGTATTCTTGTTCAATTCGGGGGTCAAACCCCTCTCAAGTTGGCTGTGCCGCTGGAGAAATACCTTGCGTCTGATGAGGCTAAAGAAGCAGGTGTCACTTGCCGCATTCTTGGCACTCCCCCAGATTCTATAGATGCAGCAGAGGATCGTGATCGTTTTATAGCGATTCTCGAAGAGCTGGGTATCAGGCAACCGGCGAATGGCATTGCCCAGTCATACGATGAAGCAGCTGATATAGCTTCTCGAGTTGAATATCCAGTTGTCGTTCGTCCGAGTTATGTGCTGGGTGGACGTGGAATGGAGATAGTTTATGATGAGAAAGAACTTGAAAAGTACATGTCTGCAGACGTCGTTGTGGAATCAGAGCATCCGGTCCTCATTGACCATTTTCTGGATAACGCAATTGAAGTCGACGTGGATGCCATCGCCGATATGCATGGGAACGTGGTTATCGGGGGTATTATGGAGCACATTGAAGCCGCTGGTATACATTCTGGAGATTCCGCTTGCTCGATTCCAACCCTATCAATTCCTTATAATGCCATGGTCAGGATACGTTCCTGGACTGTTGCCCTTGCGAAGCGTCTTGGGGTAATTGGTCTAATGAACGTTCAGTGGGCGGTTCAGGGTGAGACGGTGTACATTTTGGAAGCAAATCCGCGGGCATCACGGACGGTTCCATTTGTTTCAAAAGCAATTGGTCAACCTCTTGCAAAGCTGGCATCGCTTGTCATGATGGGAACGAAGTTGCTTGATCTTGGTCTTGAGAGGGAAATCATACCAAGGTATACTTGTGTTAAAGAAGCAGTTCTCCCTTTCAAGAAGTTTCCAGGAGCAGACATTTTGTTATCACCGGAGATGAGATCAACTGGAGAAGTCATGGGCATTGATGATTCTTTCGCCATGGCCTATGCGAAAGCGGAACTGGCCTCGGGTCTTGTCGTTCCAACATCCGGTCGAGTGTTTATGAGCCTAGGTGATCAGGATAAGGACTCAGCTATTCCTATCGCGTCTGATCTTGTTGCGATGGGTTTCAAAATCTACGCTACACGGGGAACATACGTTGCTTTAATTGGTGGTGGCTTGAATCCTGCTGATGTAGAAATGGTGCTGAAGGTGAACGAAGGCAGGCCGCACGTGCTGGATAAGATTAAGAACAAAGAAGTTGATCTCTTCATATGCTCTCCAAGCCGTAAGATAGGAGACTCGGAAAGCACTCGCGCTGTTCGCAGTGCAGCCCTGTCGTCCAACGTACCGTATGTAACCACGGTCGCCGCTGCGCGGGCTCTGGCGCAAGCAATACGTGTGTTACAGACTCAGAAAATCACCGTGAAGGCTATGCAGGATTACCATAAGACCGCACCGCCCGTGTTTCTTCCGGGACTAAAGGCAGAAGAGGTGGCAGTACCGAAGTAAGCTCTGCTGCTGAAATTGTGCATCAATTGGCGTATACGGTTTTGAGGTAATCCAGTTTGTCAACTGTACTTGTCTCTCTCTCTCTGTTTATGGGTACAACAGCCTAATTCCGGCATGCTACATAACGTTTCAGTTGAAAGAAACGTGCTCTCACTAAGAAGGCCAAACCCTTTTCATTCTGAAAAATTTCCGGCCTCCGATAGGAACCTGACCGCAGATCTTGTCTTTCATTGACAAAACAGGGAACAATAGCCCAACGTTCTAACTTCGTTCTGGACAAGGAGAAACGCGAAACAGAATGGGGGAGCATAGGGGAAGTTTATACACGTCTTGGCCTATACCAACAACATTGAGAGTATGTACATGAGATATATATATGTGCAGATGTAGCGTTGACGTAACAAACCAAAATTGTATGCATATTGCTACAAATTTCTGTTTGGAAAAAAAGAGCAAGCTCTACCACGGCCAACAACAATAATTGTTATGAATTCACAGGCATCGGTACACGGCTATTCCATAGTCTCCAGGTGCGAACTTTGTTGCACACTGTGCAAAGAAGTGACTTCATCGCTCATTTCGTTTCTGGTGCAGTCTGTTGTTTCAACCGAATTCCATATACATACGGTCCCCGAACCCCCCCATGGTTATGCCTATCCCATTCTCCCGTCACCTCCAGCTTAAGAACCTTCGAAAAAAAATCTTTTATGCGGTATATCTTTAGCTTGTCCTTCCCTGTACTGCACTTTTTGTGATAGTCATCCTTAAGGTTACACAAACGAACATAATCTCTTGAGGTCTCCCAGTTTGTATTGCCGGTGAATTCGTACGTCTCCGATAAGTACAGCGCGAATCCTCGATACTCATGATCCTCCGAATCCAAGACGGTTTGAAGGATCTTCTGTCGATTCTTCGGTGTCGTACCACCAGATGCACCGTCTCCTGATTTGCGATTGGAACCAGGCTCATTCCCGCTAGGACGCTCCTTGGAGAACCGTTTACCGTCATTTTTCCCACGGGAGTTGGAACCTTGGGTGTGCCTCGTTCGTTTAGCACGAGAAGAGCTTTTCGATTTTGAACTTGACTTTGCGTTAACATGATTGTGTTGTGAGGTGCCAGTTCCAGAAACTTTCTTCCTACCGTACGCATTACGGTAGTCATGGGTAAGCGGAACTGCTTGGTTCGGTGATGTCGTTTGTCCAGGAACCTGAAATCGACTACATAGGGTTCGTGGGGCATTCGAAACGCGCTGTTCTTGGCCTCCAATACGATGTGAAGATCCAGCGTCTTTAACAATGCGACCAGAAGTAGCTGCATGAGAAACTTTTAACGGCGCGGCCGATATATGCTCGTCAACTTCTTCCTTCGTCTCTCGCACGTGAAGACTCGGGGTTTGGTGCACTTGCCGGAGAGTTGTGCTTCTCTCAGCGTGACGTGCCTCTGTATGAGGTCCCACATGGAGGAAACTATGATTTGATGGAATCTCTGAAGCACGTACATGTGGAGAGGTAATCGGCTGAGGCTGCGATGGGTACACATTAGTCGGGAACCGTGTTTGGTTCACATGTCCTGCAAACATACCATGGTCGAAAACACCATTGCCCAACACGCCATAAGTGAGTGGAAACATGCCTGGAACTGCAATTTTCTGTGAATGCGCTGTGGCCTGCGGTATCGAGTTTGGTTCGATTCAGGGTGTGCGTTAACCATGGGAACAAATTGTCCAACGCTATAGAACTGATGCGCATGAACGTGATGAGACTGAGGAGCATTCGTACCATCTCCTGCGCCAAAGACGTGGGAAGAGCCGAAGTCACTTGCGTTTAGAACAGAACCCATGACTAATGGGCTTGGCGACATCGTCACTGTAGGCATGCGGTTCACTTGTAGTGGAGCGGAAGAAAGTCGGGCAGCGTAACTAGGATCCAAGTCAAGTGGCATTGATGTCACGAACGGCTGTTGTGTAACAAAATGTGAGTGAGAAACCTTTCCCAGCTGCGTCTCAGTCGCCTGTAAATGCTGTGAGAAGGGGACTTCAACAAATTCATGGCCTATTTGTGGCTGATGTCCAGCTTCTTGCGTCTGTTGCCGTTTTTCTTGAGCATCCTTCATACCCTTACGCCCTTGGAACGCATTAATCGGTTGAGAGGACATAGAGCCCGAAAAAGGAGGTGTATGATCTGAACTTGAGGAAGGAAATGGGCCTCTCCTGATACTCCCAGTAGATTGTGCAAATGCATCGTTCTCTTGTGCGTTGAGGAACTGTTGCACTTCGGGAATTTGCTCATTTGCCGCAGTTGGGTTCCCTTTGCTCGATGGTCTATTGGGTACCTTAGGAAATGAGTTTTCAGTTGGTCGTGGCGTCAGCAGCTCCTGATCCGGTGTTGAATCACATGATGTCATGTCATTTCCAGCATATGAGGCAGCAGGCTGGGGTCGCGGTTTTCCATTCTCAGCCTTACTTTCAGTACGATGAAACCCTTCAACGTAATGACCGGGAGTTTTCTCTTCATCCTTGAATGCGTTTTGTTCGACAACAGAATATTTCAGTGGTTCTCCGATTTGTTCTACCTCTTCCGACTTTGACGCAAAAAGTTCGCCAGACTGCTCAGCATTACCTCCTCCTGGTAAACACTGTGCACCAACGCCTCGGTTTTCTGGTGATAACAGTACTTCTGTTGACATTCGCGGATCTGTGTCAACATATTCATGTGCAGATATCAGAGCCTGCTCTATCGATTCGGGTTGATCAACCATCGGAATCGGTAAGGCCCCATCTACTAAGCAAGCGGTAGTATCCATCGGCATGAGAGAGTCACCCCCTCTTGAAGAACCTTGTAAGCATGAGGAGGCTTGTTCACCTAAGGCCCATATGGAAGGCAGCAAGTAACCTTTTCCAGAAGGGTTGCTTAGCTCGTCATCCTTCACAGTTTCTGTTTCAGCCTCGGGCCACTCTATGACAAGCTTCTCTTCTTCATCTCGAAATCTTCTTTTCCACACTCTATTAGCAGCAAATATCTGCTTCATGACTGTCATTGCCTTAACTGCCCTACGCATCGCATAGTGCCTATCAACGACACGCTCGGGATAGGTATCTCCGATAACAATACCACACTTCTCTAGCAACTCCTGCGGTGCTTTCCACGGTCGGTGTATGTATTTTGTTGGCAATTTGGCCAATTCCGGAAGCCATCGTCTGACATAATCACCATTCGGGTCTTGTCTGTAGGCTTGTTTCACAGGATTAACTAGAGTCGTCACAGGAAATGCATCAGTGTTACTGCCGGCCGTCCATTGCCAACCTAAAGCATTCGCAGAGCGATCGCCATCGACAAGAAGCCTGTAAAATTGCCGTAGTCCTTTAGACCAGGGTAGCAACAAATACTTTGTCAAGAAACAGGCCAGGAGGAATCTCATTCGGTTATGAATCCAACCAGATTCGCGCAGTTCTCGCATTGCGGCATCTATAATAGGATATCCCGTAGTCCCATGTCGCCAGCAGTCGAATGAACCGTTATCCTCTGCCCAAGGAAACGTAGAAAACTCTGGGATCAGTGGCTTCGAGTTCATTTCAGGGAAGTGATAAAGAATATGGAAGGAGAAATCTCGAAGGCATAGGTTTTTGAGGAATGCACGCGCCGATTGGGATATGTGAGGACGGCGAACTCGCAATTTTCCTGAAACAAGAATATCTTCCTGGTCTATTTGGTCTTTCGATGTGCCTTGTCTTCGATCTGATCCTGAACGCCGACTGTTTTGCGTCAGACTATCTGAGGCCGATGGTTGACAATTTGAAACGGATTCGTTTCCAGGTTTACCGAACTTATTGCTATCGTTGTTTCCAGGCTTATTGCTAACCGTAGGGTGATGCTTTCGAGGTGCAACATTGAGCGCCTGACCTGTTTTCAGGCCTTTTGGCAACGTGGTTTGATCCCATCGCGAAACTCGTAACTTTGTGGCATGGTACATTCTGCGAGGGCTGATTTCTCCAAAACGAATATATGGACTCAAACGACTTGTTCCTTCAAAATGTTGCCTACAGCGACTTTCACCAAAGATCGGGAAAACTTCGTTGAGAAAGCGATCAAGCTGTCGTTTCGCCTGTGAACTTCCTGGCTTCCAAATCTTAGCTAGATTACTGGCCATATCGTCTGAAATTTCGAATCCTAAGAGATCTAAACCAAGAGATTGCACAAATGTGGATAGTGGCTGTAACCTTGATGGGGAAGGAAGCGGGTGAGGAGGAGGGGCGACGGTCATCCATGCGCTCATATATGCGTGGAAAGTGTCATAGCGGGGGCAAGTTTCGGAGTTGGATAGCTCCCAGGGTTCGACAAGCAATTCAGCCTTGAAGCTTTCTGCTGTGAAGCCCTCTTGAGCCAGCTCTTCGCGTAGCTCTTCATCTCGTTTTAGTAGTTGAGGCTCATAGCATCGATTCCAAAACACAGCGTCAGCACCTGTATCGATGAGGAAGCGTCGCAGCTCTTCAGTGCTCCTGCCCTTACGGGTATAAAGCTGCACTCCGAGTCGGCGCAAATCGTTCTGCAGTTGGCGAAGGGAGTGAAGAAGCCACCACTGCTTGACGGGTCCCAAGCCAGCTCCAAAGCCATCCGACGGGTCCCAGATAAACAAAGGAACGACCGGACCGCCTCGTTGAGCGGCGGTGAACAGCGCTGGATGGTCCTCGACGCGCAAGTCGTTGCCGCGGTACCACACGACGCTGGGCTTGCGAAACCACTTGGTGGAGGCGGGACGTGGAGAGGGCGAGCGGGGCGTGGGGGGTGGGGGGGTGGTGCGGCGACGCTTGGGGGGCGGAGACTGTGTGCGAGGGCGCCGGTTGGAGGGATGCCGCTGCACGGAAGGGGACCGGGTGGTGGCGCTCGGCATACCCGAGACGTTTTGGTAAGGAGCGTCGCTATCGTCGGGGGGATGGGAATTCAGGGACGACGGTTCATTGGGGACGCCGCTGTACTGCTGCACCGCGGCGGGGCGGGGTCACGTGAGCGACAGGTTCGGAGCGGCGGCGCGGGGCAGTTGCGGCGGGCCGTCGGAGGCGGTGAGGCGGCGGGCGCGAGCGCGTGAGGGCGGCGGCGGCGAGGCGGCGGCCACGGGACGGAAGGATGGGGGGGCGCGCGCGGCGGAAGTAGCGAACGGCGCGGGCGGGGGCGCGTATCAAAGGCGGGGGGGGGGCTGCGCGCGGAGCGGATGCGCGGGTCAGGTGCACGACGCGCTGCCGGGGCGCGCGCTGCTGCGCCGATTGCACAACAGGCTGTTGTCCACAGCTGCGCAGCCAACGAGCGCGCGCGGCGCGCCCCGGCTGCCACTCGCTTTTTCTTTGGGGACGCGGTCACGTGTGTCATGCGCGAAACGCCGCAGCGCTGTGGCGCATGGCCGAATCGCGCCGTGATCTGCCCCGCGACCCCTCCCCCTCCCCGTGTTCCGCGGGAGCCGCTGCCCTGTGCGGCACGCAGCTGCCCGCGAGTGGGCCCCGCGCCATCGACGAGCACGACTGCGATCTGGCTGCAGTCGTGCGCTGCTGCACGTGGCTGACACCTCGGTCGGGCTACAGGCTGCCATGTACGCCATCATCGTGATAGCGTTGCCGAAGGTAAGAAGAGACCTCGCCCTGCGCAGCTCAAGCTTTCCTGCACAGTCATCGCCGCCAGCAAAAGGCGCGATGATGCATGGCCATTCTGTCCGCTTCAACCTGGACCTACGCAAGCCGTGCGTAGGCCCGTCAGCTCTGTCGAGACTCGAGAGCATACGCACGAGCGTACGCACGGCAGTATATCAGTTGTTAAAAGTGAGCTCAATAGTCTTCCCTGTAACGTTTGTTCTGCGGCTAATGCTATCGATTCATCCTCGAATCCGGCACCTACGTGCTCAGTTCTATGGGCTAAAGACTATCCTTCTATACCTAAGGTGCCCTTGTCTTTGGTAACCCTTTGAGACGGTATCCTTGTACCTGAAGGATATGCTCTTAAGGATGTAACGATACCTTCGTAGTTTCTGCGCACGTAGCGGATGGCTCATCGGCTCATCGGCTCGTGCGCTTTTCTTGAAGAACGGTGCGGGCGTGGAAGTTGGTGCAAAGGTGAATGAAAGTGGAGCTTCCGACACGGGTACACGGCTACACGTGCGCCACGATCGAAGATCGCGATGTGATCGATGGGTCGATCAGTTGACTCGCTTGGCATGCAGTGGAAAGACTGGGGGCTCGCTTTCTCAGTTTTCAAATTGAAACGGCGCTGGCAGTGCTGCGCGCGTTGCGCTTCTGCGCCGGGCGCTCCCCTCGGGGCAGGCACTCTCCGCTGGAGCGCTGCCGCCGCGCACGCGCGCGCGGCTTTTGGCCGAAAAATGCAAATTTTCAAGCGCCGCCTTACAGAATGCAATTGCGAACATCGCTCCGTGGCCACAACCACCAGCGAATCGCTCGCGCGCCGCGCGACGCAAACAAATTGAAAAATCGCCTTCTGTGCGCTTCGCCCTCTGCGTTAATCAGCCGCCTGCCTGCTACACTACTGCATCAGCCCGCTGAACGCGCTCCACCGCCAAGTCGTCACCGAAAGACGTCGCAGCTCATTCTCCCACGCTTCCCTCCTTCCTTCGCCCTTCCCCCCACCCCCCACCTCTTCCTTGTTACTCTTGCTTCTCCCGCCCCCCCTCTTCTCCACTTCAACCCCCCTTATCATTCCCGCACTCGCTCCACCCCTCTCTCATCCCGGTCCCATCTCCTTTTCTTCAATCACTCCCTCTTCTCTTTATATCGCTTCTAACTTCTATATCTCAACTGTATCTCCCGTCGTTTACCCCTCATCTCTTTGCCCTGACCTGCTCCTCATTTGCCCCCCATGCAATCCTCTCCCCCCTCCAGGGCGGACGGCTCGCCTGGCGGCGAAGAACCAGTCCTTTCTTCCGACGAGTTGCAATCAAGAAGATCATCTCCATCTGCTTCTATACATAATTTCTCCAATAATGCCCATTCTAATCCAAACTCTTCACCACAACAACCATCCCCATTTCGCGAACAATCCCCAAGTTCTCCCGACCGTAATGACTCCTCTTCTTCCTATCATCATGACGAAGATGCCAACGAAGATGACGATGAGGACGATGCTGACGTTCAAGTTGAGCTTGAGGACGAGCTGGACCAGGTGGACCAAGATGCCCAATACGCTTCCGGAAACAGTCCAAACCACCCACAACCATTGGCAAATGGCGACCATCCTGATAGTGATAGTGATGATCAGTCGAACATGATTCGCAGGAGACGTCGCTCGCAACAGAAATTTGTCATCCCAGAAGATATGCGTGACGACACCCGCTATTTCCGGCGTTCCTCTCGCTCAAGGCATGCCCCAGAGCGCCTCTCAATTTCCCCACCAGACTCTCCCGGCGCTTCTAGCGTCGGCAGTGACTCTGACTACAAGGCTGACGATGGTACGTTAATTTATCTTTCAACTAATACTGCCTCTGGCCCTAACTCCTTTCTTCTCTAACACATGTCGTCTCTGCACTCTCCACATTTTGTTCTGACACAGCTGACAAAGAGGAGGACGAAGATGAAGAGTATGAAGACCTTGATGATGACGATTTCACTTTGGAATCAGGTAGGAAGACAAGATCTCGCGCAAAGCGATCATCGTCTGGGCAGGCCAGTCGTATCAGACGATTCGAGGCCAGTGACGCTGATGACCGCGTCGACGATGGTAACGCATCTCCATCTGACTCTGACGGTGATTGGCTCATGGATGGAACGCCTGCAAAACTTGTTGGGAAGCGCAGGCGCCGATCTTCGCAGCATCCGAAGAAACGACGGAGAACGAATTCCGTCCCCGTCGATGATGAAGCATTCCGAAGTGCGCGCATTAATAGTCGGACAGGTGGTACGGTGAATTACTTTGAGGGGGACGATCTGTCGGAGGAGGAAGCTGCTATTCTGGCAGCAAAGCAGGCTGAGGAGGCTGCAGATGCCAACATACCAGGCGTTGACCAAGTTTTGGACTATCGCGTTATGGATGGGAAACCAAAAGCGGGTGAAGGCGATGGACCTTACACGGATTTTGCGGTCTCCAATGTAGAATTCAAGATCAAGTGGACTATCACCTCGTTCCGGAAGTGCACCTGGGAAACATGGGATACTCTTCAGGCAGTGAAAGGTGCGAAGAAGGTCAGCAACTTTGTCAAGTCGGTTGAAGAAGTACGAAAACATGTCTTGACCCACGCAACTCCAGAAGATATTGAGGACCTGCGGGTAAATAGGGAAGAAAATAGAGAGCTCTTCCGAAGCTATGAGGTTGTTGACCGCATCATTGCCCAGAGAGAAACTGAAGATTTGGGTACGGAGTATTTGGTGAAGTGGTGTATCCTCTCTTATGAGGATTGCACTTGGGAGAGAAGATCTGATCTTAGTACTGAGGCTGACATGAAAGCCATAGATGCGTTCAGTGACAGAGAACAAGCAGTCCTGTCTATGACAAGTAAGAAGCGTTTCAACCCCTTCAATGTCAAAGACGATAGGCCTAAAATGAAGCGCATGACTGAGCAGCCAAAGTTTCTTCATGGAGAAGGGCGAACTCTCCGACCGTATCAGCTTAACGGTCTTAACTTTCTTGCTTTTGCGTGGACGAAGCGCAACAACGTTATTCTCGCAGACGAGATGGGTCTTGGAAAGACTCTGCAAACCATATCGTTTCTTGGCTGGTTGATGTATGCCCGTAATATCCATGGGTTGTTTCTTGTTGTCGTACCACTGAGCACCATAGCAGGATGGGTTCGGGAATTTAGGCGGTGGCTACCGGACATGAACGTCATATGCTACGTTGGGAACTCCAAATCGAGAGCCATGATTCGAGAGCACGAGTTCTTCTCATCAGCCAAAGGAGGCACTGAAAAGTTCCACACGCTTCTTACAACGCCGGAGCTTCTTATGCAGGATGTTGACTATCTTGGTGAGTTTAGGTGGTCCATGATTGCCGTGGACGAAGCTCACCGTTTGAAGAATGAAACAAGTGCTCTGCACACAACAATTGCTAGTCTGCGCTCTGCAAACCGTCTGCTAGTCACCGGGACCCCACTGCAGAATTCAGTGCGCGAGTTATGGGCACTGCTACACTTCCTGAACCCAACGAAGTTCCCTAGCGCGGAAGCATTTGAGGAACGCTTTTCTTTTGCGGCGTTGCGAGATCCAGAGCGTGTAAGCGAGCTTCACAATACCTTGCGTCCCTACATTATTCGTCGTCAAAAGGGTGATGTCGAGAAATCCTTGCCGAAGAAAACGTATGCTGTTCTTCGAGTGGGAATGACTTCCGCCCAGCAGCAATACTACCGTTGGTTACTAACTAAGAATCTAACAAAGTTGAACGAAGCTGGAAAAGCCAGAGGCATTGGTAACACTTCTAGTATCCGAAACCTTCTCATGGAGTTGAAGAAGTGTTGCAACCACCCGTATCTTTTTCCCAACTATGAAGATACCTCCACTCCAACCACTGTCGAAGAATTAATTCGCGCCTCTGGGAAGATGATTCTTTTGGACAAACTTCTGCTTCGTCTCAAGGAAAGAGGACATCGAGTGCTTATTTTTTCTCAAATGGTGAAGATGTTGGACATACTTCAAGACTACTGTCGAATGCGGCTGTTCCCATTTCAACGACTTGATGGAAGTGTTGCGAACCAAGTTCGCCAGCGCGCTGTCGATCACTTTAATGCCCCAGACTCGACTGACTTTATTTTCTTGTTGTCAACCAGAGCTGGGGGCCTTGGCATCAACTTGGCTACAGCGGACACCGTCATAATCTTTGACTCTGACTGGAATCCTCAAAATGATCTGCAAGCGGAGAGTCGCGCCCATCGCATTGGACAAACTAAGGACGTGAAAGTGTTTCGGTTACTGAGCAGGGAAACTGTGGAGGAAGACATTCTGGAGCGAGCCAAACGAAAGCGGGTCCTTGAGCACGTCGTGATTCATGGTGTGGAAGGTGGTAGCAAAGCTGATGGAAAGGAGCCGGATATTGCGTTTAAGAAAGAGGAACTATCGGCGATCCTTCGTTTTGGTGCTGAAAAACTTTTTGCCAAAGAGGACCTTGTGGAAAACGTAGAAGGTGAATCGAAGATGAAGGATGCTGCATCCAATGGTTCTGAACCGACTGCGAACGATACCAAGAAGGAAGACAAGGACGAGAACGCAGAAGACCGTCGTGTCCTTGACGCTGACGATATCGACGAACTGCTAGCTAGAGCTCCAACAGATGAGGCCTCTCAGGTTGGTGCGGCTCAGCCTAGCGTCGGGGATTCGCTTCTTAACGCCTTCAAGTGGAATGACTTCATCACGGTGGAAGGCGATGAAGATCTTGAGAAGAGTGATAAGGAAGAGGAGCCCGAAGCGAGGAAAATGGCTGAGGAAGCTTCTAATCGAATGATTGCTATTGACAAAGAGGTGTCCAGGGCCAAGGCGCGCGAGGAGCAAGAAAAGGCCAAACATGCTAAGGAAGGAGATGCTGAGTTTTGGGACAGAGTTATTCCCGAGGATCTCAAGAAGCAGGTTGTTGCAAACGAAACTGTAATTGGAACTCGAAGGAGGAAGCGTCCTAAGACCTTTGGAAGCGACTCCGCTCAGGAAGGAAAGCGGAGGCGTACTGGGAGATCCGGTCGATATGAGAACGGAAAGGTGTCTGACGTTGAAGAGCTATCTGCCAAGGAACAAAGAAGTCTACTGCGTTCTTTACGTAAGTTTGGAGATTCCAACATGGTCTCCGTGATTGTGAAAGACGCTGGACTACAGAATCGTATTGAAGAAGATCTCGCAAAGTCACTTCTTGACGATTGTCTGGCTCAAGCTCACAATGCAATCGATAACTCGAAGAGAAAGGGAAGACATGCGAACGACGACCCTGAGTACAATGGGCATAGAATGAATGGCAAAGATTCGAAGTCCAAGGCTCTACGTGTGCAAATTGACATCCTTGGCGAAAGCGGTGTAGATGCACACGATCTCTTGAAGAGGTGCCGCGACCTGAAGATGCTACGAGATACAATCGGGTCGTTTAATTCGGATCTGCAGTTCAGATTGCCGGGAGTCATTAGACCACCTTCGTTCGGTATTAGATGGAAGCAATATCATGACGCAATGTTGCTGGTTGGGATTTACAGGCATGGGTTCGGGAACTGGACGCAGATTGCCAAGGACGATCAGCTGGATCTAGGCGACAAGATGAATGTAGCTGGTAATTCGGCCCAGGCAGGTGCACCAGATACAACGAAGTTGGCACGGCGAATCACGGCGCTTCTCCGAGAGCTTGAGCGGGAATCTCGCTTGCGGGCTGCTGCAGGTCGTAGAGGCAAGTCCCGGATGAAGGGCCAAAAGAGGCAAAGGGGCTCGTCGGTGAAGGGATCCACGGAGAGAGCCAAGCGTGCGAAACCGGGCCGTTCGGATAAGAGCAGGAATAAGGCGATGCGGTTGGAAATCAAGAGAAGCAATTTGGCCACATTGCGTGAACTGCGCTCTCTCTCCAAACAGAGCAACAAGCTCGATGCCGCTGAGCGGATTTCGAGAACTAAGCAGTGTTTGCTCAAGCTCGGAAGGTCCATTGACCACGTCGGGAAGTCGAAGACGGCGACGGCAGACCTTTGGACTTATGTCCACGAGGTTTGCAGGACAAGTCTGCAGGGTGAGCGATTGCAGACCATTTACGAGAAGCTTGCGTCCACGGTGGAGGCAAGCAGCCCGAATTAGATGTAGATATCAGAGCGGCATAGGGACCTTTCCGGCTTTCATTCTAAAGGTCCGAGAAGCATGTGCACAGCTTATATTTTGTGTTAGAGCGAAATCGTCCGGTGACAGCAGCTTACGTAAATGCTTATCCTATTTCTGAGATATCAAACATCAAGTCACAAGCCTATCCAAGAGCAACCTCACAATGGTGCAGGGGCTTGAGCAATGGTGATCCGCTGGGTTGTACTACAATTCGTTCGAATCAATTGCCTTTGTTCGAAGGTGGAGTTATCTTTGGTGGCCGCCTCGCAAAAACTGACGTTGTTGCATCAAAGATAGCAAAACCTTTGTCGCGCAATTTGAAACCGACCAAAATTACATGTTAGTACTGGTAGGCCATAATCTACGTCCTGACCAAACATGGCTACGCAAAAGTCGAAGAAGTTGTCACATACCGACTGACATCCCAAAAGCCGCCGCAGCACCGACCACAAGAGGTTGCAGGACATATGTCTTCAAGTTCTTCGACCTAAAAGAGACGGAATCTTGTTAGGGAATCCATTAAATTCCGTTTCTAATTACGTACGCGATCTTGGCATAAATCAAGAACTTACATTGTGGATAACATTTCAGCGTAGTCCCAGTCGTCGTACTCATCAAATTCCGCATCGCCGTCGAACGTGTCTCCATCGGTCTCGCTAGCAGCAGCCGCTGCATAAAACCCTGCAGCAGCCGCCCCAGATGATGTGCTACCACCAACCATGTCGAAGTGATGATCGCTAGAATTCAGACCAGGATTTCTCTTTCGAAGTTCACTCAAGGGTTTTAGAAGGAAACCACCTGATCTTCAGTGATCGAGGCACAAGGAAGACAATCTGGTAGTTCGATTGGCTTAGTAAACCATGAGCGGAGCAGGCCATCGATAGCTTTTAGCTTTGTTCTGCGCAGTCTGCGACAAGCGTTTGGGTAAACAGAAAACGAGGTGGCTTTTTCAATGAACGAATTTTTTTGAAATGGTGGAAAATCAATGGTATAATGACATGACTCATGTGTTGTACCCTTGTATCACACGTGTGTTCAAAAGTGCTAGGTATCCCCTTTCAGAATAATGCTCAAGCTTGGCATCTTCGTTCGTTCGTAATACAATTATGCCGAGCTTCTTCGCCGCTCCACTCATTCATTCATTCATTCATTCTCCGGCAGGTCTGCCAAGGTTTCTGCAGATTTAAGCTAGAGGGGTATCGGTTTATTGTTTTGCTACAAAACACGGAAGACGTTAGGCCTAAACAATAGCCCCGTTAAGATACCTCTTTTAATTTCGCTTCAAGCGAATGATAGTCAATTCGTTGCTTTCGTACCTTTTAACATCCTATATTCTTCGATGAGAAGTGGAGTCTCGTCCTGACGTCTTACTGTATGGAAGGTGTTTCAACAGAACAGAACTCGGGCTTAGACGCTATTGAGTCTGCCACAAATGTATTGGCAAGTGCCATACACTCGCAGTTTCAGACAGCTGCAAAGCGTAAGCTCAATGTATATCTTTCTTATGCAACAGCGTACCGAACTTGAGGCTGACATGCATGTTTTCCTATGTCAAACATGACTTCAGTTGCTGCAATTGACATTGACACAATCAGCGCAATGAACTCATCGACAAAAACATTTTATGCAGGAATGAATGAGAGAATCGGCGCCCTGGCAGTGGCTGCTGATCAGGTTCAATCTCACGCTGAAGATGCCAAGAAGTTTGCTTCCGACATGGCCGCGCTCTTGCAGAAGGCCAGACGCTTGGAGGCTCTGGTGGATCGTTTGGACGAGTACACGACGAGACAAGAGTCGGCTCTTTCACGTAAACTACCCAGATAGTTTTTACCGCAAGCGCTAAAAAGTTCATCAGTTGGTTTGACATGTAGCGGGTGGCGAAGTTCAGCGTAAATCAAATATCTTCTCTTCTCTCTCCTCTCCTCTTTTACCGAAACGGTGGACCTAATTCCGCTCCTACGCGTGGGTTTGCTCAAGACGAAACGGCCTATAATACCTCTACACCACAGCCACTGACCACTGTTCAGCAGCCGTACTACACTTACTGAGCTACGACGAGAAAGTATTAGATATCTTTGGTGTTTCCGAATGCAAAGCGTTTCGTCACCGGCGATTATAGCCTTCGTCTTTCCCTCTTCATTTAACATCAAGAGACAGTCGGCTAAAGGGCACACCACGACAAGGGGCTTCGAATGTATCACATCTTGTCTTCTTTACTGGACGCGGTGGTCAATATGGTTATTCACCATTGGCTTGACAAAAACGAAAATCCGGCGCGAAACAATTTCTCCTCGGCGTAGGAGAGGAGCGGAAACTGGTTGTCGATACAGAAGCTTCATTGGTTCATGCCCTCACATGCGCGAAGATAAATGTAGAACTCTTCACATGGACTGTCCCAGACCAACTGCTCATAGAACTTCTGGAGTTACCAGACAAGAGGGGCGATATATCCTTCGTCAAGAGGGTTGCACTGTTGCAAAAAACCTTCTTGGACTTCTTGCGAAACAGAAACTTTATACGAGGATATTTCTTTAGTTCAGTATTTTGAAGGCTGAGGTCGGTAGAGAGGAGTGGAAGACGTAGAGATAGAAAATGACACTAATGCAGACATTCGTGGATATGTGAAGCTGCAGCACATTCTAGGGGCTTAAAGAGACACAAGTTTTTCTTTCTCTTTCCCAATTAAGCGTCACAATGGTCTGAAGGTACCTCTGTACTGGCAGCATCTAAAGGTCGCGTTGAAAGTCAACTGTTTACTTTCAGACTATACATTCCCCCAATGTGGTCTTCAACGTCTCTAGATCAAGATCTCTGCCGATGATTACCAGCTGATTCCCTGGCTCTACACCTTCTGGCCACTCATCTTCCTCAAACTGATATCGTCTCCCTGACAACTGAAAAACATATCTTCCCGCATAACCACTGAAACTAAGCAAACCCTTTGCTCGAAAAACCCCTTCTGGAAGTTTACTCAGAAAGTTGTTCATGAACATCTCAGGATCTAGGGGTTTGTCAGACTTGAAGCTTGTTGTTACAAAACCATCGACCTCAAGATGGTTATTATGATGATGCTCATGCGAGCAATCATGCTCACAATGAGGATCATGTTCATGTTCGTGATCATGCCTATGCTCATGGCTGTGCTCATGTTCATGTCCATCTTGACCGCGATGTAAACCCTGTTCGTGGTCATTAATAGTACTGGTCTCGTCAACGTCTCCGTTCTCCATCACAAGAGTTCTTGAATCATTGGCGTCAACTCCCCGCTCTTCTTCTTCTTCCTTGTCAGCTTTGGCATTCACAGGATCGAAGTGAGCTGGTGAATCAGCTACTCGAACGCCAACATCAAGTATCATCCTAATTGGGACCCTTCCTTTTTGTGACCTTAATATTCTCGCAGCCGGTCTCACAGTCTTAAGATACTCAATGGTTCCTTGCACTCGCTCCGGTGGAGCCACGTCCGTCTTCGACAGGAGGATTGTATCTGCGGCCATTATTTGAGAAAGGGCGGCTTCTGACTTCATGGATTCTGGGTCAAAGTTATCTGCATCAACCAGAGTTAATATGCCGTCCACTCTGACCTTTTCTGCGATATCTGAAACCATTAATGAATTTATCACAGGGACCGGATCGGCAAGTCCTGTGGTTTCGACAATTAGATAATCGATATCATCCGACCGCTCAAGTATCTTTAACACTGCGTTTAAGAAGGAATCATTGATGTTACAACATATGCAGCCATTGACGAGTTCCAACATCTCGTCGTTAGAGCTCCAGTCTCCCTTCTCTACTAATTGGTTATCAATGTCAATCTCACCAAACTCATTCACAAGTACTGCAATCCGAAGACCGTGATCTTCCCTCAGAATGTAATTCAACAAGGTCGTTTTCCCACTCCCCAAGAAACCCGTGACAAGAGTGACGGGTAAGCCACGTTTGGGCACCTGCCTTAGTATACCATCTGCAACACTTCCATCCCAGGAAGCTATGACAGTTTCATCTTCATCATACTCAGAATTCGATGAAAGCGGTTGCATATTTGAGTCGGATCCCGAGAGAGCGTCTTCAAACATGTCCAATGCACCTATCCGGTCCATTATATCCTCGGAAAGACCAGACTCATTTACTTGGCCTTCTTCAACATCGTTCACAGGTTTCTCTGAATCTGAGGAATCCTCAGATTCAGGTATTGCAAAATTTGGCTCAAGCTCGCGCTCTGCATCTTCTTCTGATAACGCCGTATCTCTTTCTCGGGCCCTTTCTTCAAGTTCAGATTTTTGCTCATTGACAATACCTTCCTTCTCATCAGCTTCAAAACCGTTAATCTTCGAGGTTTGTTGTCCACGTTCTGTACTGAACTTCTCCAGTGGCTCCTCCAAGACTATATCTTCTGGTTCACCATTTCCGGACAATAGTTCATCCAATGTTGCACCCTCTTCTCTTTTACCTGAGCTTTGATCTACGTCGACAACGTCTAACACTTCTCCTTCTTGTGAATCAAATGAAAATGAATTAGCTTCTGCTTGCAATACATAATCATCATTTTCCAGTTGCTTTTCCATTCCTGCTGTATCTGACTCTTTTTCCTGAAGCGTAGACTCCGCCATAAGCTCTTCGCTGTCAGCGCCCACTTCTTCATCGTCCTCAATGAGGGGAACCCATTCTACAAAAGGATCTTCAAAGTTCTCCCACATATTGTTAAACACCATTTCCTCATCCTGTAATAGACATCCATCCAACAAGCCTTGTAATCGAAGCTTGTCTATTCCCTTCCCAACGAACACTATTTCAGTCTCTCTGTCTCCATATTGCGTATCCCAGTCTTCCATAATTCTTTCTCGTTGCGCATCATCAGTGGGCCAGTCCTCTTCAGCGACAGCTGCCCAGAACAGGTCCCCCACTCGTAGTGTGGCAGAGACACCCGCTTGATTCCATTCCAATGGTGCGAGCATTCTGGTCGCTAGCCATATACGGCCGGTGCTGCGAATTACGCCTTCGAAAGTTGCAACGGCTTTGATATGCTCATAAAGACGCGTCGGGTGAAAAGGTCTCCGGGCACGGTAAACAAAGGTGGCATCCTTCAATGATTTTGGTAAGGTAGGACGCACAGAACCATTCGATACGTTTCGAGTTGCCAAGAGAACTCTTTTCCAGGTTGCTCCCAACAAAAAGCTTTCATGATCGTATGTGTTGGTGTTAACCAGTTTATCAATCGGTAACTGTTTGTCCGTAGCTGAAATGATATCTGCCGCACCATTTAGCACATAAACAAGTTCTCTTGCTCTGGACATTTCTACCAATCCCGCTGAGGTTGTAGCTTGCTTCACAACAACGACATTCGCATTTTCGACAAGGCTTACAACGGTCATTGGCCTTGTGTCGGTTAGGTCACGAATATCCTCTGGAGAGTTAGTGCTCGATAGATGAGACATACCCTTCGACTGAGAGTTATCATCACCGAGATTTTCTTCCTCTCGTGATACAGGTAGTCCTGAAAGATCCTTGAGCAGCATGCTTCCATCCACAACTGAGACTAGGGTATCTACTCGAAGGGAGGCCCCTCCTCGATTGCGAAATAGACGAGCAAAGTCTTGTGGCTCCATGTTCGTATCCATTGATCCCTCTGCAACGATATAATCACACTCTCGACTTGTCGCAAGCTTTGCAATGACCTCGGCCATTTCATCTGTAGATGAACATGAAATCCAACCCTCGGGTTTGGCTGCAAGGTTCGTACTATATGTTAACTCACTGGCATCGCTCTCAGGGAAACTATCAGATTCACTTTCATCCCACGTTGAGCCGCTTCTATCATCGTCCATAACTTTCGAGTTTGAGACTTCATCTGCAGTACTGGGACCTGATTTGGTTTGGTCCGGTACAGTTGCTTCCCGTCCAAGAGCATCTGGTTCCTCTGTAAACGCTATCCCTCCAGATGTGACGACAACTAGACGCCCTGCTTCATATTCTGCTGCAATCTGTTCGATTACACTTCGTCGCAGTGATGCATCGTATCCTGAAACAATTGTGACGCCAACTGAATAGCTCTTCTGCAGTGCATGTTGTTCTTCGTGCAATTCTCCATCATTGTCACCCGAAACAGGGCTCGTTTGCACCGCAACTATTCTGACAGATGACAGACCTATTCTTGACAGCGCACGCAAACTAGATCTCAGGGGCGTTTTCCGAAACGTATGGTGTTGACGATGTGGAGGTTGACACATCAAGAATCCCCTTTTGAAAGTGCGCAGAGATGGAATAGGAGGAATAAAAGCTTGAGGCTGGCGACAACCCCATTCCATGTTCGGGATTGGACTTCCGCGGAAAATCACTTGAGCAAACCCGAAGAAAGAGTACAGAGTAAAGCCCGCGGTTACATTCAGTTCTGAAGTGAAACGCGATTAGTAAGTACGTTAGAAAAGGGGCCCCGAAAGTATTGACTGTTAGCAAATACTCCTTGAGATATTGAAGATGGATAGTGACTAGGTCGACGGCGAATTGGTGGGAGATTGCGAGATGGGCGGGGTTGCGGAAAAAGGGGGATTCCAGATCTACCAAAGTTTCTCTCCGATTTCGAAACCTACCACGCGTAGGGTATCATACCCCAAGGTATCTAAAAATGAAACCAGTTGTTTAAAAAAAAACAGTCGTACTGCTCGCAGTGCGAGCCTCGCACCGATCTTCGTCTGCAGCCTCTCTGCATGTATGTCTTTGTAAGATCCCAGACACAAAGCAAGCAGACGTCTCTCTCTCTCTCTCTCTCTCTCTCTCTCTGGTAAGATAGGCGGGGCAATGAAGATGGCCACCACTACCCCACCCCTTGCATCTTTCCGTTAGGAACTACGCTCAATCACCTTCGGCCACAATTGGAGCCATGCGTCCTCGTTGACGATATCTACATCATGATGTATCTACAGATTAGATTGACGGGGTCCCTTGATCCCCCGTACTCAGCAGCCTATCGTTTCATGGATTGTGCTTGACCCCAGGAATGCATATTGCCCACCTCCTTGGCCGAACTGAATTTCATGTCTTGTTTATGATATGGCCTCGTTGTGAATGTCTCGATGCACACTTGCAGGAGGACATTAGTGCGTTGCATTCGGTTACGTTCAGCGATGCTTGAACGATACGAAGATTTCAGTTCGGGATAAACCTTGTGGCAGAACAGATTCCTTGGCATAATATGTAATAGCTGACTTAACAGAACCACCAACGTCAACGTCCTGAAACTTATTCAAGTTGAAATTCCGCGGGGATCATAAGTGGGAAGGTGAATCTTTGTATTATTGGAGTTCAACGACCATGTGAGCCTGTGCATGTGACACGTACCTTTTTGAGACAAAATAGAGCAACAGCCATTATTGATGAGCATTCCTACCCTAAGACGCCCGGCGTGTACGGAATTCTTGAGATATTCAGGGGACTGCATCTGGGAATCGTAGTTTTTCAAACTAAGACGAACGACAATGGGACATTGAAAGAAGTATTTACGTCCTCTCTGCTGGGATGCCTTTGAAGAATCTCTGTTCCATTTCTTGGAAAAGACTTTACCTAAATGGAAAACCTCGATTGTAGGCAGTCTCTGACTTCTTTAAATGCAAGTTAACGCAGACGGTCTTGACAGCAACCGCGCGAAGTTTAAGTGGAAATGAAATAGGGCGAACCCTCTTTCGCAGCTGAGGCGACTTCCCACGTCTGAAAACGATTCAGAAAGACCAGCGTTGCTGATTTTCCTCTCATGTTCATATGAATCAAATGCAAACAGTTGTGATGAATTTATTGCCACTCTCTCAGGGGTATCGCTGGGTTATTCAGCTCACTATAAAAGGACGGCAGTGTTTGACAGGGCGCCTGCTTCGGCCGACCGTGCTACTTCCGTCAACAAGTGAAACAGCAATCTTCAACAGCTTCCATCCAAGTACACAAAGATATTCATACAGCGGTCTCGTGGCTTTATTTCATCGGCTTCTATACTTACATCTATCTACAATGGTAAGTGGTGCATTCGCAGAATGGCATACTACTCCCGACAGAGCAATACATGCTTCGTCTTCGCGTGACCGTCTCGTTCCCGGGATACAGCCATCTATTACATGGTGTCCGAGCGGTATTCCGAAGGCGTCGTCAATTACGCGTTCCCCTCACGCTTTTCATTCTGATGATGGTGACTTCGGATTGCTCGACATGTTCGTCGATAGCAAAGACTTTGAATTGCACGAAACTGTGAGAAGTCTTAGGTTCACCGCCGCCGCGACAAATATTAGCAATCTCTTTCCGCCAACGCCCAGGTCTACGATCACATTGCCGCAAAGCTCTATTAGCAAGAGCAATCCAACAGAAGAAGAGAATGAAACCAAAGGCGTGAAGGCATTCGCAGACTGCCCTGAGCGTGTAGTCGAGCAGATGGTAGAGTCGACTACCACGAGAACGGAGGTGCAACACTTAAGCGAAGAAGCTACAGCCCTAACTGCAAGCACTGTGAAACCCCTCACTCCAGAGGCTTTGGCTAAAGCTCGACTTCAGCTTCACGCGTTTATCATTGAGCCCGTCACACCCCGTGCGGCAGAACAAAACAATGCCTCTGAGCCCGAAAGTCGGAGACCATTTTCCTTATCTCCACGTTCTCGCAAGGTGTTTGAGAAGCTCTCTATTCGACGAGACAAGAAGAAATCCCCGAGACAAACGGAGAGGGATACCTGGAGAGTCGACGATGACGGGCCTACAACATCTGGCCCTCAGCCACTATCCAAAATGGTCACGGGACTTGAGCGGTTGTTCTCAAGAATTTCCAGTACATCCAGGCCTACAGAGGAGAATGGTAATTTTCCCTTCGTGGACACACCTTCCTCTGCCAATAATCCTACATCACAGAGGAAAATGAAAGCAATGCTGGCGAAATGGAGAGGTGACGTCAAGAAGATGTTGGAAAAATTCGTGGATTGACTTTCTACTTCCTACATGTTGAGGGCCAAGTAGGAGATAGCCTTTCCACCGTGATGGTCGCGCGTGTCGTCTGTCACTGTATATAGATTTAGATTTGTCAATATCTTCCTCGCTCTGATCTCATGCTCATTATCTTTTTGGGACTACCTTCCTCGATCGTCGTAGCTGCATTCACATGCGTAGTCTTTAAGCGTGCCTTTCCGCGCAAAAATGTTTGCGAGAGATCTTTTCTCGAAAAGTCTGAGCGCATCGTGGTGTCTACGTCTGCAACACAACTCCGTAATGTGACCGGAAAGTACAAAAGACTGAGAACCTTTGAATTCACGTAGTCCGAAAAGGTACTGATAGAAAATGTTCCCTTGATGGACAGCGTTTCACGCCAAGCTTGAAGACAAGATGAGGCTGGATTTAGCGAGAGGGCATATCTTGGCTTTGCTAGTAGTGTGTGGCATACGAGTCCTTCCGATAACACTTGTCATGCAAACAGAGGCAACCGCTACACCCAACTATGCACGAATGACTTGTCCTTATCCCCATAATTTTGTCCTACACAACAAAACTTCAGTGTTGTCGACACATTTAGATTCTTAAGCAGACTTTGCCTTTGAGCCAGCTGAAGTTGATGCCTTCTTTCCCTTTCTCCGTTCAGGTTGTTCACTGCTTTGTGCGTCACCAAACAAGCTCTCTTCATCACTATTGTCATCCAAGTTGCCATTTATGATTATCTCGTCTGAAGCAAAAACGTTGCGATCGATGTGTAGTGTCAACACCTCATCCATGACGGATGTCACGCGAGCTTCGTCCTCTACCATTTGAACAATACATGCAGTGTTGGTCGCGTGAGTAGTCACCCGATATACAACTCCCTTTATGTCGAAGAAAAGGCCTTCCTCGGAGACCTTCACTCTTCCAACAGCTCCGACATCACCACTAAGATCAAGGTCTTCGTCACTGCTTTGCAGTAGAACTAAAGAGTCGTCAACCTTTGGAGAAACCGTGAGTGGAAGTGAACTCTTTGGGGTGTGAGGGAGCTTCGGGTTCTTTGAGGGCTTTTGCGTGGACTTTTGCTCCCCATTGCTTTTCTCTTCAGCGATCGGCTTTGGCGTCGCCTCAAGATTTTGTTCCTGTGATATCAAGTCAATAATGCTGTCATCATCGTCATCTTCGGACAGTGAGGCTAACACTCTTCGACGATTTTCTCGATCTGTAGGCCGAGACTGAGAATGGTCCAACACCCATGCCGGTTCGTCTGCGATCCTCTCTTGCTGAGTTTCAGAGGGGCTCTTACTTGCCTCATGCGCATCGCTCTGATTCGCGTCTCCTGCTAGTTGCAAGTTTTGCTTCACTGACAAAAGGTCAAGCTGGCCGGAACTATCACTAATGAACCCATCATCGCTGCTTTTGAAAGACATGAATGGCAACGTTCTCGGCTAGACACGCATAATTTTACAATCGGCGAAAATTCTTGAGTACGAACTCTCAAATTCGGTCGCGGTTTCACATGTGTATCCGTTGTTTCCCTCAAATACAGCGCAGCGGATATCCCAAACTTTCACAGCGACCAAAGAGTTTGTTACCAGCTTAGGCACTAACTCCAGTGAGAAGGTACCTTCTCAATGTTTATGATCTGTATAACTTCGCTGTTTGTGCCGCTGGAGTGGTGGTAAGTTGGCTTTCATACGAACTTGTGCATACCTCGGCGAAATGTAACATTATGAGAACAGCACTGCTCTTCCCCGCGAAAACCAAGACGTTGGCGCACGCCCGGTGGGCACAAGCAGTGCTGCGCAATGCAGCGCAATGCAGCTCGCTTGCCTCCCAGGACAGGGTCCCACAGCCTGTGGGCCACAGGGTGCCTTGTTCCCGAGTTGAGAATCCCAAGACGCACTATTTGGCATCAGAAATGCTACGTGTGCGTCGTGTGGGGGAGAGATACAGCAATGTAGGTGGAAGGCGATCGTCATCATCTTATTCCTGCTACAGGGTAGCCCTCTACTTCTGCAGTCTTGAATCGGCGTGTCTCATTGATAGGGGACGTGCTCATTTTCTCCGTATTCAAGGGATTACTCCTCAGCCTTGCCGTCTTCCGAAGTACAGTCGAATACGAGCGTTGCTCCTGAGCTTTTTCAAAGCACTACATTTGAACAACACTACAAAACCGTCATTTACAAACTGTACTTCTCTTCCCAACATTTTCTGCTCTCATACATGGACAACTCTGGTCAACAACAGGCTGCGCCAAATAATGAGCCTGAAACGAAACAGCCTGGTGAAATAGAGCAACCGAGGAAGCCTTCTCCTGAAGAAATAGCGCAGGGCGTTCTTGACGAACGTCAGATACGCGTTTTTCGTCCGTCAAACGTTCGTTTTGATCCGAGGAAGCTCGACGTTCCGGATGACTTCTTCGAACCCACAGCGAGTGAACTCAAAAATCTCTTACAGCAAGGTGCTGCTACCTTACTTCTGCAGTCTTGAATACGGCGTGTCTCAATTGAATAGGGGACTGGCTCATTCTTCTCCGTCACTCAAGGATTATCCTCAGCCTATGCAGATCATTCTACGAAGTACAGTCGAATACGCAGCCGTCTGCTCTGAGCTTTTTCCAAGCCACCATTTGAACAAACACTATCATCAACCGGTCATTTACACTGAATACATATACTTTCCCAGACATTTTTCTGCTCTCTACGATGTCGATCAAACTCTGGTCAACACAGGCTGCTCGCCAATAATGAAAGGCCCTTGAAACGAAACCCTGGTGTGAAATAGGCCAACCGAGGAAGCCTTATGCCTGAAGAAAGTAGCGCAGGGGCGTTCTTGACCGAACGTCAGATACGCTTTATTTTCCGATCAAACGTTCGTTTTTGCATCCGAGGACAGCTCGGACGTTCGGATGACTTTCTGTCGAACCCACGAAAGCGATTGAACTATCAAAAATATCTCTCTACAGCTAAAAGGATGCTGCTTACCAGGCTGCCGAAATGGCCCAAGAACAGCCATCTTGCTTCACCAAGAAGGAGACTAACCGCCGGACGGCTTGAGAAAGAAACCACGAGCGCGCAGGTGGAGAATCGCGTCGGCTGCGGGATCGTGTACGCCTTCGGCGTTATCGAGTGACGGCGTATTGCTACCAGAGGCACGTGTTGGGTTGCCGAGTACCAAGCACATATTTCGCTGTGCGCGTACTCTACTGTCATACGTCGCCTGACTCTCTTATTAGAACTGTCTCTTCTACACACACTCATAGACTTCAATCTATTTTTATGTTGTTCCACCGACAACGACAGAAGTGTTGGACGTAAAGAAAAGCCCTTGTGACGAATGCAACTTGGTTCCTGGGCTGTATTTGCAGTATCCGGAACTAGTACAAGGACCCGGACGACATCCCCACGAGACTTCGACGTAGACACCACAGTCTATGTCAGCTTCCGGAAAGACAACATCCCCGACAAGCATAACAGCAGCGCCACGCGAACAAGCCGGTTCTGCCAGACACCTTACTCTGCCAAAGCAAGCTCTCACACAAGCCATCGTCTGAGATGACAGAGAACTTCGCGATGACAGAGACTAGGGCGAGGAAAGAAGATCCCCAATATGGTGTTAAGAAGAGTGTGCTCTAGTGTGCCTAGACATCTCTTTCGATTTCTCAGATGGTCATTCAATCCTGTGCTTCGCGTGTTTTCAAAACTTTGGGTCAAATGCTCGCGGCGGAGTTACGCACATTTCCGTTCTTTAGAAGACAGGTGCGGTACTTGACATCTTGACAGCGCATCGCTAGGTGTCTGAGAGTGTGCGCCGTTTCACTATTGTGTTCGTGGGAACAAGAATCTTCAGGTTCGTGTCCATAGGTAGGCGGGAAAGATTGACGCAAAACGCGGGGGAAGTAGCTTGTCTACATTTGCTCCAACGTTGAACTTAAGAAGCTGCCCACTCCCCCCAAAATAATCGGCAACGACATGATACCATACCGTGTCATCGGTTTTACTTCCCAGAATATTCCGTATCGCAATCCTCGGGCGCGTGTGCGGTGAGCTGATACCTCCTGCAGTCAATACCGGGACCTCTAGACCAGGTTTCACTGTGCGTCCAGGTTCCTGCGATTTTTTCTTAGCCTCGTGTATCGTTCCGGAGCCAGCGAGCGCCGTGCCCACAAGTGCAACGCTGGCCCTTTGTTGGTGGAGCCGGGGAGCTGCATGCTCCCTCTCTCGCGGGAATGGTGACTGAGATCCCGGGGCCGGCGCTTCGAACTGCGCTTCTCGGTCGCGGCGCGCGTGTGTGCTCAGTGCCCGGGTTTACGTACCCTCTACATCGTAGCGCGTCCTATGATGCCGTGAACTGAGAAGAGTGGACCCCAGTCAGAGCCCTTGGGCGCAGCATTGTAGGCTCCCGGACGCCGTGCGCAGCGGACTCTCGCGCGCTCTCTCTCTCGCTGCAACAACTTGTCTCCGAAGCCCGTTATCCCCCGTTAACACCACTTGAGAGGAAAGCAGACATAGCAGATTACCCCTGTTACTTAATTCACCGGTCGGTTACCCACACCAAACTCCTCCAATTGTCAAATAGTATTTTGGTCTTGCACTCGAGAAGCGCAGAATGCTGCTTACAAATGTTCGTGCATGCATCGCGCGCTGTCCTGTCCGGCAGGCGTGTTCTACATAGCCTTGGCCCCGCTCGTAGGAGCGATGACACTGCCCTGTTTAATATGCGCGCGATCATGCGTGCGGTGCGCGACTTTCATCTTGCTCTCAACCTCTTATCTCTTCTGAATCGATGCGTGCTTAGATCCAGACCGCTCGGATACCTTGGTACCTCTTAGTCTGTACTGTGTGACGCTCTTGCACGCTGAGCTCTCTGGTGTTGACTCTGTCATGCCAATCAGCGCTATCGGTCCAGCCGCACCTCGCCGGGTCTCTTTCCGCTCACCACACGAAGGACCCACGACTACCATTTTGCGCGCGCGCGCGTGCGCGCGCGGCGCGACATGCTCCTCTCTCCGTGCCCACTGCTGCGTCTCGCGCGGCACGCCAGCCGCCAGCACCCGCGTGTCACGGCCGTCTCCTCTCAGCCTCTCCGGCTCCGCATTGCCCGATGCCGCTCGTCGATGGTCCCGACTCGCCGCAGGCCTTCGGCTGCGCTCCCGCGCCTGATAGGCGACGACGAAATTACTTCGCTGCGCGACGAACGCGTGTCGGGCACTCGTGCGTGCCGCACAGCAGCCCCCGTATCTCTCGTGGCCCCGTCACAACTTCTCGATGCTATCTCTCGCAGTCCTCTGTGCACAGTGCGCGGCGGCGAGCGCTCTCTCCGTATGCCACCGACAGAGAACTCGCCGCTCCGTCGCCCATCTCTCCGCTGCCGCCGCCGATCGACCGCCCGTGCCCTCCCACTCCTCACTCCCACCGTCACTCAAAGCTCAACACACGTTGGCTGCCCGCGCATGTGCGCGGATAAATGTGCGCAAAGGCTCTTGGCGGCTGTAGCATGTCTCCTGATCGGCTCACTCCAGGCATTGAATGGCAGCGAGCTCGCGTGCACCTGACGCGTCAAAGACATCCTTTGCCTAGCCCAGTTCTCGGCTGGGGCGGACGCGGCCCTTTCGACGAGCATTGAAGAATGGTATTCAAGCTCTCGAGTTCCAATCTCTGCTATGCCCGGACATAGCTGTTTAGATTGCTCGCGAGAGTATCGATTGGCGAGTACTGCTCTCGGTCGCCGACAAGCAAACGTGTTGGCATGCAACCACGCGGGAGCGACTTTCGGCCAAAGCGGCTTCTAGCGAAGTGCCCGAACGAGTCATATCTCGCGTAACGGGCCGACACTTCGTAGCTCATCTGCTCGCGCTCCGAGCACTACCTCTCACGCGATCGCGAGCCGCCGCGGCCCCGTATCCTCACTCGTGCTGCGCACGACGCACGATCTCTCAGGACTCACTGTCGGCGCCTGCCAGACTCCCACTCAGCCGATGTAGCACGACAACGACGGATCGCTCACATGCCCAAGCGGTTACGGGGCGACGCTGTAGAAACTGTGCCACAGTGCCCGCTCGGCGCTTCCACTACATTCACACATACACACATCTAAGATCGGCTACTGACCAGACGCTCAGAACGGCAGGCCTGGCCTACCCCAATCCTTATTTATTGAAAAGCGCCGACTCGCCTTCTGGAACTGAACCCCAATCGCTCGAGACATCCGGAAAGGGCAAGTGAATTTGCATTGAATGCGAAGAATCAATGTTTGACAGATAATGCGAGAGTTTCGACATAGGGATCTGTTTATATGAGCGCGATACTAGTTCAACGCAGATCTGCCCCGCGAAGCTATCGCGCTCCACATTTCGATCCTCAACCTTAACACTCCCGGTTCGATGGCACATTTGTTGTCATCGTAAACGTACACGGACATTAGCCCATATGGCAACTATTCGGATATTATTAAGGCTACACGGAGGGACCCCTCTAACCTTTTTAGCACGTGGAGGAAGTGCAACAGAAACTCAATGACTGAGGCCTGTTAATGTCCCTTTGTCATATGATGATCCAACGTTCGCCTCTAGACTCCACGTCACCCCACACCTCTCTTGGTGGACATCATGAGATGTGATGTAATACAGCCCATGTATCCAGTTACACATTTCTTTTCTTTTTTTAAAACAAAAACACCAAAAAACTGTTTTAACGAAAAAACACAAAAAAAAAACAATAAAAAAAATAAATTTTTCTTTTTTTAAAAAACAAAAAACACAAAAAAAAAACAAAAAAAAATTCTAATAAACGCCACAAAAAAAAAAAAAACAAACAAACAAACAAAAAAAACAAAAAAACACAAAAACACACCAAAACCAAAAAAAAATTCTTATTTATAAAAAACCCAAAAAAAAATCGCCGCCAACATATATACATGACACATACATACACCAAGTTGTCTGTAAGACTTCAAGGGAATAAAGTCGATGAAGCCAAGGAACTAATTCAGGCTAGCGGTCTCAAGTTGGTTGCTACTGACGACCTTGATCAAGCTGCCAAGAAGGCTTGCACGCTTGCTGAGATTATCAAGCTTGCAAATTCTGTAGATGTCAATGTTTCATTCCAGTCTTGAGCGATTAGCTGTATCCGTACATTCAACTCTTGATCATTAACGCTTTGGACTCCAATCTGTCCTTTATCCTTCAGCGACGATTGTGGGCCCTTCCGAACTTTATGCCGAAAATGGATACGCGGTTGTCCATCTCTTCTTTTTCATTTTCTTTCTCTCCATTCTCTTCCCCTTCCCCGTTCCTTTGCGATTTAAGTTCCTCTTCGTCATGTTTTGGTGTAAGCGCTATATCAACCAATGTATCGTTGTCGTGACAGGCCGGTGCCACAAAACGTACCTTGGACTTCCGACGCTCAACCATCTTCCGCAACTTTCGGACTTCCGAGAAATCTCCGTTCCTTATCTTCTCAAGAAGTACTTCATCTGGGTTGCCCCTTGGAAGCGGGAGTTCGTGAAACACTGGCGGCTCTGCGTTTCTTGGGGTAGGAAAGGGATCAGAAGCAGGAACATAGTAGCTTCCGATAAAATCCATATCGGGATGGTGGGGAGCAGATAGATAGAACTTGTGAGAACAAGCGCAGACGCAAGATAAAATGGCAGTTGCACGACCGCTCGAGAAGGAAGCTACGCGACCACCCCCCTTTTATACTGTCACGGCTCCATCCGAGTATCCGAATAGAATTGAATGTATCGCCTAGTTTCCCCTTGAGGCATTCTCAAGCGTAGCTGTAGGGAATTGAACTCGCGTTGAATTGCGTCCGACATTCGACAATACCCACAATTTAAGACGTGAACCTGAATTTCTGTCCGTTTAGGATTAGCGGAACCCCTATTTGGTTCCTTCAGACGTGGAATGGGCGCGTTTCTCTTCTTGCACAGGCATCAGAGCCTCACCAAAGGGAACGAGAGCTGTGAAAATGACTCCGTGTTGATCCGAAAGTGGTGATGTTCGCAGATCATCACATTTGAATTGTGAGAACAATTGGGCTCGAACTTGAAGAGAAACCCCGCTGGCACATGATACAAGCATGAGCAATTCAAAAAAATGAGCTTTAATTTAAAAACAGTACCAAAAGGTAAGCGAAACACTCCAAAAACGCCTCTTTGGTTTTGACGTTTCTGTACTTTCGGTTCGATACATGGATGTTTGAGCGCCTTCTCCAGCGTACTCTCCCTTGCATAGCTCTGAAGTTGACGCTCCTCCGCCAGCGTTGTATCACAGCAATTCTTCGCACACACAGGGCCCCAGCACAGGCAACGGAAGCACAGCCGCTGTCCGTCTGCTCTCGAAAACCGCAAGGCCACTCGACCAGAGACAAGGAGCACCACCAACATATCGTACTTCCGATGCGGCTGGAATGACCTGTCCAACAGATCTAACACAGGCTGGCCGTCATTTTCTTCGTTCATGACAAAATCTTGTCAACTTAGCTTCTGCTCCACACCCTACCATTCGAGATACGTTTCGCAATTGATGCCGGCTGCCAGACTATTTGCAGTGGCTCGTCAAACAAAGTCTACTACAGCATCCATGTAACTGGTTCCAAAAGCATAGAACGCGATGAAAATGACATCCATTGCTGCAGATGCGAACAGTGAACCAATTGAGGAACAAAGTTCCCCAGCAGCGCAAGCAGAACCTCCAGCAAAGAAACGAAAAGGTGGAAAGAAAGCTATGAACACAGATATGTCAGCAGAAGAGCGGAAACGACTTCGAGTGCTGAAGAACCGCGAAAGCGCCATGCGCAGCCTAGCCAAGAAAGCTGAGTATTCGGCGAAACTAGAAACTCAGCAGAAGGAAGCATTGCAATCGTACCAGGACTCTCGCAACAATCTTGAAAGTCTTGTAAGCACAGCGGCGGCGTTAAAGGTGGCTCTGGAGCAGGTTCCAGACGATGTGATGCAACTGCTCACAGATGTTGAGGCTTCGATGAAGAAGGCTTGCGCGTTGGCAAGTGAGGATGAAACGAGCGATCCTGCAGCTCAAAACGGAACGGACGACAGACAAGAGAACTCACCGCATGAACATGACACGCCAGAGGAAGCTCCGACATTTTAGATAGCTGTGCAACAAAGCGGACGACTTTATTAGGTGATAGAGGCGCTCCAACTGTACATTTGTGTTTACAAGTTTTCGTACTCGTTTCCAGAGAGACATATTCTCTTCTAAAACTACTTGATTCTTTCCTTAGGAAGTCAACTACGGCAACATTGGTCTGTCGAAACCTCTGCCTGCTTGAGCCGAGACAAAACAAGAACTTGATGTGAGACTTTTGTGACAGAGATTGGCGACACCTAGTGCCGGATGGCGTGATTCGTGAGTCAGGGATTTACTTGTAGGTAGTCCGAAAGTTTCAGCAGAGACAAAGCCAACGCGAAAACCGCGAGAGCAAACCTTAAGACAAATGCCGAGTAATCTTCACACTCACCTTCCTTTCCAAAGCAGGCGCCGAAAATGGAGAGAGAGGAAAACTGTAAGAACTTACGTTGCCATATGACTGAACATGTGGGAAGACGGTGTCCATAATAACCTGCAAAAGACTTATTGCGGAGAAATACTGGTCAGCTCTGGGGCTGCGACGAATGAAAACACTGTGAATCACGGCCGTCATAGACAATAGCTTTCATCTTCACGCGCAACGGACTACAAAGACTGTGTCTCATAGCGCACTAAAGCTCGTCATCTAATAGTAAACTATAAGGTCATCACCCGGATCAACAGAATGGGTTCGCGGACGTACCTTATATGACTGAAGAGAGAGGGGAACACTGATGACGCATACGAAAAGGGAAACAGTGAATGATGTCAGCAGTGAACTTTTCGAGGAGCGTGGTGCAACTTCCGTCAGGCCTATCATATCGGTCCGCAGAGTGTCAGATCTCATTGTCTTTGCAATGTCGAGATGATGCTGATCACTTGGTTTCTTGTTTCGGCGTGATTGTTCATCATACGGTAGTTAATGAATAAGTGATGCGACGCACTCACCGCTCGAACTATGCGCCCAGACATGAAGGGGGATGCCTTGGACGGATCAATGGCAGACGGCAGCACCAACTGTAGATCGCAGGATGCGAGCGGGATCTGCACCGTCGTGACGGCGAGGCGCGGACGGCGGCGAACATCGTCGGGCGATGAGCGACGAACTCGTGAATCACGAGTCGTGATGGGTGGCGGCACACGTGCACACGGGGCAGAACATCCGGCACGGTTACTGCAAGCCGCTCGGGCTACCGCCGGGCGTTAGCGCCATTGCGGTTGGACAGTTCCACTGGCGGCCGCGGAGGAGAGTGGAATTGGAGAAGAGGGGGCACGCTCACGTTTGCATGTGCACGCGCACGCGCGCATCGCGCAACAAAACGCGCGCAGCTCACCGCCGCGCGTGCACGCCGATGCACGTCGGCGCGTTGCCCACCCACGCCGATCATCGCCGCCGCCTTCCCATCTCTCGACCGTTGTCCGTCGTCCTCGACGAGGACTCCTCGTCGCGCACCTCCTCCCCACCGCTGTGCCAACGCCGTGTTCCATCATGATGATCGAGCCACCGCTCTCTTCCACACAAATGCACAGCTCGCTCATAGAGCCACCTTTCCCGCTCAAGCGCTGCGTTCCACGCGGCGCTCGTTCACGCAATGCTGCACATTGCAACGTGAGTGAAGTCGACTGTAGGAAGCTGTCAGGCGTTTCATGCACGTGGCCGCACGCCTTCAACAATCCGTCAGCGTGATCATCATGTCTCCTGTCAAATTCGTTTCCCGCCTCCTTCCTAGGCCCGAACTGAACTCCTCCTGTCGCACCTTGCGTCTCCATGTCACTCTCCCGTTCCACTCAAACCGCGCCCCGTACTGAACCATGGGTAGCCGCGGTGCAACAAGCCGAGCTTGCTCTTGAGCAGCAGGCTGCGACGACACAATGAGAATTGCTCAAATTCAAAGTAATCCCATCTATCTTTTTGATTCTCTCCTTCATATCGTACAGCACACGGTGTCCGATATCAGAATCGTTCCCCTTTCACCATCACTTGGACAGCCAGAACAATCTCAGCTGAACTTGGTGCTGCTGCAGCAACAAAAGGGTAAGTTCCCAGGTGCAAGGCTTGTTTGTCCTCTACAAATCCATCATTTTACGATATTGCTGTATGATCTGCCTGTTTTACACTTCTGCGTATCGGGGAATCCTCGACGGTCGACGGTCAGGCTGCAAAATGTGCCTCTGTTGCTCAAACTGAGCTGCCCAATTGCGCAGAAAATAACGTCTCGTGACAACGGCCCATGGCCGTTGCTCCCCCCCTCCGGCCGTCAGCTGTGCCGCTCATTGTGCGCAGGAACCGCTGAGTGCGAGTAGAATTCCATCGATGGGGAGTGCATTAGATACAATTCGCTCATCTCCAGCTCATCTCCCCCACGAGATGTTGTTACCCGTCAAGTGTAATTGACATCTTCTTCTGTGTAATACACAATGCCCACGCAATTTTTCTAAAGCGGTAATGTAATCACCGGGTGACCCTATCAATCCAATAATCAGTATGATGGAAGAAAGTTGGGCCATACCCCCAACAGGTCTGAAAATTTCTCATTGCCTTACGTAGTCAGCGACGGGCCTGCCAACCGCATCAATCAGTCTAAACCGTTGCGAACGAATAAGGTTTAGCTATTGCGGAGAGAAAGGATAAAATAAACCATGTACAGCACACATAGGCATCACTCTCCGCACCCCTGTATTTCGTTTCTCTCTCGACGATTTAAAATTTCAACCTCTAGTTCGTCACTCATTGGGCCCAGCTGTTAGCGTTGCTTTTGCTGATGTGTGCCAAACTGTGCTTCATGTTGATTCCAACTATCCTTGTGAGATTACACCATGTGACGCGACAACCATCCCCTTCCATCTTCAGTACGTGCTGCCAAGCCGGAGTCCAACCCAACTACAGGTAAGATACGGTCAGTCGGTGGAACGACGAAACCCCAGGAATCCTGGGCCAGAATAGCACAATATAGCATTCGCTTTGCGATGGCAGAGTGCCAACTCGATAAAATCGGGGCCATGCTCAAGAGTTCCGCTGCACAACACCATCATCTCAGCATGACAAAACCTATGCCGGCTAGCAAGCTGCTATAAGGTCAGGTTCTTGCAAAGATTGAAATGGTAGTGATTAACGGCTCCCTCCTCAAATGTAGTGATATTTTACACATTTCGCTCGGCGTACGTTTAGTGTTTATACCTTCGAATTACCTGGTTCAGTATCCTCTGGTGCGGAGGGAGATGTTCCAAATTGGTAACTCAATTAAGACATTTACCCAGGACGAGAATAGCACAGCCACGACCTTATGCCAAGCTCTCCTCTTCGACTCCTCCTTTTAGACTTTGTGCCCCGAGATTATACCTTTGCAACTTGTTTTCAAAGCTCAAAGCTTTGTGAACTCGAAACCACAGGTACGCGCACGTTCAGCCTTACAACCTTGCGCAACTGAGTGCTTGCCATTTCCGAGAAAGCATATCAAACGCATTTAAGGCGTACATGTGGTTTCCACCCCTTTCAAAGTACAGCTCAATATGAAACAATTACAAGTTGTTACCGCTTTGAAGCACTTTTGAGCAGCCAATTTGCCTCAAGCGTGCCTTACAAGGTTTCTCAACTCAGATGTTAGGATCGCCCTAGCGTGTTTGCGAAATATAACAGCGATGAGAATTGTTGCGACAACTTGTGTTCACGTTCAGTGTATGAACCAATGGCAAAAACCTCTCGCCATTGACATCACTGTACATAATGACACTGCAAGGGGAGTAACGGCGTCGGGCCAGAACACGGCGAGTTGCCGACTGCTCTCGCTCTGCATTCCAAGCTTCCGTCATGCGTGACGCTCTCGTGCAGATGCTGTCCACTTTTCAATCTATCAAAGTCTCGGCGTATAATCGTGATGCAGCTTCACTAGGAGATCTCGACCTCTGTTGACAGCTCCGTTGATCTCATGATTTTCGACTGAAGAGGTCGCTCACAAGTGCACAACACTTTCCAAAACGTTCTTATACGAACGATAGGTAGCCTCGTCACTTTCCATACATCGTTTGCCATCGACATAACTTTCCTCACGACTTGCGAAACCTCGCCGTTTGATGCGGTGTACAACGTTGCCCTCCACGCTGAACCTTAGTTCCTGCTCTAGCATCGCGTTCGTACCTCGCCGATACCCACTCTTGGACTAACTCATCCGTCGAGTAGTTCCTCCATTCATGTCCTGCGCCCCAAGTGGGTGACGAGAAGCTTTCTGGATCCAATCTTGGTCATACTACGCTCGGGGGCCTTCTAGAAGCTCTTGCATGGCGATAAGCTTGGTATTGAATAATATAACAAGGATTACTTTGTGAAAACAAGTGAGCACCTACGTCGATTCGACGTTAAGCAAGGCCTCCGTTTACTGTATGTCTGTAGTCCAGACTATGAACCTTAACGGTATAAGAGAGAGAAGCAGGGCCTCCTGTCATCGCACCCAGAATGACAGGATGCCTTCTTTCTTCCCATTATCTCCGCTGACTCCGTCCCAGATGTCCAAACCACGATCGATCCTGCATCGTACCATTGATGAGGAGTACGCGTTCCGAATGATGTTGAACTGTTCGTCTGGGCAGTATTCTGAGCAGCTTGAACTTCTGCAACGACTGAACAGCCCTGCTCATAAGATATACGCAGCACGACGCCCTGTTCTCATAGAGTGGCTTGCAGACATCTGCTTGCATTTCGGGATTCGGTCGCTTACGTTGCACATCGCTATTCGGCTCATGGATGTGTTTGTTTTTAGTATACCATGGAGCTCGTCTTTGTCCCCTCTGTGTGCCCTCACATGTCTGTATACTGCTTCCAAGTATGACAAGACTGACGACATTCCCTCTATTAGCGAGTGGGAACGCGTGGGCGAAGCAGGGTGTAGTGCAGAGAATATCCGAAGCATGGAAGTAATTCTTCTCTCTGCTCTGCAGTGGAACCTTGGTTATAAGACACCTGTTCATTACTTGCTGGAATATGTGTCTGTCCTCCACAGGCTCCTAGCCGTAGGTAATGATGATGGTCATAATTCTAGCGACATAAGAGAGCTCTCTGATATATGGGACCATGAACCCTTTCTAAACAGCTCTCTTGACGCCTACGAGGAGAGCGATGGTGACATCAGTGACCTGTCTGAGGAAGACTGCGAGCGCGAAGGTAATCAAGCAGAGCTAAGTTATGACATAACTTCTCCCGACAGTGTTTCTTTTATCGAAACTGCCTGCACAGAGGTGCCTAAGAACAGCTATTGCTCTCAGAGCAAGTACCAGAATGAAAATTCCTCCCATTCTGACTTGTTTCAGAGCTATCGTATAGCGGCAGATCTTCTGGATATTTCTCTGCTCCATCCTTTAGTTTACTTGTCGCATGCCCCACAAACTCTTGCCGCCAGTGCTCTGCTCATCGGGTTCCAGATCACCGGGGGGAGCGTTTTACCAGTGGATGCGAGAGCTTTGTGTGCTGGTAACGACCAAGATGTGGAATCAAGCACTTCTGCACTCATGGGTATTATGAACAGTTTGTCTGTTGGAAATGACGAGGATCATGAGAATCAAGGAAGTTCCTGATGTTCCTCGTCGGCGCATCAATCGCATTTCATGACCGATGGCGCTTCTTATCTTTTCAACGTTTACGTTATTGTTGGCAATAGGGTTACAGTAGATTTCTAACATAGGAAAAGGTGTGTACGGCAGCACTCACACATTTCGAGTAGTAAGCCTGGCCACCGTCGCTTCTTGCACCGTAGTAATCATTTTATAGCATTCACGATACACAATTCTTAAAGGAGGACTTGCTGTGTCTATAGATAGAAGCTTTGTTCAAAAGGTAGTCAGAAAGCAACAAAAGGGACCGACACCGCGTTGCTCATTACTGACTTTTGCTCGACTTTGCCAGACTGCTTTCGAAAAGCATAACCTCTGCGTAGCCATGGAAAGTGACTCCCAGTCTTGATATACTGGTCTTTGCAGAAGACACGACACGAAAGAGTGTATCAAACCTTCCGCCGCGTCCCAGACTACTCAGAAAGCCCGACCTGACCAAAATTTGAAGTTAACATGGAATGAAACTTAGCTCAACTGCTACTATGCTTCTATTGCTGCTGCGTATTACATGGTTACGAATTATTCCCATTAGATGGCAAAGTACCACGAATGAAACCGGGATCACCGACATATACATCTGAGAACAAGTCTGTTATCGGGGGGTGGGGAGCAGTTTCTGCAACCTTGACAGCGGCATCAACTTCCTTTCGGATCTTCTTCTCCTCCGCTTTCAGCTCTTGAGGTGTTGCCCATCCGCACTCCATCAAACGGGCCTTCACTCTGTCAATCGGATCGCGACTGGCTTTCACAATATTAATCTCATCAATGGAACGATAACCGAGACCTTGATCGGAAATACTATGGCCCTTGTAGCGATAGGTATCCATCTCAACATAGATGGGTCCATTCTCACGGGCGTAGTCAGCTGCGAATTTCATACCTTCACGCACGCAAAGAACATCCATACCATCGACCCTTATGCCAGGAATGTAATCGCCTCTGGTATAAAACTCCTCTGATTTAGCGCTTCTCTTTGTGGATGTACCCATTCCATAACGGTTGTTCTCACAGACAAAGACGGTGGGCAAATTCCACAAGGCTGACATATTGATTACTTCGAAGATTTGGCCTTGATTGGCTGCACCGTCACCAAACATGGTGATGGCAACCTTTCCGGTGTTGTTGTATTTCTGGGCAAAGGCAAGACCGGCTCCAAGCGGGCCTTGGGCACCCACAATACCGTTTCCGCCATAGTAGTTGTTTTCAGGCTTATACAAATGCATAGAGCCGCCTTTACCCCTGGAACATCCGTTCACCCTTCCTGTGAGTTCTGAGAGTATGGACTCAACGGTATCACCCCTCGCGAGCTGTTGGCAATGATTGCGGTAAGCGGTGATAAGGCAGTCGTCAAATGTAATTGCGGCCTCGATACCAACAGCCACAGCTTCTTGTCCATTGTAGAGATGACAGAAGCCGCGTACCATTTGACGGGTGTAGAGCGCATCTGATTCCATCTCCATGCGGCGCATGCGGTACATGGTTCGAAAATACTCATGAAGCTCGTCGGCATTGGAAACAGCCCTCGGTTCCGGAGCGTCAATCTTGTGAGTGGCGAACGGAGTGATATCGAATACAACCTCTGCAGGAGCCTGTTGTGACTGTTGTGGCGACGATGCATCGGGACGATAGAAAGTGTCAGTGCGCTGTTCGTTGGGTGGAGGAGCTTCGATTGGGGTGGCGACGGCATGAGGCGTAGAGGACTCGGTCGGAGTAGATGCAAGCGAGGGAAACAATCGAGCCCAAAAGGAAAGATGACGAATGTAGCTAACCTGTGTAGAAAGGGCGCGCTGTCGCACAGTGAGGGTTCTCAGCCCGTGGCGCGCGGCCATTGCGGCGGCACGCATCATGATACAAAGCGATGGGATGGGTTTGGTGGCTTTTGTAGAAGGGCGATCCGGCGCGCTGCGCTGTTGGAGGAGAAGCGGAGGAAGCGATCGGGCGCGATGCGACGGAAGAGGAGATTGGCGCTACGAGCCTGGGAGCCGAGGCGGCGCGATGAGGTGGCGGTCAGGCGACCAAATGCCACGTCGAAGGCAGCTCGCGCACAGACTTGCAAATCCGAGTGCTCCAGCACGTTGCCCGCGTGTGGGCTTATGTACACCATAGTATGATGTACACGACGTAGCCGACGTGCACGTGTACTATGTACTACATTATTGGCCCCAAGCCCCGCGTGTG
Source organism: Gracilaria domingensis (assembly GCA_022539475.1). NCBI lineage: Eukaryota > Rhodophyta > Florideophyceae > Gracilariales > Gracilariaceae > Gracilaria > Gracilaria domingensis. Next base: position 86,856 of record VCMS01000016.1, read on the forward strand.
CACGCTGCCCCGCGTGTTGCGGTGTGCGCGCGCACACCTTACTAGAACCATCGCGCTCCGCAGCACACACGCCCTCAGCGCTCCGTCTCGTCGAGCAGAGCCGCTGCCCGTTAATGAGATATGATTGCCGCCCGAACAGCCCCCAAGCCATGGCTTCAGCTGTACCAAACCGACTTTGCCAATCTCCGTTCGCTCCACAAGAGCCAGTACAAGCCTCTCGACAAGCCCGCGCTGCACCAACCGCCGTCCGAAGCCGCCGCCTCCGACGAGCCTCGACGGCCCAAGCCCGACATTCTCTCGCTCCCAGGCGAGATACTATCCGCCGTATGCTCCTATCTTGACGCAGAGCACCTCGCAGCGCTAGCGCAAGTCAACTCGGCGCTTATGTCCCACGCGTACGACCCGAAACACTGGCGTCGAATCGCGCGACATACCTGGCCTTTTGAGAGTGATGAAGAACTGCAGAAGCATCTTTACTCGTACAAGACGTGGCGTCTGCTTTGTACGCAGCGCCCTCGTCTGCGCACCAACGGGTTGTTTGTGCTGAAACATCAGTTCACCAAGACCGCTTCGCGTTTCGCCGCGTCGGAGCCGCAGGCTCCGGTTTTTCTTGTGACATATCATAGGTTTCTTCGCTTTTATTCGTCCGGTACGGTTGTGGGTCTCACCACGCCGGAACCCCCGCATCTTGCGTATCGTCGAGTTCGCGACCCCCGTGGAAGGGGTATCAGTTGCGACAAAGAGGAGACGCGTCCGGTGGTTGGTACGTATACGTTTGATGAGAGCAGAAGAGAGGTGAGTGTAGTGTTGCCCATACAACACCCCAAGTTCCCCCAAATGCGGGGAGGTGATAATGTGATGGAGTTTACTGTGACAAGCACGGTTGATGGCGCTTTCGATAGACTTCATCTTATCAATCATTTCGCCGTGATGGATAATTCAGGTGACTCTCAAGTGGCGTCTGTCATGTTCCCGAGTGAGTCGTTCGTGCAGAGACCGTTCCGTATGATTCCGCTGCACAGCTTTCGGGAACGTATCTATCGCGAGTTTCCAAGGGACGATGCCGTCGACCTTGCTCAGTGGTACGAAATGAAAAAAGCGGCGCGCGCCGAACAGAGGAATAAGCGTGCGCGTCGATGAACGACGCATGATTTTGTGTCACTCCTTTGTGTCACTCGTATCGGATGGAAGCGGGCAAGTTGGTGATGGTTTCACGTGGCACTCGCCAACAGTCCTCTGAGATTTCTCCGTGTGGATTTTGTAATCGATCTTGTATGACTCTTTGTTCGTAGCTCGCGTCTATGAGTTTGACGCAAAACTTGTGCGTGTTGATTGTTGTGGTGGGTGCTGAAGCGCTCCAGTCGATGAAGTATTCCAGCACTGGGGTGAGCTCGGACTCAGACTGCCTTACTTGCACTGGGCGGACGTGATATTCGGACGTGCGCTCGACGTGTGTGACGGCAGCGACTGTCCATTGGAGCGGAGAGTGGTGGGGCCTATAGGCAAGCAGGTCGCCTTCCAGGATGACTTGCGCTGGCTCTGGCGGCTGCTCGAGGATTGACGTTGTGCGAGGGCGTAGTGGAGCGTAGCGTGGACGGCGGCGCGTGAGCAAGTGGAGTAAGGGTGTATTGTACGGTGGGCAATTGCTTGGGGAAAGCAGTGGTGCGTGGAACATGGGCGGGGCGACGGGAAGGAAGGATTGGAGGCGAGATGCGGGCTTCATCGAAGAAAGCGCGTTATTAGAGCGTGTAGAGTCTACGGAATACCCAGCCCAGTGTAGATCGGCTTACCTGGCGTAGTGTTTTGTATAGTATTCAGCCGAAGTAGGGCTTGCAAGAGTACGACGATTCGTGGCTGGGCGCTGACAGCGTGAGCGTTGGGCCATGATGGCGATGCTCCCCCACTGCGCGCGTGGTGATTCGCGTGAGACACATCGCACGCCACAACAGGAGCGGTTCACACGGGCGGAGGCGAAGCGCGGCCGTATCTGCGGCATGGCGCGGCCGCGATCTAAAAAGCGCCATAGATAGATTCGCGCGAAGTGGTCTACGGCGAAAGCGCCCAAACGTGGAATGCGAGCGCTCCGCGCGTGGGCGATCGCAAGCGAACAAAAATCTGCGCGAATCGGCGCGCATGCAAGCTTGCACGGCAGCCGTTCATTCACATGGCGCTGGCGCATTCGTGACCAGAAGTTGCGCAGTCGCGCCATTCTGAGCTCGCGCCGCGCGCGCGCGCGCCCGTGCCCTTGCTCCTGTCGTTCACTGTCGCGCCCGCTCGTCCCGCTCCCGTCGCGCTTAAGCGCGCTGCGCTACCGCCCCCTCCCTCCCCTCGCTCCGCGGCGCAAGCGCGCCGCCTCGCCCCTCGTCGTGCCGTGATGGGGCTCGACCAGCTTGTGTCCAAGCTCCCTGTGTACGACCCCGGCCTTCAGTCCCTCTCTGCTTTTCCGCAGGAGCTTCGGCAGCGCGTCGAGGCCTGGATTGCAAATCTTTCCACCGACGATGACTCGCTCTCGCGCTCCGTTCTCGACGAGCTTCGTCGCGAGTTGCGCGCATGTCAGCGCAAGGGCTACACCTCCTGCGCCGACACCGTCGCCGCATTGGAGGCCATGTACGTCTCCTTGCTCGGCCATCACTGTGACATGATTAGAGAGGCCGCCGTCGTCGACCTTAACGTGCTGTATGACGCCCACGATCTGCAGACGGCTGACGCTCTTCCCGTCACAATTGCCACTGTCGGCGACACTCCTACCGTCGAGGTCTTTTTGCGCCCTACGTCGGGCCATTTTGATCCTGCGATTGTTGATGACTACGCCGCTGTGCTTCGTTTGTTTGGTCCCCAGCCTGATCCCACTGCCGAGCCGGCTTGGACTGAGCTCTCGCTCAAGGCTACCGAACACGGCGTGTACCGCAAACTGCCCGCGTTTCCGAGACCGGGCTACTACGATTGGGTCATTGCTGAGTCTGGCGATACCACACCCGTCGTGTTCGACGGCTTTCCTGCCGATACCACTCGGAGGCTCAGGGGAAGGTTTGTCGTTCACCCCAGCGGTATGCGCGAGTCCATCATTACCGAGATGCCAGTCGACGAAGTCCACGCCAAATGGGACGAAAAAACAGGCGAGCTGTTGATGAGGGGTTCTTTTGAGGCTGTGCTCAACGAGTTGCCCAAAGTCAAGATGCAAGGTACAACTGCAGTGTACTTGATGGGAGCCCTGGAACGTCCGAGAGACGAGGAAAATGCCTCCCCCTTTGCTGTTGTGGAGCGCTCCACCCCGGCTTCCATCCTCGGTGGAGATGCTGCATTTGCCAATTTGTGCCACGAAATGCGTCGTTTGGGCCTCCTACCTATTGTTGACGCATTGGATCGCGTTTCGCGTACTCGGATGCATCGCAAGTATCGACATTTGACTGTGGAAACGCTCACAAAGAAGGGTATCCCTCTGAGACACCCGGGCACAGATGGTCGGGAGAATCAATGGGAAGACTCGGCTCTTCTCAACTACCGTCGGGTTGAAACATGGAATGTGATGATTGGGGAGGTAAAGACCCTTGCGGAAAAGTACGGCGTTAGGGGTGTGCGACTGGACAATGCCCAGTCAATGCCCCCGATCATGGCCCCAAACATGGATGAACTGCTTCTGCGAGATTCTGATGGAGAGCCACATTATTCGTTGAGTGAAGTATTCTACGGAGCTGTCGTAAAAGCTAATGAAGAGTACGGATACTGGACATCAGAAGCCGGCATCGAGCGGGGATACCCAAACCCGTTCTTCGTCAAATTCTGCCGCGAAATGTGGAACGCATATCCGGAGTTCATGGTAATAGCAGAATCCCATTTCCACAGAGAAGTGCAGCTACTAATATCGGGTGCAATCGCACATACTGTTCGAGTTCCGCAGATCCTGTCGTCAATATCAGGCAAGTCTCTGCGTCGCGATGGCAGTGTTGCTCGACTACCAGCGCGGAAGAGATCAACCGCGAGAACCCTTTCAAGACTTTATCGAAACGACAAAGAATGGCTACCAAAGAATCCGATTATGGTCAACAGTACATGCACTCACCTCTCACCCTTTCCAGGGGTATTGTATGGCAGAAGAGCGTGGTTGGCCGTGGACCTCTTATACTTTCTACCTGAGATTCCTATGCAATTGTTTGGGGAGGAGAGTGGTAAGGCATATCGATCAAACATGAAAGGGGTTTCAAACATTGAAGAGATGACAGAGTATGACGTGAACTTCGATGCAGTTTTACCCAAATCGCCGCCTAGAAGAAGTGGACACACAAGTCCAGCTGACGCTGTTTTAGCGCCCATAACTCTTGGTCCTGGGGTCATTCGATCTGGGAAAGTCTCTCCTCTTCCTGGTCCGGTTCCTCCTAAGGGCTCCGGTCTTCCTCCTTTGACACCTCCTACAAATGCAGCCGACAGAAAACTCAAGATGAAGAGGCGAGGATCTCTTGCGGACATGAAGCGGATTCCCTCCAATTCAAGTCTTGTGCGATCTCGTTCTCGAGACGATATGAATGGAGTGGCAGTGAGAAGCATGTCAGCCGCTGATCTTAGAAGAATGTCGGAAATGGAGGCCCAGACAAGACAAGAAATCGGTCCTTCGCTAGGCTATGATATCACCCAAATCACAGGTCACTATGCTCATCGCGCGCTGCTTCGTCAGGAAATGGACGCTTTGAGAGGTGGAGGTATGTGCGTATTGACTGTAGAGCCTCAATTCAAAAATCAGGTTTTTGCGTTCGCTCGATTTACCGAGGACCAGATTATGATCGCGGCCACGAACGTTAAGGATAGAACCGATGGGAATCAGTACGGAGAAGGCTGTGACGTGGAACTGGAATTGAAAGTATTGTGGGAGCATCTGCCAGATTCGTTTACCACAGGTGCCGCTCCAGGTGCGTTCTATACCGTTGTGGATTCCTTCACCAATAGAGAGCATTCAGGAGAAGTTTGTACTCTGGAGGAGCTGGTATTCCGGAAGTACAAAGTGCATCTTGCGCCACTTGGGACAATACTGCTGACTCTTAAGCCCGTGGAAGACACTCTGGATCGCCGTGCTGCCCATTTGAGCGGGTGTATAAAGCGGTTGCGCGGATATGAGTCGCATGCATTTAAGGATCCTCGAGAGATCGAAGCGGTATCGCGTATCACGCGTGGAGCGGCATCGTCTGCTAGCGATTTCGCCGCAGCCGTGATGGCTCTTCGCGATGGTCTGGTTAGAGAAGGGTGCGATGATGGGGAAACAGAACGGCTGTTACAACTGTGCATGCAGCGATCCAGCCAGCTTCGCTTCATGGTTGCCTACGAAGGCGTGCCGGCTCCGAGAGACTTTGAACCTCCTGCTGCTGAGCGAATTGTTGCTTACTTGACACATATGTCAATGGCTGCGCGAGACCAGAGCTTAATGAACCTCGCCAGAAATGTGGTTACCAGAACGACAAAACTGGGACCGCTTGTATTCTTAACTGCAGAACTTGGTCGGTTTTCAACGGCTGGAGGGCTGGGCGTTATGGTGGATGAGCTCACAAAGGGACTAGTGAACCTCGGGCTAGAGGTCTATGTCATTTCACCGTATTATTCTGTCAATCGAAAGAATCAAACTGGATATCTCGGGGACCATATAAAATGGACCAAGAACGTTGGGGTTGACCTTGGTACTCATGTTGTCGACATAGGCATATTCGAGGGTGTTGAACATGGAGTGAATCTAATCTTTATGGAGAGAGGCGATTACTTCCCGAAAGTATACGCTGATCCTGGAAGCGCTGCGAAGCAACTCCAGACCATAGTACTGATGTCCCTTGGAGCTTTAGAGGTGTGTTGCCAGAAGCAGCTGCATCCGTCAGTAGTGGTTACGAACGACTGGCTACCGAGTATGGCCGCTGGATACAGGGATTTCTTTGGTGACTACTTCAAAGATACATCGTTCTTCCATCTGATACACAATCTTGGAGAAGGTGCATACGAAGGCCGCGTATACCAAATCCTCATGAAGGCTCATTGGACCACGTGCATCGACTTCCGACGCATCTCGTAGTTAACCCCTGGTGGAGTCAGATGGTGATCAATCCATCTCGTTGTGCTATACTAAGGAGTGATAGTTGGGGTACCGTGAGCCCAAGCTATCTCAACGAATTGAAGGCCGGTCATCCTTTGAAGGACATTCTTCAAATTGCCAAGTCGCCGTTTGCATATCCTAACGGCATTCGTAAGGCTGAAAGAGAGGAAGCTCTTCGAACAAAAGGGGCACCCAGTCACGCCGAAGCCAAGGAGATCCTGCAGCAGCGCTACTTTGATTTCCAGCATGGGGATCCTTCCATTCCTCTGTTTGCGTTTGTCGGACGGATCACATCGCAGAAGGGAGTACATTTGATCCTGAATGCTGTAGATGAGCTAATAGGTCACACAGGTGGTAAGATTCAAATTCTAGTCGGAGGTCCAGCGAACTACAATGACGAGTACTCTGCAGGATGTGCCCGACATATGCTAGATTTGCGACGGAGACATCCGTGGTGCTTCTGGGCCGCACCTGACAACTTCTTCACAGATGGACCGATGTGCAATCTTGGAGCCGACTTTGGACTTATGCCATCACTCTTCGAGCCAGGAGGAATTGTGCAACAGGAGTTCTTCGTAGCAGGAACGCCAGTAGTCGCTTACAAAACTGGTGGGCTGCGGGATACGGTGCACGAATGGCGAAGTGAAATGGGCGAAGGTAATGGGTTTACGTTCGAGGACTACTCACACGGGGACTTTGTATGGGCTGTGAAGAGAGCTCTCCGTGTGTTCTCGCATCCCCATGAGTACGAAGAACTAAGGGCGTCAGCTTACGAGACGACCGTGGACGTATCGGAAGTTGCTTGGGCGTGGTCAAGCGAGTTCCACAGGCTGAGGAACGCCATGTACACTCGCGGGGAAGACGTAGCGAATATGATTTCTGCTACCGCTGGGGAGGAAAGTGAATTATACAACCCGAACGCAGCCCCAGTGCTGTTGCAGTGGGGTGGAGGTGGCGAGAGTATTGTAGTGAAGGGATCCTTCGATAACTGGTCAGCAGAATGGCCCCTGAGCAAAGATGTTGGCGAAAGCGGTTTGTTCGGGGTGAGGTTGCTTCTCCCCCCAGGAGAGTATTATTATAAGTTTAGGGTGGATCAAGTCTGGACAGTGGCTGAGAATCAGCCGCAGTCAAGAGATGATGCTGGGTTTGTTAACAATGTTTTGGTGGTGTAGGTTTACCTCCATAAACTTTTTGTGAAATGTTGCTACATGTAGATTGGACCCTTGCGCTGTTGACATCATAAGCAGATAGAAGGCCTTTTTCTTTATTCGGTGAGGGGCAACCGTCCAAAGCCATGTCAGCCTTCTCTCTCTTCAGTAGGTGCCTTTGCCAAATTCCGGCGTTGGATAGCGTCAAAGAAACGGTCTCTCTTTCTCACTAGGAAAGCCCGTAGCCCGAAGGCTACCTTCTTCATCCCTAAAGGAACTTTCTTGAGACGAATGATCTCCCCACGACATGGTGATGATTGTCTGAAAGCATTCCTTCCCTGGTATTTTCGAAAAGTTTCTTTGAACAGGAACGTGCTAAAATACAGACCTTATCAGTATCAAGTTTATCCTGTGCACCGCTTGAGAGAGAAAAGGAAAACCAGCATTCAAACAATGGCAAGAACACTTGCCCCGGGTGCTCAGTACAGTGATCAGTTATTCTGCGCTATATTAAGTCTACGCTGATTAGCGGAATCCATGCAGCTCCAAGAATGATCAACGTGCTTAAACTCAAGACTACGGACGAATCGCGTATTCAAGGAAGAAGCATAAGACAAAACTCCACACGTTCCGTGCAAAAACTGTATCATACAGCTCTCTCCATCTGCTCGTCTATAACCTAGCGCTTTCCTTCTTGCTTCCCATTGTACGGAAACAAAACGCACACCATCGTATACTGTGTCATCCCCCGTCCGTCGCACTCTGCTTTCCTTTCTCCTCTCATCTTGAACAGCAGCGCGCATGACCGACCGACTCGGCGAGCTGCACGAGGGCGCGCCGTCTGCTTCCGACGATATTGAGGCGGTTGTGTACACCGCAGCGGAAGCCAACTTAGCTGCGTTCAATCGCGAGGCAGACGTTGTTGAAAGGCTGATCCTCCAAGCCGATCGTTCTATCCGCATCGTAACAGATGATATATACGATACGGACGTAGCTCGACTGGATACAATCCACAACAACTTGGATGCCGCACGGAAACATCTTCAACGAATTGCCGATGACAATCGACAGGTTGCTGCGAGGACGGATAGTTCGCTTGCCATTTTGAAACATCGCGTCAATCGCTTCACGCAGCTGAGTAAGGACTTCATGGGTGTTATTGCGCAGATAGAGACGGTTAGGGAACTCCATCTTGACGCGGTTACGGACGGCGATAAACGAGACATTCTTGCGGCGAACCGCCGCGCGACGGAGACACTGGTGGAAAGCGAGTTCCAGGGAGGTGATTTACAGGCCGTGTTGCATGAGGATGAGGTACACTTGCGTGATCAGAGTGAGGACCTGCGGGCGGGGAATCAGGATACGCAATATGAAATTAAAGATAATGTAAAGCAGGCGCACCAGACGAAGAAGAAGGCGGTGGAGGACCTGGAGATGGCGCGCAATGCTCAGAAGGCGGCCATAGAGAAGAAATGGTGTTATATCATCAGTGTGATCGTGATACTTTTGGCGACTGCAGCGGGTATTATTGTGTGGCAGGGTTTAAAGAACGATTGGTTTGGAGGGGGCATTGAGAATAACTTGAGCAAAAGTGCGAGACGACTTTTCGAGCCGCGAGCGGCGACGGGGAGACCCGCGCTGTAATAGCATGTGGCGGTGACGGAGGTGTGCGTGTCACTGCTGCGCTCCGACGACTCGTGGCAGGCGGAAAGGCAGAGAAGTACGAGCAGATTCCGAAAATTCTAGTGGCAAAATTTGTGCCGGACAACAAGGCACCGACTGACTCAAGCAAGTGCCCTCACGCGACTGTAGTATCTAACTTAAAACGCGGCGGCACTCGTCACGTTTGTGGGTGGGGAGACGGCGTATGTTGCCACTGTCCTCCACGAGCACCTCGGTCTAGTCATTCCGCGTGCGAAGCAAAGCCAACTAGCTCTCCTTCATCGCGCGGGCATCGGGCTTCTTGCTGATTCATGGTTATTTGCAAATACTATCAGGCGGGGCGCTGTCGCTACGGCGACAACTGCAAATTCGAGCATGTCGACCCTCCCGGCGGAGGTGGCTTCCATGCCTCTAACGATCCTTTTGCGACCCCATCGTCTAAGCCAAACCGCAGTACTAAGCAGCATCACGATTTACAACCTCAATGGCCACTCAGCGTAATTGGTTCCAGCGATAATTTAGCAAAGGGAAATGAACTATCGGGTGATGTTTCGCCCGAAGAGTTGCGAGCACTGGCGTATTCAATGGCGGCGCGCGGTGTTTCGCCACAGGTATCTCAAAGAGAGGGCGAGATGGTCGCTTCACATCGTGCGAAGGTAGATGCTTTGTCAAGAGGAGGTATGCAAACTCACGCTCCGCTCGGCAGTAATACTATTCAAATGCGGGATCCGTTTGCGGAGAATGGCGGCTTTTCGGGCGGTTTTGGCGGCCATGGTAACAGCGCGGAGATGGCCATGGAACGTGAACAGAGCATGGGCAACCCTTTTGGTGCACAACCCACCGGTAACCCTTTCGGTCAAGGCGCGTCTTTTGGGCAACAACCGCATACTTCACCGTTTCAACAGCAGCCGACCGGGCAGTCCATTCAACCAAGTGCTTCACAAGTGTCATCATCTCCCCAAAATCTTACACCCGCTCAAGAACAACAGTTCAGCGCAGCTCAGTTTGGTTTTGCGAGTGTCCCAGAAACCGCACCACCACCACGATTTTACTGAGTCAGCGAAGTCATAGATGTTTGCTCGTGAAGTTAATAAGTGGAGAATTTGTTACTAGAAGGTTTCCAAGTTTTGTGTCGTGCTTTATTATCATTCGAACGGCACATCGAAGCAATTAGAGTGCCACAAGTGCGACGTACTTCTCGTTTCTGTGTCAAATGCAAACGAGTGGATAACGTTCTTAAAGAGTTAAGGGGTTTAATCTCGTCGGGCGACTCGCCGCAACTGGCGACCACCCACCGGGCGAGTACTTGATTCTGACGCAGGGTTTGTGGAAGAGTTGGTGTCTGATAGAGGCCCACGACCCTCAGGCGTGACATGGATTTCGTACAGATTGTTGAGTATTCGCGTCAGTACTGGTCTATGGGTGTTAATCTCGTGCATAGACAGATTGTTCACCTTGATTGCATTTGCCCGATCTTTTACGTTGGAGTGCATCCATTTCCTCATTTTGCTTTCACGAACATTGGCTAAATCTTCGACCGAACGTCGCAAGTGGTTGATGCTCACTAGATCATCGGGTGCATGGTGGAATAAAAGGGAAGAAATCTGTATGTCATCGTTGGAAGTTGAGTAATGTTCAAGTACTTTGGTTAGGATTCTTGTGGTTCTTGCAACTCTGATGAAGCGCTCGTGCTGAGTGGTGCGCTTCTCATACGTACTTCGGAAAAATAGAAAGGAATCGGTTGTAATTCATCCTCGTTCTCTCGCTCGTCGGACAGGTATTTTTCGACATTGCGGACCGTCAGCCATCGAGGTGGAATTATTTTGCACCGTTGTACCTTCTTCAGCGCCAAGGCAAGCCACAAGGGAACCTGTTTGAAATAAGCCCGTCTCCGGGCGCACATTCACGCGTTAGTGGTATTGGAAAGTGGGATCTACGAGATTAGAGTTGCATAAACCAACCGTTGTGGTAATAGAAGGTTCAAAGGGCCCGAAATTGCCTCTTATAAGATTGATCACGCCAAACCTAACCATGGGGTTGATGTCAATGAGTGTGTCTTCCGCGAAGAATTCCGAGCGTTGAAAAGCGAGCTCCGAGTCTTGCGCCTGCGAGGCATTCACACCTGTTCTCGCTCCCATTGTTTTCCAGATTCGCGTGGGAATGCAAATGGCTGCGAAGCACGGAAGGTTTCAGTTCGATAACCCAGCAGTACTCAAGATGTGTAATGAACCGTGTCGAATGGGTTGGTTGAATGGATATTTGCGAATATTTGCGAGTAGGACGGTAGTAGAGGATATGTAGTGAGGAGAAAAGGCCGTGTCGGGAATCACCCTTGGTCTGATAGGACCATATGCGTCTTTCGTTGCGGTCGCGCTCCGTCCGGGGAAGATGGCAACGACTCCTTTTGCCGGAATTGTCGTTCACTTCGATTTCTCTAGTGTTTTGTTTTTTTGGCGGGAAAAATCAACACGTCACTTCTCGCCGACCGTCACATAAAGCTGCCTGACTAGTAGCTGACTAGCTAGACTAAATAGAGAAATTTTTTGTATCTTCGTAAAAGAGTAATTATGGCAAACTGAATCCTTTAATACCATTCCTCAGTGCCATTCCGCAACACATTCTACAGTTCCTTTGTTCCCGTATCATCGAAACCTTTACTGGAACAAGAATACGAGCCATCATCATGTTGTCTATCGTAGCTGTTACTCTTGGCATGCCAAACTCTTTTTGCCGAAGCGCAATGTATAATAATGAACTGGCCACTAAAGCGGCTTGCGGATAGGATACCCCTGTATCTACCATCCCACAAATTCTATATTCATGCCAGTGCTTTGCAATCATCGTCACTTGAACTCGTTGCCATAAAACTAGGCAAGTTTGCACTTCATGAAGGTCCCCAAAACCCCATCTCATTGAGAACTATGTCAATGAGTCGGAATAGAACGAAATGTAATCAAGCAGCCTAACGGAAGAAAGAAAGCGACAAGCGTCGGTAGCGAAACGCCCGCGGTCAGAAACACCCAACATTGTCCAATACCTTCTCATCGTAGTCCGGCTCTTAGTTGTGGCCAGTGTTGTGATGTTGAGGTATTACTGGTCTTGGGTCTGGCCTGAGAGCAAAAAGACGGCTGCGAAATCTGTGTCCCCGTGTCCGTATACGCAAATCAAGCATTTTTTATTGAAATTAGGCATGAGGTAGGGTAGTTTTCCTTCTTTTGAACCACGAACGTAATATTAAAAGCTAAGTAATGAGCTCATAAATAGTTTTCTATCTATCTCTGTTTCACACGAAACAGAACATCACTGATACCTGACATTTTGTTAGGTTTCGCACCGGAGAAGCGCTTGTGTCAAACTTACGCAGGAGTATTCTGTGAGCAGTAATAAATACTACAACAGTTTATAGTCAATACCGTTGCCAGTTAAGTTCTAAACTATTGCCTAATTATAACTAGGCATTACGTCTTCAGACAACAGCAGCTAATACGCACCCTTGAATATGATCTAACACTAACTTCGGAAATGGTTTGAACAAGTTGGTGTCATTTCGCAAACTGTTCGAATAATCTATGTTGGGACAAGCCCAAAACCTCGTTGTAGTGCAAATCCTCAAGAAGTTGAACTAATCTTTCCATTGACGTCGATCTAGAAAGAACTGACCAAATGCACACGCAGACCGTGGAAGACAGACAAGCAAGGCTGAATCATACTGAAAGAGGAGAAAGGTACTTCTACGTTTTGCTTTGGCTACATTCGGGCTTTTCGCGGCTTTGGTCTCATTGTCTATCTTTTCATTCTTTATAATTGACATAAACTCTCACTCTCTAGACCCAGATAAGCTTTCTGAAAGCTAAAAGCCTATATGGGTATTTTCTAAATAGATCATGCAGACTAAGGAAACTAGATTTCAGCTGGATGAGTTGTGATATTCTCGACGAGAAGCCTTTGAAAAAGATCGCAGGCCTATTTGCTCGCCTTCGTTTTTCGGATTGGTACCGCATTCTCAACTGTAAAAGTTTACATTCATATTGGATGCAATTCGAAGAGAGTTGGGAACGTGTTTCGTGGGAAACTGAACATATTCCATCTCTCTCTCTTCCACTAGCGTATGATCCAGGGCCAAACTGTTCAAGGCGTCGCTAAAAGAATCGCTCTATCACAACACACTTTTGTCCATGTTTGTGAATTTAAATATCCTAAGTGCAACATGGGAGGAAATCCTGAGCTTTATGCTCATGATTATGTACGGTTCTTTCACCTTCTGACGTTGAAGTAGTGACGAATTTCAGAGTAGCTGTTTCATTGTTATAGATGAAGCCGAAACGTAAAGGCGAAAGAAAGGCTCTCGAAGAAGAAAAGAAGAAGAACAACATCAACACGTTCGTGTTCGTAGATATCACTGATATCCAATGACATCAGGGCACAAGCGCATAATCTTCTTCTGTATTGGACACTAGTCACGCTTTTTTTGACTTCAAGAGAAACTCCGTTGCCTTCTAAAAACTCTACTCTTACCAAAGAGATGCTCTGTTTGTGGAATTTATGCCCCACAGCTGTATCCAACTAGTCATTGTCGAAGTTCAGTTCTTATGATTTCTTAGAAGTCTCAGGTTTGGCTCTATGGGTTCCCACATACATGGAGGTTTCAGAAATTTCTCTGCCGCCTGCCCGCTGTCGGCGCCTTGTCGAGTGTCCAGAAGCTATCAGGAGGAATAAACGTAAGTCACCGAGTACCATTGGTACTTCAGTAACAATTGAAGCTCGAAAGGCCGATCGCTGTACTGACACTCCCACTCCAAATGGGAGCGAAAATGCATAATATGCGTATCTACCCTGTTTCTATATCCATTTTGAAAAACGAAAATAAGCCACTCGATTCGAGTCGTTTTCCAATTCTTTCTATCTAGAGACAAAGTAAACAGACGTCTCTCTCTCTATCTCGGATGTCTTCATCGAAGTCAGTTCAGCTGCCGTGAAGAGGTTTCAGTTACATTCTGCTAACTTTACGACTTTAAGATCTTGTGAACGCGTGGAAACCCAAAAGTTGCAATTCTCCAATGGCCTATGCGCCACCGACTGTGCCTTCTTATGTAATCGGCGCCTTCATTTTGTTTCTTGGGATCATCTTGCCACTGACTGTTCTGGTGAGTTTATCTCTCGTCTTTTCTTATTGCTTTTTCCATCTCTTACACCAGAACGCTAACTGGAAAGATACTAATATGTGCAATAGGTCGTGAAGAATAAGAAGATCTTTTCGCGACAGGAGTAGATCGGAGCTGATCTGTGTAACTTGTTCATTTTCTGGTGGCAAGCATCTATGGGTGCTTGACGCGTTACGGCTAGAAACCCTATGCTCGCATCTATCTTGCTGTGAGAATCAGAACAAAGCGACTCAATTTTCACTAAGGAATCCAGAATGTGAGTCACGTCTTATAACGCACCGCGGAGTGACTTTTTCCCAAATGTCTTCAACAGTCTGCTGCAGCAATTCTGAGGTTCGATAGCTCATGGAGTTGAACCCATCTGTAGGCAGAGCCCGGACGTCAAGCCGGTCAAGCTAACCATCGAGAGCAAAGTGTCGAATTTCACCGGCAATTGCAAAATGCTTTGTGTCACATGCTTCCCTCGAACATTTTCGCTTTGAAAGGCAGACTCCCTTCGTTCTTGAAAGAAGGAAGGCAGCTTGGGGTATTGCTCATACCCGAGCATCAGGCTCAGCCGCATAGAGAACGGAGGCAGTGGTGCAACATCACAATTCCATGAATGGGAGTAGACTCGAGTTGAAAAGAAGCTCGCGAAAGACAGTTTCCAAACTTTCTGCGAGTTTGCTGTCTCTGTAAACAACTAGACAGATTAAGCGAGGTTTGGGATATTCACGACAGGGGAACAAAGTATATGATTGAAGCCTTATACGTGTAGAGGGAAGACTCGGGTTTCATTGAAAGGACGTGTTACTTTTGACTATCATGGGGGATCAAGCTGCTGGTGATGGCTTAGACGCATCTTTGTCTTCCTTGGAGAAGGAGTGATTTGCTACTCTAAAGAGTTGGTACATATTCGTCAAAGCCACGAAGACATTCGCTCCAGCTAGATTATAGTTGATAGGGACAATTTGGAAACTCCAACGGGCTGTCAAAACGTTGGTACAGGTTGGTTGGTCAAAATCAAATGGTCAGGAAAACTGTTTCTCATGAGCACTGTTTCCAGCAGTGCATGATTGCGTCGAACTTACTCCAAACTAGACCGGTGAGAGCCAGAGCTGAATATAAACAAGGCAGGGATGCGCGAAGAGACCAAGGGGTTAACATCAAAGACCAAACGTCGGGGTTTCGCTGAAAGTGGGATGTTAAATCTCAGTCCATACCTGAGCATTGCGGAAGTGAAACATTTTCCACAGGGCGTTTCATATCTGAAAGACCGGCAACCACAAGCCCCCACTTCATCGTAGGAGCCCAGAAGAATACTTCGTATAATACATAACACAACACTGTTAGGCATCCAAAGCAATTCGAATAAGAAAACATCGAGAGGTACAAGGTACTGAAGCTCATCGACATGGGTTACAACTAATGCAGTTTAACATGCATGCGTTAAAAACCATTACATACCTGTCTTCATTCCGGCTGGATGATCCCACAGAGCCCGAAGTCGTGCCGCTGCCATGGTGAGTTTGAGCCTTGCCGTTTGGTCAAAACGTATAGATACAGATCTTGATTAACGAAGCTGAACAGCTTGATATTCAAGTTAACTTTGATCCGAGAGGAGTGTATCGGTGAGATTAGATTCCACTGGAAAATCGAAGTATGTCGCAAATATCTTTCTCGCGTCGATGGAACCAACGGTATACCTGAGGATGCCTCGGAATCTTTTCGAAGGCTTGCTTGAACAAGCACTGATCACTGCTTTGCCCTAATTCGGCTGACGCCGCTGCTGATAATAGTCTGTAGAGTCTACAGTGTAGAGCGAGCTTCGAAGTATCTTGAGGCGTTTGGCCTGACCAGATTCAGGCGAGGCACATGGGGAGCGGTGCGAGATTGGAATAGATCATGCCGGGCATGTTCGCGTTCCAACTTGGAACTTCCAAGTTTGAACTTCTAATCTAGAAATAAAATAATTCAGAATTACTGTTGAAAGTGAAAATCCCTCCGATTGAGAAACTTGCACGGATCCAAAAGCCCAGAACCTCTTTCGCCCAAACTAAAAGCTTTGAAGCGAAAGGAGTGGAAATTTATTTGGATACTTGTACCTTCGTAACACTTATGCGCTACAAGGGTAGGCCACATGTCCGGTGTGATTCACATCTGTAGTAATCTGCAGCTGTGTCGCGCTATGTGCGTGAGACTAAAAGAACAACCCCCAAACGGCAAAAATATATTATTGGGAACTCGTGAAGCACGGGTTAAACAAAAGCATTTATAGCTATAGATAGCATAAGGACAGTTTTGTTCTCGCACGCTGCAGGTGCTTTTGAATCGGGCTAACTGCGAGCAAAAGAGGTCTCCATCCTGCATGACCTTGTTTGTTGTGTCTTCAGGCGAAATAAACGACACTGAATGTCTCTCCCGTTCCAACACAACGATGTAACGTTGAAACTTGTCATGTATGTTTTGAATAAAAAGTAACTGGATGTGAGAGCAAATATTTCTGTTCGAACTTTCGGTTTGGTCAATGTTTGCTTCGAAAAGTGTGTGGCACGCCGCACTTTTCAGAGCTTCCGGGCCTCAAAGAGTCCGAGCCGATCATGGACACACGAGCTGGGGCGTGCGCCATTTTGCCGGTTTTCAGTTTTGGTGTCAATGATCCAAAAAAATTCCAACTGGCTCTCGCAACTTAAAGGCATTCGATGCGCAGTTCCCAAGGGTACGAGATCATACGAGCATCGTTTGGCAATTATATTAGCCCATTGCCTTTTGGCAAACTTGCTCCACCCTTGGTAAAGGGGTATCCTTCTAGCCATATCTACGCCACTAGCTAGGTCCGCACAGCGCGAGAGCTTTCGAAATCTTTCCTTCTGAGCTCTGAACTGGGTTGCTGGGCACTCCTTTCGCTGTTCTGCAACTAACTGCACTATTCAACACACAGCGAACATATCACGCCAGAGGAATGGTGTTTTATCGTTCTACGTGGTTGCCGAACGTGAAGTCCTCTAGTTCTAGCTCTCAAACTGTCTGTGAACTAGAGCATCTCAACTTTGCATTCGAAACAAGCTCACTGGGGTTTACAACCTGCTTTCTACCCCAAGCGATACCGAACCTGAGTAGGTCCGCTGCTAGAGACGCACGATTGCGTTCCATTGACGCATACCGTAGCAGAGCGTATGCCTCGAGACCAATACGTTCTCAGGCTTTTATCGTGAAATGTACGCAGGCCGATGAGGGAGCGAATTCTTCGGGACTGGAAGGAGAGATACGCGAAATGTATGAACGTTCTTTGAGAGAAACACCCATCGACAAAAAGGAACTTCAGGAATCGAGTCGAAGAGTGCTGGATGGCATCACAGAAACTGGAGCGGCCAAGATGAATGAAATAGTGAGTGATATGAAAGACGATTTAAGAGAGATACAGGAAGAATCTGCAAAACGCGCATCAAAAATGATAGAAGAAGAAACTGATTTATTACTTGATAAGTACGAACAAAAGAGGCTCGACATTCTTGACCAAGTTAAAAGTGACCGCCAAGTTATTAAAGAAGAACTCACAAGACTCGAGGGTTTAGCAGTAGCTTTGGAAAAAGAGAAAAGCAGAGGCGGGAAACCAGTGACAGAGAAGCTTCTGTTGGCTTCGGCGATGACGTTCACCGTGGCTTCTCTGTTTTACGCATGGAACGGATTTGTAAACTTTGATGCTTCCGCACTGTCCAACGCAACTGTAGATGCCGCCGTTGCCGCTGCTGCAGGGTATATTGCGTCTCGGAGACGGACCTGATAAACGCTTTCAACCCAGATTGACCCGTGACCACCCTTGAGTTCGTCCGATTGGACAGACTAGTGAAGAAGTGAAAATCTGATGTACATCACAGCAACCCTCCTGAGCAAGGGCAGCGCATTAGGACGACGTTCTCTGTGCAAGAGCGATTCACAAAACTACACGTGCATGAGCAGGTCAAGACTACCCTTGAGAGTTCAGTAAAGCCTCGACACGACGCAAGACTCAGTCCGCAGCAGCGTCCGCTTTGAAACTTTTGGTGTCTATGTCATACCGATCAAGCACGGTTTACACAATCGCTAACGTCTCCCGTCTATCCTTGCGCACAAGATACTCTGTGCTGCTCCTCGTCATCTTCATCGTAAGCTGCGCCATTCGCTTGCGCCTGTTTGACGTGATCCTGGTCGAACGTAATCATTTGAACTTCTTCCACGTCAGCACCACCAGCAGGAGGCAGCGGTGTGCCGGGACCAAAAACTGAGTGAAGATGAGCAATCTGCGACGGGTGCATATCCGTCGGGAACTTGACAGCAAATTTGATAAACATGTATCCCCTTTCCATTGGATTCTTCCAGATCGGCATACCCTCATTAGGTATACTCTTCAACATTCCAGGAGTGATCACCTTGCCAGGGGGATGGCGTACATGCAACAGTCTACCATCCAGCTGCTTGATATAGAAATCGAAGCCGCAAAGGGCGTCGACGAGATCAACTTCCTTGTCATAGACAAGGTTGCTTTCCTTCCGGGTGAAACGTTCATGCTCTTCCTGCTTGAGCACGACAATAACATCTCCTGCGACAGCGCCAGGGTTGGCGTTCGCCTCCCCTGTGAAGGTTATTTTCTGCCCATGCTGCATTCCTTTGTCAACATACACTTCCAGAACCTTTCTTTCCTTGACAACCTTGTCGCCCTTGCATGCTTCACATCGGAACCTCTCATTTATAGTCTCGCCCATACCCCTGCAGGTGCGGCAAGAGTTTTGAACTTGTTGGACCATGCCCGGGCCGATTTGGTTCAAAGTAACCTGGATACCCCTGCCGTGGCATACATAGCAAGTCTCTACAGCTTCAGGTCTACTCGCGCCTCTTCCCCTACAGACCTTGCACACTCTGTTACGGATGATTGCCAGCTTGCTAGTCTTTCCCTTGTACAGGTCTTCCAGGGTGACGCGTAGGCTGTGAACGACAGGTTCTCCCTTCTTCGGCCCCCTTGGAGCGCCGCCACCGAACATGGCGCTGAAGAGGTCATGGGCTTCAGCAGGTCCACCACCTTCACGAAGACCTTCCTCACCATAGTCATCGTACAACTGTCGCTTCTCCTCGTCGCTGAGAACCTCGAACGCGGTGGTAATTTCTTTGAACCGCTCCTCATCACCTCCGCGATCAGGGTGATGCGTCATTGCCAGCTTCCGGTACGCTTTCTTAATTTGGCTGAGAGATGCGTCTTTCTCAACACCCTGCACAACGAACAACAGGTTGACATGGGTTACGAGAGTTAGTCAGGCGTCTTCACAGCCAGCTTTGGCTAGGAAAGACGTAGATATGCGAATGAACTTACAAGTAACTGGTAGAAGCGGTCATTGTCGACTTTGCGACGTCTGCCCATTCCGCCCATTCCGCCCATTCCGCCCATACCCTCCATACCTGGAAAACCTCCGAACATTTTGCTATGAAGAGGACAAAAGAAGCGAGCCTAGTACACGACAAAGTGGAGCGCTTCGAAAAGGTAGGGCAGGGATAGCAGCGAAAATGCGCGGCGAAGTGAAGCAAGTTAGCAGAAATAAGCAAGTCACAGCGGTGGCACTACCAGCAGCGAAACAGGGCAGATGAAAGGCGCGGCGGCGAAAGAATAAGGCGCGGGGTCTGAAAGTCTGGAAGAACGGCTCGAACCCAGGAGCGACGGATGCGACGTAGCGAAAAGCGCTTTGTGCGTTGGTGAACGGAACACGCCGCTGCTGCGGCCGGCGTGCTGAGACGGGACCGTTTTGGCACACATGCGTCTGAGAACCTTCGAGAAGGTCTTTTCGCCACTTGTGGCGCGCCGATTGGACACCGATAGGCGCAATGTCCGGCAGCCGTGACGCGCCGCTGCTGACAAGCTGCCATCCGATTGCAAAGCCGACGAGGCGCCACGTGCTACAGCGCCCGCGAGACAGCCCCCCACGGGCTGTCTCGCTGGCGCTGGTGGCACTTGCATCATCCAAGTTGATGATCAAACTATCCTGCCGACTCACGCTCGGCAGTGCCGAGCGTACGAGTCCCATCTTCACCGGCAAAGCTTTATCATACCATCCGCACGGCGCCTGCCTCATGTCTCCGCCGCGCCGTACTTGCGCAGCACGCCGTCGACCCCGCCCACAACCACAAATGATGACTGTGCACCCCATGCCACGCCCAGCCGCGCATCGCTCCCGCCCTTCGCCTCACAGCTGGCCACCACCTTCGCCTTCTTCTTTGCGCCAAACACACTAACCCCACCAGCGCCAGCCACGCATCCATACTCTCCAAATTCGTCCAACGCCATTCCACAAGCGCCAGCCATCTCCACGTTCCCAACGACCGCCTGTTTGCGCAGGTCCCACACAAGCACCTCGTCTGCTGCCACGCTCACCATGTAGTATCCCTTCTCGCTCATGGCCACCATCCTCACGTCTTCTGCCTTCAGTTCTGCTACTTGTTTAAGGCTTGCAAAATCCCACATCCGCAGTCCTTCTTTCCCTCCGGTCGCGAATAACAGTCCGTCCGGATGAACTGCTCCGCAAACATGATCCACCTTCCCGCTTCCAACCACCACCCCGTCGACCTCAATGTTTCGCCACTCAAAGCCATCGCCACGACTGCAGAACGTGAGATGTTTTAGCGGATGCCTCTCAATATCCTGAACAGCCCCCTTACCATCAAATATAGCCTTGCATTTCAAATCATCGTCCCAAACCTTGATCACTCCATCTCTACCCCCAGTAAAGAGCCGTTCATCCCAGCACGTCGCTGATACGCCATCACTGTGTGCCTCCTCGGAGTGCGATACTTTCATATCTTGCTCGACTAGATGCAGTTTCCCATTGCTACACCCCACCACCGTCTTTCCCCAGTTTGTACACACAGCACTCAGCTCTACATCTGTGCCGTCTATGGCCGTTCGCCCGATTTCAGCGAATGATGATACAAAGCTGCGCTTCGGAGCGCTATTCTTCCGCGATTTCCGTGTTTCTTGTAGTTCTACCGCAAGCTTCTGAGCCTGAGTTATAATTCCATCTGGAAGTGTAATAAAACTATCTTCACGTCGATCATTAGACAATTGCTCATCCGGCTGAGCTTTCTTCTCCTTCGGCGCTTCTTTGCTTTCTTCTGTATCGTTCGCCTGCGCCTCGCTCTCTTCAGCTTTTTCTGCTCCATTGGCTTGGTTCTTAGTTGGTCCTGTATCTCCATTTGCAGCTCGGCGAGAAGCCTTTAATTCGTCACGCTCCTTTTCCAGCTTCGCAATCACACGAGCACTGGCGTCACATCTATACAACGCCGTCGCAAGTTCTTGTCTGGTTTGATGTAGCAGTTTCTGTGCAGTGTGTAGTTCGAGTGTTAATCGGTCCCACTCGGCTCGCACGTGATCTAAGACATGTGGCATAGAACTCTTCTCCGGGGCTAAGGGAGTGATATATTCACCAGTTTTGAGAGGAAGCAAGTCCGACGTAGACAAAGGTTCACCAGTTTCAGGGCACTTGCTGCCGTTGACGGCCAGTTGCTTTTCTATTAAAGCGCGCTCGAATAAATACCCGCTTTTGACTGAAACCACTGGTTCCTTGGGTATGTTTCCAGAGAGGGCACAGTACATTGCAGATGCTTTTGAGGGAGGCCTCAATGCGAGTCAGTCGAGTCAGTAGAACGGAGGGCAAAGCAAAGATCTTGGCGAATCGGTTTATGGAGAGAGATCCACTATCCTTCTATGTAGCCCTGGACTCTTTATCTTCGTACCTCCTGAATTTGTTGTTCTGGTAGACAATTGGGTTTGTGTTGCGGTCTTCTGTTTTGAAGAACTAGCTCTGAGATCCTTTTTTCGAATTTGAACATTCAACGTATAATCATACATCTGTCCTCAAAACTGTTTGGAAGCATGCGGAAAAAGCTTCCGGATCATAGATAAATTGTGGAAACAAGTGTGAGCCGTTCACGGCGCATTCGTGGCTCGCCAGTGTCGCGTAAACTACAAAAAATGCAGCCATCATTTCCCCACTTTTGGATCAAGGACAGACACCGTCCGTCTGTAGCACCTTGTCCTCATCGCTCTCGCTGACCAACAGACCGCTCCGAGTTCCGGACAACCATTACTTTCGTCACAGCTGCACCCAAAATTAGGAACTATCTGTTTCCAACATGGCTGAAAGAGAGGTGATTGATGCATGTCTTAAGGTTGTGTCCAATCGGTGTCGGAATTTGCGGAAGGCTATTGATCGTGCAAAAACCTGGGAACAGGCCGCAGCAAGTGGACAGGAGCTCAACCCCGAGCAGATGGAAAGTGTTAAGAGTTGCGTAAAGAAAGAAGCACTGCTTGCCGAGCTCCAAGAAATTCTCAAGAAGCAAACCACTATTGTCGAGCCGCCAGCGCACGCTGACCAGAAGCAGCAAACAAGTAAACGGTCTGCCAAGGCTGCGAGAGCGAAGGAAAAGCGTGCAAAGGCCGTTCAACGTCAAGGGGAAAACAACACCTCTTCTGCCGATGGAACTCAGAAGGATGACGATTCTGACCTTTCAATCTCAACACAGGAGAAAAACAGGGGGCATACCACAACCACAGATGATTCCTCCGAAGTATCTCCACCTTCGCAGAGCCTCATGCTAGATTTTCAGGCTCTGAAGAGTGAGAACGAATCCTTACGGCGAGAATTGGATGAGTTGAACAGCGTACTTAACACCGAAAATGCTAAAGTCAAGAAAGAGAACGTGCGAAAGGTGTTAAATCTTTTTCATGTTGTCGATTTCCTTCGCCAATCAGGATCCCGAGAAGCTCTGCTCAGCTACTCTCAAACACAACCAGACAAAGCAACAGCCTATGTCACACAGCTGGACATGGATCTGTTGTGCTATTTCAACGTGATGCTGACATCTCCGAATGGAAACGTTCCACATGATGAGGCTGTTGATGTTTCTACTTCGCACTGCCTCGAATTTCTTCAAAACTCTAAGTTAGACGCTTTCAAGGATACATCGTATGCGTCATTGAATAAGATCGTGGATTCAATTGCAACATCCCCGATTCTGACTGAAAGAGGGAGGGATGAGCTTGCAAACGCTGCACTGTATGGAGATCTTCATGACGGGCTCAACGGAAATACTCCTGGGTATGAGGTTAGCCATGCCAAGGCAAACGTTTCTGTGCCTTAGAACTTCAGGTCATCGCAAAAAGGGGTGTGCAAACGTCTTGTTCCAGAGTAGACTGGATCTTGGCTTTGTGGAGAATTAGGGGTACATATCACAACGCGCATCAACTTGCCTATATCAGTGCCAAGCAAACCGCTTTAACTGCAGGCTGGAGTTAACTTCTATGACCTGAGTAGTGAATAAATACTTACAAGAACCTCTCGCTCGAATGCTTAGCAAGGGCGTGAGTTACGACGAGCTTTGTAATTGAACTCTTTGTGGGACAGAGCATGAGGGGAATCAACCCTTTTGCCGTATCGCGATCGACTATTTGGGCCTCGAGAATTTCTTGTGGCATGCATGGTAGTCCATAAACTAACGATTGGTTTAGCAAAGAACAGTTTCAGCGCTCGAGCTTCTTACGTTTACTATGGCAGGTCAACAAGATTACGATGAGGGCTCGTCAGCCTCTTTCGCCGCATCTTCGGCCGGCTTGTCTTCCCCATCGGCCTTTTCTTCGTTTTCGGCAGGTGTGACTGTGTCTTCTTTGGCTTCAGCGTCTGCAGTCTCATCCTTTGAAGCGTCAGCAGTAGCCTTGTCTTCAAAGTTATCAGCACCAACAAGATCCGGAATTTCATCGTCATCAACATCGTCGGCACTTGGCTTTGCCAACGAAGTCTGACCACCAATACCAGCGGCTCCAAGTTGGTCCATAAGCGATTTCATCTGCGGCATGTTGTCTGCGCCCAATTGATTGACAATGCTGGGCAGTATGTCCTGCAGCGATTTGGTAACGGCCTGTCCGGAGACTACGTAAGTATTTGCCGAGATTTGTGCTTGAACCTTAGGGTTCTGGAAATTAATAACTTGACCATTGTCGCGGAAGATATTGACTTCCTCGATCCCCGGAAGATGACTGAGTTGCAAACGCTTAAGGGTAGTCTGTAGGCGTTTGTCGTCAGTAGGAGCGGCCTTGTGAACAGCCTTCTTCTTTCTTCGAACAGAGCCCTTTCCTCCTACGCGTACACCAGCGGCCATGCGTTGAAGCTTGGCGAGCTTCTCCTTATCTATTCCGCCTTCCATAATGAGCGTGATCGGATTTGGTTACGTAGATATGTCAAGGTAGGGGAGACCGCGGTGTAGAATATGGGTTCACCTTGCACCAGCTTGGAGCGAATAGACGGGGGGCTTCGTCATAGTGGATCAAAGCTGCTTCACAGCTCGAAGAACCTGCATCGTGTACAGGAGGTCAGGTGTACCCGTCGTCGTTGGAACAGCAGCGCCCACAGAACAATTTCGGAATTGATATATCTCAGACAAATTGAATTTGCTATAGTTAAATATTGAGTAGCCCTTTTTGAATCGTGGCTGCTGGAGATTCTGGAGATTCTGGTGTCCTGAACGGCGCAAGTGTCATGACGTCAGCTCGTGCAAGTGAAAGCCCTTGAAATTTGTATTGTGATCCATTATTGTTAGCTTCCGCAAATCTGTAAACACGTGAGAGTAGTAGAAGAGGACTGGAATAAACCACTATAGAAGAGTTTCGGCATTCTTTGCTGCTCGCGCTGAGAGGTAGAAACTGAAAGTCTGCTCTGGTGCTGATATACAGATGCAGTACGCTCAAAAGCATCAGGTGTTTTCAAACGCCCTATCGGCAACTTTTTGTAGTTTTGACGTCATCCATCTCTTGAAGCATTGTGTACAAATCACAAAGCCACCCGTATGCGAGTAAGGCATAATGTGTTGGGAAATGATTTTTGTTTCTCGCAGCCATAGCATTGCATACGACAGAATGAAGAGAATTTTGAGAACGCAACGCATTATCAACTCTGCAATTGTGCGCAACTTGCAAGAGTATTGCAAGTTCTTTTCGTCAATGATAGCTTCTTTCCAGCATAAGCATCGACGTGCAGACCATTCTGTTGATGGAGGCGCACAAAGCCAACATGAGCTGAGGGGGAAAGGGCTTTGACAGATGCCACCGTCTTCAACTCGTGCCGGCGTTCGAAGAGAGAAGAGAAACGCTGTCAACAACAACATGGACACATGACACATTTCTCACTTTGAAGACATAACGGAGACAACAGGTACATGGGACCATCCTTAGTAGACGCAGGAGACGCTAATATCCCGAACAGCAGTGTAAGAGCCTTGAATGCGGGACACGTGCACGTATAATTTACGCGGAAAGCATCGGAAACGGGAGTTGCGGAAAAGTTTTTAAAATTTCTCGCACATGGATGGATATTATCTGAAGGCTTTCATTCTCCGAATCGCAGCCTTCAGGCAAAACCCTTGTGTAGCTGTAGGAACAAGGATTGTTTGTCATGAGTCTTGACTCAACACGGATAACCTCTCGGGGAGGTTATCTGCAAAATTCCCAGCTGTTGGGGACCTCCGAGTTCTCTGTGAGGATGACGAGGAGCAAGGACGCGTCAAGGGCGAACGGTTGTATTTCTTGTGCGCAACAGTGATTGGCATCCAAATTGGATGCAGTCAAATAAATGTTTTTGCAAGCCTTTGCTCATCACCCACATACTAGTGAGATGCGGCTGCGCGGCGTCGTTGCCACACGAAGCACAGCCCGTTGCGCGTATAATAACCCTCGCCATCCTGTGGTGGCAGCTCCGTTTGCTTCTTCCTCTGTTTCCGTCCCCCTTAGACGTTCGTGTTGTCTTCTTCGCTCACGCCCTCGCCGCGCCTTTGCTTCTCCCACTACCATGTGTCACCAAACTGTTTCTTTCCAAGGTCCGTCGCGCTCCAAGCTGACAATCGGTATTGTTGGTTTCGGAAACTTCGGCCAGTTCCTTGGAAAGAGGTTCGCGTCACAGGGTCATCGGTACGTTTTGGCACTTTGTCCCTTGCCGCGTATCGGCGCGTCTCCTACGAATCTTCATCCACTCCCTGACTAATTAATCATGTTTGTCTCTTTTTGTCATCGCCGTACACAACAACAGCGTTATTGGTCAGAGTCGAGGTGACTACTTCGAGGCTGCCGCTTCTATAGGCTGCGAATATGTTCAACGTGCGAAAGAACTCATGGAACACGAGCCAGATGTCGTTATCTTCTGCACCAGTATTATGTCACTGTCAACTGTCCTCTCCCACTTTCCCCTCAACAAGTAAGTCTTTCCTTATCTTTGTTTTCATCCGTGTCTTGGCTTATAGTAGCAGTATCTAACATACCTCCGCAATTCTCTCATCAACGAAAAGACTTGCAAACACGCTAGTGGTTGATGTTCTTTCTGTCAAGCTGTATCCGCATGATTTGCTGCTGAAATGTTTGCCCAAGTCATCTGATATTGTGTGCACACATCCTATGTTCGGTCCAGAAAGCGGTAGGGATTCATGGAAGGGACTGCCATTCGTATACGACATTGTTCGCGTTAACCCAGAGCGTCAAACCATTTGCGACTCGTTCATTGACATTTGGAGAGCTGAAGGATGCACCATGGTTCCCATGGACTGCGCGACACATGACAAATACGCCGCCTCAACACAGTTTATCACACACACGACAGGTTCGTTGGTGCTTTCATCGTGCACATGCGAATTCCGTTATTTCTATTCGTGCTAACAATGTTTCGTGCATTTTTTGTATGACATTTCATCTCCAGGCCGCATGCTTGCTCAGCTGCATGTTGAGTCAACTCCAATCAACACAAAGGGATACGAATCGCTTCTTGGGGTGGTAGACACAACTTGCAAGGACAGTTTTGCTTTATACTTTGGTTTGTTTAAGTACAATCCGAATGCCAGGCAGGAGCTGGATAACTTGGAAGCGGCTTTGAAGGACATAAGGAAAATGCTTGAGCTGGCTGAGGAGAACGAAGCTCAAAAAGAAAAGTAATGAGATTTCATTTTCATTTCCCGTTTAAAGTACAGCGAATAGCTGCGCAGTGCCGCAGATGTCGGAGATGTCTGTCGCGGGAGGCGCAACTCGCTTGTACGTGTAGCGAGTGAGGGGCAATGCCCCATCCTCTGGTGGACAGTCCCTTTATCACAATTTGAGACTGCATCCACACAGCTACGACGATACTCCTGTACCAAACACATCATGTTGCTAACCTTCTGTTCTTTGTATGTTATGTTGTCGACAGCACAAACAACTTTTGCCCTCGAAACGGGGTAGCGCGCACAATGGCTATTTCCGAGGAAGTACTGCAAGGTCTAATGACGCGTGTTGCAACTCACACTTGAGGCGCAGGCCCATCTTCACATACTAACGAGAAAACGGCATGCGAGAGAAACCTGGGACAACGGTTGTTAGGCTCTTCCTCTTCCCTGCATCTCAGAGAAACATGGCGCCTCTGTCTTCTAACTTGACTTAGAATTGGATACTCCCTCTAAACTAAGTATTTTGTTGTTCTCAAAACTGTTTCCTGAATCCTGCTCTTTCTTTCGTTAAGCTCCGCGTACTTCCATTAGTTCTTCTCTTTCTACGCTGCTTCCGGAAGCATCCTCATCATTGCTGCTCGGGCGGCTACGGTGATATCTTCCACAGTAGGAAATGCCTTTGCTTCGAGGTTTTCTGCGTACGGGGTTGGTACATCGGCGCCAGATACCCGCTGAACCGGGGCATCCAGATATTCAAATGCATCCGACTCGAAAACAGCAGCGCAAATCTCTGCACCGAGACCAAAGGTCGGCCATCCTCCTTCAACCGTGACCAGTCTGTTAGTTTTCTTCACTGATTCTGTAATTGTACTGCGGTCAAGAGGCCGAATTGATCGCAAGTTAATCACCTCTGCTGAGATTCCTTCTTGTTGCAGAATTTCAGCAGCCTGAACAGCGAAGCCCACCCATTTGCTATGTCCCACGATGGTTACATCAGTACCTTCTCTCAAAATTTTTGCCTGACCGATAGGCAGAACGAAATCCGGATCCATGACTTCGTCCGGGACGTTATCGAAGCTGACGTTATACATAAGCTCATTTTCTAAACATACGACAGGATTTGGATCGCGTACGGCGGCCTTGAGCAAACCGCGACAGTCCTCAACATCGTATGGCGAAACAACCTTCAAGCCAGGGACGGAGCCATACCACGACGCAAAGCACTGCGAATGTTGCGCTCCAACGCCCGCTGACGCGCCATTCGGTCCGCGAAATACAATAGGGACGTTGATTTGACCCCCCGACATGTACAGCGTCTTCGCGGCCGAGTTGACAATGTGATCAATTGCCTGCATAGAGAAATTGAAGGTCATAAACTCACAGATGGGACGCAATCCAGCCATGGCAGCGCCGGTGGCAAGACCAGTGAATCCCGATTCAGTGATAGGAGTATCGACGATACGACGATCGCCATACTTGGCATGCAGACCCTTGGTAACTTTGTAAGCACCATCGTATTCAGCAACTTCTTCGCCAATTACGAAGACGCGATCATCGCGGGCGAGCTCCTCATCGATTGCTGTGTTCAGTGCCTCGCGGCATGTCATAGAATGAACTGCGACCGGTGCAGTGGTGTGCAAAGAACGCGAACGGGTGGCGCAAGACAGACGCACATGACGGAGTGCTCTCCTAGCGGCGTTAGCAAGCATGTTTCAGCAGCGAGTCGGGATTTCGGGGGTCAAAGGGCAATGAGCGCTTGAAGGGACGAACGAGGACAAGCATTGACGGAACAGAATCAGCAGAGGGACCGCGGCGATCGCAGCAGCGCGGAGGCGAAGCGGCACAACTGCGGGCTCTGAAAAATCTGAGCGCGGGCAGAGTTTGGCGGCAACGCGCAGCCGTGCGTCCCGCGCGCCAATGGCCGCGTGGCAAGTGTGCGCCGAGATATCGCAATATGATACAGAGCAATGATGCACACTGCAACCGTTTATTCACAAGAAGAAGAAGCGCTCTATGGCGTGTGCCACCGCATGCTCGTCGTTTGTCGGTAGGTCTTTGAACATTGCCACCTCCTTCACGGAAGGCAGTGCGTTCCCAACCGCGCAAGAGTATCCCACCATTTTCAGCAGCTCCAAGTCCTGTTGACGCGCAAAGTGCGGTCTTGGTTAGCACTCACTTAAGCATGCGGACTATGAGATGGTCAACAAAACGGTCAACGTACGTTTTCGGCGTCTCCAATTGCGAGCACGTCCTGAGGATGAACGCCAAGGTCATCCAAAAGACGTCGCACGCCATCGCCCTTTGAAGAATTTGGCGGCAACACTTCAAGCATGTTCCCCTGAGCTTGAGTCAGATTTCCCAGGTCAGCGACCTTTTCAGCCACGATGGGACGTAGTTTGTCAATCAGGTGTGGCTCTGCCATGAAGATAAACTTGTTTAGCGGTTGCGAATCGAATGCAATTTCCCAGTCGCCTATAGGCGTCACTGCTGGTTCCTGTCCACATCGGCGCAAACATACCGGTTAGGGTTCAGTTCTATAGCGTTGCAAAAGATGCGCGATTGTGAATTATGCAACATACGTGGTAAGTCGGAAGTAGATCCATTAATTCGTGCTTTTGTTCACATACAATTTGGTCTCGACTGTATGCTATGAGAGGAATATCCATCTCTTTTGAGATAGCAGTAACAGTTTGAGTTAGTTTTGCGTTGCATTTGTTCTCGTAAACTACTTCGCCGTTGGTATTAAACACCAAAAGCCCCTGAAGATAAACGCCAGGACATCCGTTTGGGTATTTTTGTTGCAGACTTTGGCCAAGCTGCTTCATGGAACGAAGGGCACCAATCCTGGACTTTCCAGTCGCCGGAATAAACAAAACGCCTGTATGTTCCAACAGCTTGTGCACGGCCGTGACATTGTGTACAGAGATAGAAGACGTGCTGTCCAAAATTGTTCCGTCCTGACGCAGGCAAAGTTTATGTCAGTACTGACGAGTTGCACAATCGAAGCGAACGTCGTTGAAGAGGGCTTACCATGTCACAGGCCAGCAGCTTGATAGCTGCACGAGCGGAATCATTGAAATTCGGAACCGCCGACTGTGAGGCAGTTACCGGTTGTACGGACGCCCTGCAACGCGTGTCGACGAAAGAAACAGGCCGCTTGTGACAACGCCTTGCACTGGAATATGACAGACGCTCGCACGCAGAACTGCGAAGCGGCGTCGGTGCAGCAAAAGCACTCATCTCGTGAGAAGAACGCTATTCACGCTGAGCAGAACTCGGCGGGCGCGGGGGACAGAGGATTCAGCCATGGCGCGTATTGTAGGCGAAGCGGCACAAATGTACGTGTAGATTCATCGCGTGGATACGCTCCGCATCGACGGTGTGAGGTTGAGCGGTGGGGAACGCATACCGCACGTCCAATGGAAAAGGTAAAAATTGCAGCACACCGCAATAAATATTTTGAATTCTTATCATGCGCTGCAAGCAATTGCCTCTCTCGGTAGCTCAGTTGGCAGAGCATTTGACTGTAGTTGTTCGCGTGCGATCAAAATGTCCCTAGTTCGATTCTAGGTCGGGAGACTACGAGGCTGATTCTTTTCGATTTTCGTCCTTGTTTGCGAAAGGAGTTTCGCCCAAAACTGTGTTTTACTTTATGTATCAACGATTGATATTCGTCATCGTCAGAATTTTAGAGATTGGGAGAATTTGTCGGGCCTCACGGTGAGATCCTACAAACTCTCTCCCTCTATGCCCTTGTCATGAAGCCATTACTGAAAGCACCCAAGCTCACTGAGCTTTTGATGCGCCGACTTGTAATCCTCGAAGAACGCGTCTTGATCCGACGCATACTTCTCACACAACTCCTTTGTTTCCGGCGTATCCAGCAGCGCCAAATCACTCGTCAGGCGCAGCAAGTCTGGGTCAGGTTCCTCCTTCAAGATTTCCACGTAGTAAGAGTTATCAAATACCACCGGGATCTTCGTCCACGGTCCATCAAATCCAGATCTCTCAATGTGAGCACGCCCCAACGTATGCGCTCCACTCAGAGTCGTGATCTCAGCGTCATTAAAGCCCATACGATAAAAGATATTTCGCAGATGACTCATTCCCTTATCTGCATCCGGTAGCCTTCCATCCGGTGTACACTCAGCCTCCGTAGCATCCTTTCTGCCCATTTGGAACGGAACTTTAGGACCTCCCGCAAACTCAATCGCCGCCACACTCGCCAACTGGTAAAGATCAGCGTACGAAATGTCGGGGAATTCCTGCTTGATGGGTTCCAAAAGATCCATCGCGATGTTCAGCCCGTTATTAGCGCCGTGCGATTTCTCAGGTCCGAATCGAATGGAAGCGTTCGCACCGCCGGTTTTTTCAGCCGCGCTGTACGTGCCAGCGTCGTGCCACGCGAGACGTACCATGATGGGCATGCATGGCGTCTGCTCATACAACTTGTAAAGCGCTTTACGAACGTCGTCTTCAAGCGAGGCGCGCAGCGCGAAAGAACGCCTCCATGAGGTCGGAATGCGCGCCCTTAATGACGCTGGTCGCCGAACGAAAGAACTGCTTCTAGCACTCACGCTTGCCACAGCCGACGGAGAAGAAAGGGCGCGAAGCGCAGAGCACGGTGAGACAAAGGCGTTCATAGTTTTCAGGAGCGGTACCAAGATTCGAAGAAAGTCACTACCGTCCGTGAGGAGCAGTCCGAGCACAAACTCTTCTCTCGACGAAGGCCGCGATCTAGAAAAGCAAAGTTATTAACGGCAACACGGCACCGTCCGGAAATTGAAAGTGTTCTACGAGCTGTTCATGACCGCATGAGCTCGCGGCTGTGGGCGGTTTCAAACAAGTGCAGATCGCGCCACCAGATTGCTGTCATGAATGGCTGGAATCATCTGGCCACGGGGTTCTGATCCATTTGGCGCCAATCAGAAGCCCCAAACTGTATGAGATGCCATTGTCTACTGCTTTACAGAGATCGTGGGAGATTCTGTTTCTAAGCCTTCTTTCAAGAAAAAAGAGCTTCCCCTTTCGTTTACTGTCGCTGCTTCAATTCCATCTTCCGAGGCTGGGACAGAATCGCTTCTTGAAGCGTTCTCCGCTGAAGATTGGATGATATCCACGCAGTGAAGCCTATATCTTCGGTACTATAAGAACCCCGCGATGGCTCTTTGTGCGCATGACAAGCTTTTGCAAAACTTTGACATGTTTAGTCCTCCCACAGAATTCTGCCATTGATACTGTGTTCGTATCTAGAGGCCAATATTGTATGGAATGTTTTGCGGCAATGAAGAGCACGTAGTTATCAGTCATCAGTCCCATCTACACATTTTGCGTTTGGAATTCTATAGCAACCTTGTTGCATCCCTCTTTCAGAAAAATAGGAGATTAGGCTATGCACTAAGGTCGTTCGCGAAATTAGGCAGCTGCAGCCCGTTTGGTTCGCAAGACGGGAGTGGCCTTGATCACATTGCATAAGCAATGATGAATTCCCTTGTTTGTAAGTTGTGTTACAGAAGCAATGGAAACGCTCGTGCGAAAGAGATGCGCTCGGACTATTTTCCTCAAGTATTGGACTCATTGCTCGGTTGCACAGGGGGTGCGCGTTACTACACTCCTTACTCCCCCTTCGCCCAAACCTTCTTCCCACATGAAGGTCGGAAATGGGCTACCACTACTACGCTCGGTTGCTATATAGCACTTCGTGGTGCGTGGCAAACGAGATGAAGTTCATGAGCACCGGCGTGAACTTCTTTTAAAACATCGCTTCTCTTGGTGCTTTTTGCCTCATTGCGGTGCCATATACGACGAATATGGCAACTGGTAACTCATGAAATACAGGTTGCCAGATCAGCAAGTAGCGTTCCGCTCGTTGACATGCGAAGGACAGTAGCAACTTCCTCACACAGCATGCTCGAGAGGGAATGGATCAGCTGCGCTGCTATTGCACCTTTGGTACCTTGCTTTTATAGCAAGACATCCTGAAACTAACAATGTTGTACCACCGTCAATGGTACACAACTGTGAGCGCAAGTACAAATTGCAGGTTCCAAGGCATAAGCACACTTCGTGGTAACATTGTTAGAACCTGTGGCCATTCAACGCTTAACTGTTGCTCAGCATTGCATAACAACATCAGCAGTCAAGAGGTGCAGCCCAATTACGCTTGCATCAAGGATGATGCACGTCAAGCACCTGAGTAATGCGACACCACATTTCAGCGGCTTTGCTTTCAGTGGCTGCGAGCCAGGAAGGTGTTTCGGTGTCGGGTTTCGTTGTCGTTCGCGAAGAAGCAGCCCCCTGCATCGAGGGGCTTCCTGAACATGTAAAGTTTAACCCTAAGGGCCGCAATACAGCGCGAATTATAGCGAAATCAAATGATGTCATGCCTTCCCTGACAATCATCTCCCTATACTCCTGCCGATCTCCTCCGAATTTCGTACTATTCTTGGGTAGCGACATAACCTTAGCAACCACAGGTAGAACTGCCCGCCCTTGACTTAAGGAGTCTCAAGAACGTCCACGCTGTGGACTGAGTCGGGTCGAGCCGAGTCGACTCCATAGCGGGCTGGGCTGTACCGATGAAGCTATGAAGCGCATTCAGCGTTTGCGGAAAGAGTTTACCCACATTTCATCACAATCAGATCTAAATCTCTCAGAGATTGTTCCTGTGTGCGTTTACGTGATTAGTGGACATGCTGCACATAGCACCAGTGCTCATTACCCACTTCAAAGCTTGCCATTCGAGTCGAGCAGTGCTCGATTCGCTGTCGATCCAGAAGGCAAATGAGGTTAATGCCAATTCTCTCTCTCCCTGTTTATGGAACTGTGAATCAAAGTAAGACTTCACAGCGTGGGTTTGCTAAAGACCCAACGACCTATAATACCTCTACATCGTAACCACAAACTACTGCTGCACAGTAGCTGTACTACACTTACTGGGCGACGATACGAAAGTATTAGATATCTTAGGTGTTTCCGACCGCAGGGGCGTTTTGCTACCGAATGCCAATTGCCGCTTTACCTGCAAACCTTCTCGTTCGCTCCCGCTCTTGACCCATGACAACGCACAAAAGAAGTAAAGGCGCTTGGTATAGTAATTGTGACCAAACGTTTATTGTAATGTAGGACTTCATGTTGCAGTGCAAGCAGTTCCGTTACGATTTGGGCGATAAATACGAAGATAGACAGTTGTACGCAGCATCTCTACACCGCACATTTAGATTGCACCTGACCCGGGGTGTAATGGAGATTTGCATGGATAACTAACGATAACAAACGCATACATGGAGAGGCAAGAACGGTGATAACAAAGAGGTTGGAAGAAAAGTTTAGTTTACAAGAATGGTATTCAAAATGTGTACACTATCTAAGCCGATCGAGCATACGCCGCGAGTCGACTACCTGCCAAGCTCAGGATCAACTACACCTACTTCCTGGGCAAAGGTTATCAGCTAGTGAACGCGGGCCGGGCGAGGAACAAGAGCTGGAGGTCAATTGCAGACCGCAACCGCGGCTTTTATAGTGGTGGGATAGTGGGATGCGCCGTGGATGGATTGGAATGGGAGAGGAGTGGTGTCTGCATTCGCAAGCCGTGGACAAATTCTATTGGAAGCAAGGTTCTGGCAGAACTCTGTCTGCATTCGAATGTGTGAGATTGTCGTCGAATGCAGACAGACACTCCAATCTTCTTGAAATGGAGCTACCCTTGTATTCCATGCTTTCAAATGTCAGGGAATGTAATCAAATGCTAACAAAACTCTGCTCCCACTGTCTCGAACGAAGCTAATCCACGAGATGCAAATGCAAACACAGCCCTGTCAAAGCCCTGCGCCCAATAGAATTTGTCCACGACTTTCGAATGCAGACACCACTCCTCTCCCATTCCAATCCATCCACGGCGCATCCCACTATCCCACCACTATAAAAGCCGCGGTTGCGGTCTGCAATTGACCTCCAGCTCTTGTTCCTCGCCCGGCCCGCGTTCACTAGCTGATAACCTTTGCCCAGGAAGTAGGTGTAGTTGATCCTGAGCTTGGCAGGTAGTCGACTCGCGGCGTATGCTCGATCGGCTTAGATAGTGTACACATTTTGAATACCATTCTTGTAAACTAAACTTTTCTTCCAACCTCTTTGTTATCACCGTTCTAGCCTTATCCTGAATGTACATTGGATGCAGAGTTTGGCTGAACTCTTTTCTTTGATCTCTCGCTGTGGTAAACTATTGTTGCCCTCTGTGGAGAGGGCAATATGTGAAACAAACTGAAGCACATGTTGTTTTCTTTTTGACAGTAGTCCTTGCATCCCGTCTACGAAGCACTCGTGAAGGGTGACGCTCTTGTACTGATTCTAAGGAAAGTGTGGTTCACAGCTCACGTTGGAGTGAAACCTACTTTAGAAGTGTTCTCGCACTGCTACCCTTGGTGGTACCGTCGGTATATCGACCATTCTGGTGAAGGATATCTATTCACATGTTTTCCTCTATGTTTTCCTCTATGACGTGGGCTCCCCGTGTCATTTTTTGAATTGTGAGTAAAAAATAAATGTTTACATTTCACTCAAATGTTGATTGCTTGCAACGACCGATAAATATAGCCTATCCACTTGAAGACGATGGGGAAATGGCACGAGTGGACCAAACCTGATATTCTAAGAAAGCGCAGGGACTGGAACGGCTGCTCTAGGTTGAGTTGATTTCTAGTCTCTTGTCTCTCTCAAGTCAATGCAGAGTCTTCAAATTTCTCACATCGTAACTTGATCATTCGTTATCATCTGCGGAATATACAAGAAAGAAGCTTAAACCAGGCAACAACCGTTTGTTGCAAATCCGTGCTCGTGTTCATGCGGCAGTCGTGATATCTAACCCATTAGAATGGTTTTGGAAAAGTATGCAGGGCCTCTTCGCCCCTTGCTTTATGAGGCGGCGGCTTTGGTGGAAGAGGGGTTTGTAATAAGTGGCAGCGACGCCCCTCCAGCCTCGTGGATTATAGACTCTATTATCGTCACGTCTGTGGTGCTTATTCTTTCCTTGCTGTTCCTATCTTTTCGAAAAAGGGACAGAAGGAATTCGTTACTACTTCTTGGTATATCTGGCGAATCTGATGCTTCTTCTGTGGGAAAGACATCTCTGTTTACAGTGCTGCGAGATGGCGTCTTCCCGAAATACGGCACAGTTCCTTCCATGCAGCCGAACGAAGCGGATATTTATCTACCGGGAACAAACGCTTGTGTTCCTATTGTCGATTATCCAGGCCACCCACGTCTACATTACAAGCTACCGGAGTACCTCTTACGCGCAAAATGCATCGTGTTTGTTATAGACGGCGAATTATT
Source organism: Gracilaria domingensis (assembly GCA_022539475.1). NCBI lineage: Eukaryota > Rhodophyta > Florideophyceae > Gracilariales > Gracilariaceae > Gracilaria > Gracilaria domingensis. The sequence goes on from VCMS01000016.1 coordinate 123,176, forward strand.
CACTGCCCAAGCCCGACGAGATGCCACTTTTCTCCACGACATACTTACAAGTCCGGGCGTCGCGAAGAATGCAACACCGATTCTTATCTTTATCAATAAGACTGACGCACAAAAATGCTCCAAACAAGCCACAGTCAAAGTAAGGTTAGAGGCAGAGTTGGATCGCGTGCGGACAGCTAGTGCTTCCAGACTGCGATCAACTGGTACAGAAGGTGGTGAGGAAGCGGAAGAAGAGCGAGCATTTTTAGGATTCGAAAACGAAACATTTGCTTTCGAACATGTGGCATCTCCCGTTTCGTTCGCATCTGGTTCGGCACAAGAACTTGACGTGGAAGGAATTGTAGAGTTCGCGAAGATTCATTTCCATTGAGCTTCAAAAAAAGATTGCTTGAGTGACATCAGATATGGGTTTCATCAGAGACGGCTTTTGAACCGAAGTTCCCACATGGGTAGAAGTCTTCTGCGCAAAGCTGCTCCTAGATGGCCTGAACTGAATGAGAGATGCTACTTGTTTCTTTCCGAAAGGATTCTACGTCTCCACTTCCATTAAGGAGGCGAGATGCTTTTTCACGAGCTCGAGCGCCTTGAAGCGATGTGAGATGGAGTTTTTGACTGATTTGTCCATCTCTGCGTACGTTTGTTCATACCCGTCAGGCTCGAAGATAGGATCCCAACCAAATGCTGGCCCATCCCCCTTGGCCCTCGGGGGTACAATTTTGCCCGAAGTGCGCGCTGAGAAAACCACAGGCTTCTCACCTTCGGTTCCACTTGAGTAGGCGAAAGTACAGAGTGCGTATCCGGACTTATCGTCGAAACCAGCAAGCATTTTGTTTAAACCATCATGACCTACTTTGTCCAAGAACCATTTTATGTACGGGCCCGGTAAACCATTGAGAGCGTTGAAGCAGAGACAAGTATCTTCCACCAACTGCGCAGAAGTCAAGTCTCGCGTATCTGTTAGCATCGACGTCCGCTGTACCACAGCGTGGATACGGAAGGGTCAAGATTGTTGCACACGTACCGTAGGACCGCCGACTTCCTTCACAGCAAGCGCACATTTCTGTCTAGCAATATCCTCGACTTCACCCTGCAGTTCCGGTAGGTCAATTTTCTTTGCGACAATTGAGAGTGCGGACTTTGCATCTGGGTCTGAGGCCAGGATTTGAGACACCTCCTTGAGTTTGTTCTGATTGCCAGTGACGAAGGTGATTGTCGACAATTTCATGCTGGGCATTAATCTCGAACGGATGTTTTCCAATTGATACTTGTTCGTTTGAACGCGGGCACTGCAATGTTTGAACGCAATCTGGCGGCGCAGAGTGACGCAGGGCTCAAGGAACGGGGAGCAGAAGCCAGCGAGTGAGTGCGCGGCGCTCGGCGACAGTCTCATGAAACTGAGCAAACTCTACTCAGCTTCGCTCAACGCCAATGGCTCAGCGCCTCAAGACGATTCGAATCGCAGCAGAGCCGCACGCTTGAACGCAAGTTACGAAGCGAAGATGACTTCGGCGGAACGCAGACTACGCTTTCTCTAGGTTACCGCCGGTTCCCTATGTAGAACGACAACGATAAATGTGTACCGATAGTGAACGGGGATTGGCCACCGCGACCGATCAAATGGCTCGGTTGCCGCTGTGCTCCCGTCCCATCCACTTTTTGAGGCCGGCACGTACACAATGTGTACTACACATCGCCGGAGGCGTCCGTTGGATTACGCAGTCGCATCACGGAACTTTGGAGGACAACAGGGTGGCAGCCGACTGCCGCTTGCACTATGGGTAGCCAATGCAGAATGTTGGTTGGATTTTGCGGTGATCCGCGGGCGAAACATACCCCAGTCACCTGTGCCACGTGGATCTCCAATAGTAGCCGCGTGTCCAGCTTCTACCGCGCGCGCTGCAAAAGCGCGCGTCTTCGAGAGGCACAAAGTCGTACCGAGCCACACTGCACGCTGCACGCGGTGCAAACCAACGCGCAGCTGCTCGTCGTTCAAAGTCTCTCTGCAGCTTCTGTGTCACTGTTGTCACAGCCAGTAGAGCCGCCTCCCGAAGTGCTCAGCAAACCAGGGCGCGCACAGATCCACTTGCGTCGCGCCGCCATTCTTGTGTGCTGCAACTGCTGCCTTTTTGCACTGCCGCTTCGCGTACGCGTCGAACGTCGCACTTGTTTGCATGATTTCATCTGCATAAGCATGTCTTCTGCCAATTCAAAGTCGGGAACTCACACCGCGCGCATCAAGTCGAGCTACCTTAACGTCAAAGAGTATGACGAGCCGCACATGCACAAAAGGTTTCAACCTATCTGCGACAATATGCACAGCCGTTCCGAACAGGAGTTAGGCTTTGAGCCCTCGGACATCACAGCCCGGTCCTTGAGTCTTCTGACCGGCCCGCTTCGCCTCTTCATCGAATCGTCGCTGGGCAGAGACTCGGACCCATCTATACGCACCATGACCAAGTTTCCACACAAGTTCTTTGTCGACTATCGTCCGGACGGCGCCTTGTATGTGATCCTCAAAGCGTGTCTCAACTTCAAGTATTTGCATGGTCTGCGTCGCTTTGAGTTTTCAAATCCGGACAAGAAGACCTCAAATTTTGACCTCTTGATGCGAATTGAGAAAAGCCTCAAGGAAGCTCGAATGCTCCCTTTGGTCAAAGTGTTTTTCGTCCGTGCGATTCCCTCCAGCTCTCAGCCGGAATTGCGCGCCATCGTTCAGAAGCGAGGTACGGTCGTGTCAACTGCATCTGCCGCGACACATATTGTCTACCCGGATCCTCCGGGAACGACGGTTGCAGAAACAGAGGGCACGGATTACTGCCGCCCATTAGAGCTCAAAGGGGATGTGGCTCTTGTTCATTGGTGGTATCATCCAGATTCGTATGATTCATGGATTCCACGTGGCGATGTTGACGGTGACCCCGAGCAAGCCGAAGATCACTCCGGCCCGTGGCACGTACAGCGAAGATGGCTTGAGGATACCGATTTATTCAACGAATGGATGAACGAAGCAGACTACGAGATACCGCACGAAAATAGAATCGAAGTTATTCCCGCTCCTAAGGGAGAGAACGTTTCAGTTTCACATGCGACACCGCCGAAGAGAAATGATGACGAGCCGAACGTTGACAAGTCTGAAAAGGTATCCAAGAAACGAAAGAGGGTAACATCCACACTGACTTCCAAAGCGGAGAAAGATTCCGTATCTGAGCAGGGGTATCGGTCTGGTAAGTCAGAAGATTTGGACCCCGATTTCTCTTCTGACGAATCTGCTGTTATTGGCACCCCCAAGCGGACCAAGAAGGGGAGCGATGCCAGGGAGCGGAAAGGAAGGCACGGGCACTCTAGGCGACCCAGCGATGGATCCGCTGCACATCAAAGGAAAAAGGCAAGAGTATCTGATGAAGGACGAAGAGCAAACGCAAAGGATAATACGAAGAGTGTGAAACTGCGCCTTACGCTTAAAGCACCAGTCGAGCGCTCAAGAACTCAACCAAAGGAAGGCAGAAGTCGCAGTTTTTCAAAGGGAGAGAAGAGAGAGGCCAGTGCTGACTCGAGGGGTGGTGCGCTGAAGGTGCGAATCAAGACATCCGGAAGAGGCGCAGCGGCGAAAGCGGCTCGGAAAGTTCAAGATCGAGATGAAGATGATGCGATGAGTACGTCTTCTAAAGATGAAATGCCTATCGCAGCGAGAAGAAGGGCTGAGAGGAAAGAAAAGCTGGAGCGAAAAGTGGAAGCAGACAAAGCGGATGGCGTTCCTGATTCAAAAACAGATGCTGCTCGTGACGATGAAGCGGTTGAACAAAGAAGACCATTCAGTAGAAAGAGGAAAAGAAAGGAGCGCACCCAACAGCTGCGAATGGCCGGGGTGACCGCCGTAGAAGACGCAATTCCGATTCCAGAGGGTGATTTACCTCGCATTCGAAATATATCCAACGAAGGTGCGGGTGCGGATACTCTCGAGGGCACGAAGGCAGGTCCGCAAACAAGCGGTAGTATTTCGGATTCAGGAGTGGCAGAGGGTAATGATAACAAGAAAGAAGTTGAGGGTGAGGGTGAACAGAAGGACGAAGGAACAACTGCGGAAAAAGATGAGAATCGGATGGACGTTGATGAAAAGGCTGCGAATGGACGCGCCATGGCCATATCTGAAAAGATGCTTACCGAAGAAGCAAACCTACCTCCTTCTGGTGCAGATCTTATTGAATCGCTGACGAATGTGACTATTCGTATGCCAGCGCACTCTCGATGGTTTCGGACAGACGCAATCCATGATATTGAAAAGCGCAACTTGCCGGAGTTTTTCAACAACCGCACAGAGTCCAAGACACCTCTGGTGTACAAGAAATACCGAGACTTCATGATTGATGTGTGGCGACAGAGCCCAGAGAAGTATCTTACTGCTACAGCCGTGCGTCGGCATCTCGCTGGAGATGTGTGTGCCATATTGCGTGTGCATGCGTTCCTGGAGCATTGGGGCCTAATTAACTACGGCACAGAACCTGAAAGCAAGCCTCACCTTCATTCGTCCATGCGTTCTAGGTATTCGCGTCCGAAGCCAATCTTTCTGGATGGACATGTGAAGGAGCAGGTGAATGGGGTGCCACGTTTGCTGTTCTTTGATGAACCGCGCTTTCCCAAACGCGAAAATGCGCCTGTGAGCGTGCAGAAGGCAGTGAAAATGGCGAAAGAGAAGAGGGCGAGGGAACAAGGCGGGTCTTCTATTTTATCTCGGCGCGAATTGTATGCGACGGCGGCCGCGACCAAGTACGAATGTGATATGTGCGATGCGGATTGCTCGAAGATGCGATACCACTGCGTGGCAGGCGCTGAAATGGAGCTATGTCCAAACTGCTTTGCAAATGGGATGTACCCCGAAACTCTGACCGCACGTGATTTTGAGCAATTGACAACTGTGTTGGGTTCTGAGGCACATGATGGAAGCGTGTGGAGTGAGGCTGAGGTATTGCTGCTGTTGGAAGGTTTGGAAAAGTACGGGGACGACTGGAATCAAGTTGCTGATCACGTAGGCACCAAGTCCAATGAGCAATGCGTTCTACAATTTCTGCGTATGCCTATCGAAGACTCGTTTCTGGGAGATCAATTGGGAAAATGGGATATGAAAGTAAGCGACGACGAAGAGCAGGTGGATGTGATACAGGAAGGGGATTTTGATGGTAAGCACAAGTTTGCTGGACCTATGCTGCCATTTGCCGACAGCGCGAATCCAATTTTGGCACAGGTGGCGTTCTTAGCGGCGTCTGTATCACCAGAGGTGGCTGCGGCAGCGGCGCAGGCAGCGTTACAAAAGATTATGACTGAATGCGGTGGTCAAGCGGGCGGCAACAAAGAGGATCGATCGGCACAGGCCAGCGCGCTGATGCAGGGGGGAGAAGGGAAGGAAGAAGATGTGTTACAGAACGGGTTGGGAAGCAAAGAAAGGGTGAATGGGGCGGAAACGAATCTGGCAAATCTACCTAAGACAAAATTGGACGCAGTTGCTGTAGAGGCAGCGGCGGCTGTAGGGCTGGGGGCGGCAGCGGCCAAGGCGAAGAAGCTTGCGGACGCGGAAATGCGGGAGATGGAGAGGGAGTTTGCAGTGGTGATCGAGACAAAGATGCGAGCGGTGGAACTGAAGCTGCGCGAGTTTGACAAACTGCAGGATCACGTGCGGAGGGAACGGGAACGGCTGGAGAAACAGCGACAGAGCGCGTTTGCAGAGCGTGTGGAGGTTGCGATCATGCGGGCAAATAGCTTGAACGAGCACAAGGCGCGCATCTCAACGGCGCACGAAATGGCGGCCAATGCGGCGGCGGCGGGGGCGATGGGGCACATGTACGCGGTTGGGGCGATGGGGGGCGTGGCGCCGGTAGGGGCGATGGGGGGCGTGGCTCCGGTAGGGACAATGGGAGGCGTGGCTCCTGTGAGGACAATGGGGGTAGGGCGCATGGGCGCAGTGGGGGCGATGGGAGCGAACGTGGGGCTGACCACAGTGGGCGGAATGGGGCGGATAGGAGGGGTTGGGGGGGTTGAGGCGGGCGGCGGGGCGGCGGCGGCGATGGTGGGTGGGGGCCTGATGGCGGTGGCGCACCCGGGGGGGGCGGCAGCAGCGGCGGGGCTGTGATGGGGGGGATGGGCGGCGGCGGCGAGCAACGAGGGTGACAAGAGGGCACGCCGTGGGGAGGTGTGCTGTTTTACTGCGCTGAGAGACGACAATGGCGCTGGTGAGGAGTGGTAAAAGACTGTTCGACGCGCGTGTGGCGTGTGCGCGTGGCGGGGGGGGGGGGGCTGGGGGTGTGTGGCGTCACGGGGGGTGGCGGTGTTGCGGCGGCGGATGCGACGTGTGTGGGGGGTGTGGGGGGGAGGGGGGAGGCGGCGAGCGCGGGAGGGGGGAGGAGGCGGCGGTTTGGGGGGAGGACGGGCGCGAGCGCGGCTGGGCGGCTGCGTGCAGCGGGCGCAGCGGCGAGCTGGGCAGCCACACGATGCGGCGCGGCGGCAGCTTTGGCGGCGGGCGCGGCGGCTGCGAGCCGTCGGGGGGGAGCGGCAGCAGCGGCGTGCGCGGCGCCGCCTGCGCGCGCGGCGGCGCGCCGTTGAGCGTGGCGCAGACGGGGCACAGCACCGCGTCGAACTCGCCGCTGAAGCGCAGCAGCAGCGCGCAGCGCGCGCACAGCAGCGCGCGCTGCGCGCCGCGCGCCGCCGCCGCCGCCGCCGCCGCCGCCGCCGCCGCCGCGTCGCGCGCGCGCAGCAGCGCGCCGCACGCCGGGCACAGCTGCAGCGCCGCGCGCGCGTGCAGCAGCAGCAGCCGCGCGCACGCCGGGCAGTTGCTGAGCCGCCAGCGCGTCATGGCCGCGGCGCGGCCGCGCGCCGCGCCGCCGATGCGCCGCGCGCCGCCGCCGCCTCTTCTGCGGCTGCGCCCGCCGCGCCGGCGGCGCCCGCCGATGCGCGCGATGCGCGCGCGCCGCGGCGCCCGAGCTCCGCGCGCGAGATATTTTGGCCAACAGCCACGCGTCGAGCGCGCGCCGCGCGCGCCCCAGGGTTCGCGCCCGCGCTGCTGCGCGCGCCTGCCATTCATCTCCGCGCCGCCGCAGATCTTCTGATGCTAGATACTGTAGCCCTACTTGACCGCTGCCCGCTGCCCCCCCCCCCGCCACGCGCCTTGTCCTCCTGCTTCCTGCTTCCCCGTTCCCCTCCACCCCCCCCCCCCCCCCGTCGCCATGGCCTTCATCTCAGCCGCTCCGCTCGCCGCCGCCCGCCCGTCGCCCGCCGCCGCGCGCTGCGCGCTCGCGCGCTCCGCCTTCGCGCCGCGCCCCGTGCGCGCCGCCGTCGCGCCGCGTGCCGTGCCGCCGCGCCGCGCCGCCTCGCCGCGCATGGAGTTTGAGATCTCCGAGGGCGTCGAGTTCGAGCTCAACCCCATCGTGTTCGCACTCGCCTTCTTCGGCTGGGTCATTCCGTCCTCCATCCCCGCGGGAATCCCGCTCACCAACGGCACGGGCCTCACGCAGGCCTTCTTCGCCTCCATTCAGGAGAACCTCGCGCACTGGCCCAAGGGCCCTGCGGGCGATGACCCGTTCTGGCTCTTGTTTGTCTTGTGGCACATTGGCATGTTTGCCTGCCTCATTTTTGGAACCATCGGGTACAACACTCGCACCAAGGGCTCTGCGTAGCCCGCGCCCGCTGCCCGCGTTTATAGTTCGTTCCTTGTAAAACCTCCCCTTGTCATTTTGTTATTTTCGTTGTGTTTCTACAAAGTGCGATCGAATCGCGGCTTGTTTGCGCGCAGCGCAAGGAAGTACAGCAGCTTGAACCCGACGCCAAACCCAAACAGTACCCCAATCGCCTCCCACTTGCTCAAGTTGAAGCCCTGCGCACTGCCCTCCGGGTTGTCTCCAAACTCGTTCAGCACCGCCGCATTGAACGCATAGTACATGAAAGTGGCCCACCTCAACCACGCAATGTACCCAGGAAGCGCGTTTGGCTGGATAAAGAACCCTCCAAACAGCAACTGGAAGATCACCGCCACCGGCACGATTGCCGCAGCCGTCTGTTCGTCTCCGCCAAACACGCTCAGCGCCTGAGCCATTCCTTCTCCGGATACGGACACTACCACCGTGATCAGCAGAAGCGTGAAGAACGCCCCGGCGCTGGAGTTCAGCCCCACCATAAAGTACAAAATCACAAGCAAAAGCAAGTTGAAGAATATTGCTCTGGGCAGTTCGCACAGCTGCTTTCCGACAAAATACGACACATCTCGATAGAAACCGCTGGCTCTTTCGCGATTCACGATTGCCCTTTCTGTGGGATACGCAAACACCACCCCAAACGCCGAATCAAAGCACCTGTTCAAATGCACAAGCCGTTAGTAGTTAGTACGAGAGAAACTCTACCACAAACCGATCGTGACGCTTTGTGGTGCAAAACGTACTGATTCACCACCACGAAGAAAAGCACACCTTCTACGGCTGCCCGTTCGGCATCGCGTCCGGAATTCAACCAAATAAGCCCGAGCAAGATGGCAAAGAACAAAGTCTGTCCAAGTCGCGTAAAGTTAATTTGGCGCTCGCGACGCATAAGTTTGCTCGTGCGTTGAACCAGAATGGTGAACTCCTTGAACACGCCATTTCCAAACTTGGCCATGCTTGCAGTCGGCTGCATCGAATGTGCCGATTGGTAAGCATCCGCGTTGGACAAGAAATCAGGCTCCACGTTTTGTCTGTAGTGATCCGATACATATTCGATGCGTGACACCGTTTTCACCTCGCGTTCTTCTGTGCGGTGGTCCACCGACAGTACATCTATAACGTAATCTGCAACGTTGAAATGCGGAGGACATTGGAAGCCGAGGCCATCAAAGTACTCACACACACTTGCAGCAGGGCCAAAGTACACTGTACGTCCCTCGGCAATGAGACAGAGCATATCGAACAAGTGGAATATACTTGACCTAGGTTGATGGATGGTAGTGACGATCGTTCTGCCGTTCTTAGCAAGATGACGAAGAGATGACATCACATTGAGCGCATTAAAACTGTCCAGGCCTGTAGTGGGCTCATCCAAAAAGATAAGTGACGGATCAGTTACGAGCTCGACACCGATGGCCACTCGTCTTCTCTCGCCGCCGCTCACGCCACGCGTGAGTTCATTTCCAATGAAGGTGTCCCTACACTTGGAAAGGCCAAGTTCCTGGATAATTTTCTCCACCCGCGCCTGCTTGCGCTGTTCTGGCACATCGCTGGAAAGAGCCAGTCGAGCAGCAAACAGGATTTGCTCGTGCACGGTGAGCTCAGCAAACATGGTGGTATCATCCTGCTCGACGAATTTGGCAATGTGAGGGAAGGTAGTAAAGTTGCGAGATTGCCCGTTCACGTAGACGTGACCGCCCGTGGTGCACTTACTACTGGACTTGAGTCGGCCAGAAAGCATATTGAGCATGGTGGTTTTCCCGCTTCCCGACGCTCCCTGCCGCCAAAACGCAAATCACAGAAGGAACAGGGCAAATAAATGTAAGCAACAGAAGAAACGAAGAACAATGACTGGTGTACAAATGGAATACTAATGACGCACCATGATGGCAAGCACCTGTCCAGAGCGAACCTGGCCGCTCACGGCGTGCAAAATGCGGCGCATATTGGGCTTGAGCGGTGCGACACCAGGCGGCAGCTCTCCATCCGACGAGGCAGGTTCAATGACAGGTTTCTGTCCCTTCTTCTGCTTGGGCGCCGGGACGTCAAACGTAAGATTTCGCCATACGAGGTCTACCGGTATGGCATTCTCACGCGACGTGACGCTCTCCGTGATCTGCCTAAACTCTCGGTTGGCCTCCAACGCATCAAATTCGATGTTTCTGCCGAGGTGGTGCATGACGACCGGCTCGTCGCTGACGCTCATGGTGGGCCAGACTAAAGCGGCACGACTCGGAGAAAACTGAACGGAAAGGGCGACAAGTGCGGCTGGGCGGCGGTGGGGTCAAGCTGGCAACAATCTGCGCTACCGTCGGGGTGGATGGGCTTTTATGCGGCGTTTGGAGGGATGTGCTCAAACGGGGGTAAGATGGCGTATGAAGCAACAATAATTGGCGCGAGCAAATGAGGATTGCGCGTGGCGCTGCCAGGGTGGCGGTTGTGGATGCATGGCATGTCTCGTGGCGGCGACGGAAACCGAACTCAAACGGCGCGTTGCGTTGTTCGCTGCCGCCAATGGACGCGTAGCGCATGGAGCTGCAGCCATTTGCGCCTTTGCTTTGTGCCATTTACAGCGCTGCGCGCAATGTCGTCTACGCTGTAATGAGACGGTTAAACGTTGTGCAACCTTGAATGGCAACATTGGTGACCTTCGATATGTTCCAACGCTGTCCCGCCTCGGGACGGACAGAACAACTGCTCGCGTGCAGCGTCGCCGCCATAGCATAGTCCTTCTGACGGTGAATGCTCGCCGCGGGACGGGGGCGCTCTTGAGCGAAGTCTGAGGCTGCCCGGCGAATCGCGCTGATTTACGGGCTGTCATGTCATTGGTATCCAGCTTGGATGCAAAATGCAGCGCTCTCAAGTCATGGATACGCCCTTCCCCTGCCCGGCAAGGCTGTAGTGCTCACTGAGCACTGCTCAGCATTGTTTCCAAAGCCGTATTTATCAGTGCGCACTCAGCTGGGTCAAGACTCAACCCGTCGTTGAAGAGTTAAAAGTCCATTACGGCTCCATCGCAACTAATCGACAAGCTGGTCATCTTCTCACCGAGGCACCGCTTGCTTCTACGCCTCGTGTCACGTGATCATAATATGTTTGTACCTTCTGCGTGCCAAACTTCGATGCATGATTACTGCCTTCACCAGCATATTCACTCTTTCTCTCTCTCTGTTTATGGGTGTAATAGTCTAATTCCGGCATACTACAGAGCGTTTCTGTTGAAAGAAACGTTCTCTCACCAGGAAGGCCAAAACATGAAAAGTTCCGGCCTCCGTTGGAGACCCGACCGCAGATCCGTTTTGCTTCCCGAAGGAAGACAGGCTCACCAACGTGAAGGCGGATCGCATGAGCCCATTCACTCTTTGACTCGCGGCGGCTGTTACTCTATCAAGCTCCTGGAAGTACGATCCTACTGAGCATCTGACTAGATGCGGTTGTTACTTTATCACGCTCCTTGAAGTACATTCCTATAGACTAGAGGTTATATAGCAAACAAAATACTTCTATACAGATACAAACATCCGCCTACCATCAGTTGCTCCACCGTTAGATGTTACAAGTACAACGTCGACAAGGGGCGGCACACATCTGCTGCAGCAGATGATCACCCGTCGATCAGTGCTCTCTTCGCATGATGCAAAACCTGCCTCACACGGTACCGCTCCCAAAGTGCTCACTTAGAAAGTATTGAGTTTCTAACTGGAACAACATTATCTTCCATGGCGCAAGTCCTATCGTACAGCTTGTCTCAGGGTCTCAGGCCGTTATTCGCTCACGGAAAAGGTCCTGACGTAGTGGTTACAGCTGCGTAGTCTAGATGCAGCTAGAAGACCGCAACTGACTGAACGCCTTTCCAAACACAACAGCAATCTCATTTGCCATACTAAACGCTTTGGGATCGTAGTCCCTCCGTTCGGTATCAAAGAACTCTACAACCATTTGTACACTGCCGTTCACGATGACGGGAACAGCAAACGTCACCTCCACACCTTGTCTCATGGCATGCGGTGCGCGAAGAAACGCAACCGGATCGCTAAGGAGAGGAAGCCATTCCGGTCTTCGGGTAAGGAACACCCGTCCTGGTACGCCGGTTCTCGGAGCGAACTTGTATTTGCGTGAATGACTTCGATATGTTCTCAGCCTTGTTAATGTATCCCCCTCTACGGTAGGTGGAACAACTCCTGTCAGGTATCTGAGTAAAATAGACGACGTACCGGGGCGCATTTGAGGCATCCATAGCTCTGCATACTTCCAGTTGTTAGTGAGGCATATCATCGCCATGAAGGACTTGAGCGCGTCCTTGAGACTGGGTGTGCGCGTGACCACCGACTGCACCCAGCGATGCATCGCAGCGGGCGATCTGAGGGCAAGCTTCATTTCCAGCTGCCTGTTCTTACAGCTAACATGGCGGTAGTAATCGATCGCATATTGTAATATCTGCGCTTTGTGCCTGATCTCCACGCCTTCTGGCGGCTCCGGTAACACTTCCAGGAGACGTTCAAAGTTAGAGTTCAGCTTTGCCCGACAACGGCGAGTGTGTGAAACATTCGGTCGCACGGCAGGCTTTGGTGGAGGAGATGCATCTGGCGCGGTAGCGAAAGTGTATGATGATGCCTGGGCTGAACTGTCATCTACGGAATGACTGTCAGCGTCCACCCCTGTGAAACTGTCAACGTTCAGGTGCTCGGTAACGTTTAGATTGTCTAGAATTAGTTCGGAACTTGTGACGTCGGAAGTAGAATGATAGGGAGTGAAGGGGGTCTTGCTGTGAGCCCTGTCTGGTTCTTGTACAAAGGCTGAGTTGTCGTGAAATTGAAGGGGGTAATCCAGGTCAGCGGTGTGTGCTTGTGGTAGTCGGAGCGAGCTTGATTGATGGCCTGACGTTAGACAATCATCATCAAACACTAGAACATGGGATGGGAAATCGACCACAAGTTGTGCACTGGACTCCATGAGGGAGGATGTTGTCGATGAACGGAACAAAGTCGATGGCAGACGGCGTCCGACGAACTACATGCCTGGGCTTATAAGAGCACTGGTAAGCCCTGATATTCACGTTACGCTTGAACAATCGAGATTTGCGTATCTTCACTGCTCAGCCTACAGCAGAGCACTTGTGAAAAAGATGCGCACGTGTTTGTGGCTGGACTCAATAGCAGCGTGGCTCTTGCGCAATAGCTTTGCCAAGGAAATGCCGAAGCGCAGAGCCGCACGGTCGCAGCCTGCAATTGCACTGCTGCCACGGCATTGCGCAATTCCGCCCCTTCTGCACCGCTCCGACGAGCGACAACGGGTGTCAGAGTTCCAGCTGGACACGCAGTCCACAGGAAACGTTCTTGCCTTGTTGTACATCACATGACCCATTCATTCATTCAATACCACCGTACCCTACTCTAATAGGGTACCTTTGTACAGCTCGTACGGAAAGTACGTTTCTGACATTGGTTGGCTACAAACCACAATGCATGTTCCACTACCACCTGCAAACAAATCCGTCTTCTTTAGCAATAACAATGCACAATCGTGCAGCCGTGATGCGAGAAGGGGTTTGATGGCAACTCTGTACGACAAAGATAAGGAAATACAGTTTTACCGGTAGGAACTTGATCTCAATGCGTGCTAAGCGTCTTCTCCCTCTCTGTCTGTCCGTCTCTGTGTATGCCGGCCTCACTATGACAGGGCACATCTTACTTGTCCATGAATTCTGAATTCAGGAGTTCCGATGTTCATTTCAGGGGCATTGGAGCCTGTGGCAGAAACGGTAACATAAACGCCTGCGTAGACAGTCCGCTTGGTACTTCTTGCAATGAACTAGTTGCGAACTGCGAGTCTGACGTGAGAAGAGCCCGGAACATTTTGTTCTTCGCTGCCCTTTGACGAACGCTTCCAGGAGGCACACAATCCCTCCTTTCGCCAATCAACGCGAATTGGATTTGCAAACGCCGATCAGAGAACATCCTCATCAGTTCTTAGCCTTCTCAGCCAGAGAAAACTATCTGAAGATATTTTTACGCTAGTCCTGCAATTGAAGACGACTATCCGCCATAAAGAAGAAGTGAGTCCCACGAACTGGTTGTTGGGCTCCGTTGGAGATCCATCTCCTGACTCATTTCGCCCTTATCGCTGTAGCGTTCGGACCCAGGCACACCAGGGAATCGAGTAGCACGTGCCCAGTGAGTGACAAACTGTTTCGATCACCGATATCATTTTCCCATACCTTTCGGGAATCAAGACATTCGAATTGGTCTGGTCGTATAAAAGACTCACACATCCGATTGATATACTACCAGCACACCCTTACATCCGATCTCATTGAACACAGCATTGATCGGAATCGCTTTTGCTACGTCAGATGAGCTCAAATGTAGAGATGCATGCGACGATGGTGTTCATTTTAAAGCAGCGACAGCCTGGCGGGGTCGTCGGTGTTGTAGAACAGCAACCATATCGAGTGGTGGCCGTTACAACAAGCACAAACGCCAGACGAGGACGCGGCCTCACGGGAGGGGTTCCCTACAAGAGGAGATACCGACGGTAAACAACGACCTTCTGGGACACTGACCATCAACAACAGTGTGACTCAACCAACCCCTCTGAAAGTGACCAGCAGAAGTCCCTACAAATATCTCGCCATATCTGAGATATTATATCTCTCCTTTTCTCAGATAGGTTATCGATCCACATCGAAGCATGCGCTACAAATGCAAGCAATTCTCTCTATCTTTTCTCTCCCTCATTATGACCAGAAGATTAAAGAAAAGAGAGTTCCCCAAAACGATGAACAGTACAAGAATGTAGAGACGCGAGCAAGAGACGGTGTTTATTGCGTAAAAGAGAAAGAACAGAACCTCGTACAATCTCCCGCCATATCTCCTCTTGTCCCCGATAGCTTATCGATCCACAAAGATATATAATAACGTTTGTCATCGTGATCATGATCGGCCTCTGATTCCATTCCTGCGTTCTGCTGAGCAATCGAGTCTACTTCGATTCAAACTTCTGAACCTCATTGCAAAGTGGCCAGCTGCACTTCTTACTGTATTAGAGCCTAATTGGAGCTTTGCATTCATCAGAGAACAAATGATTTGCTCGACACTATGCCTCGCTGTGGATCGATAACTATCGGGGACAATGGGAGGTATGGCGGGGGATTGTATGGGGTTTTGTTCTGTCTCTTTTGGAGAGGTATTTATTGTGCGACGGGTGGAGTCGAGACTGTTGTTGATGTTCAAAGTTTCAGAAGGTCATTATTACAATCGTGCTCTCATTCTGAAGTGAACGCTTCTCGTGAGGTCGTTCGGTGCCTGTGCGCCGTTCAAACTGCCACCCCTCGACATGGGTGCTGTTCTACGACAATGACGACCCCGCCATGGCCGCCAGCGCCCGCCTACCGCGGGAGTTAGAGCCGCTACTCTACGCAATAAACACCTTCTCTTGCTCGCGTCTCTACACTCACGCCGTCTACTTCTTCATCTTTCTGAACTTCGTACTCCATTGTCGCCACAACTCAAAACGAGAAAAGCGTATCTTCGACATTACATGTTCGACATTGATTCTCAACTTTATCTAGCATGGTTCTGTATTCTTTATGTCGCTCTTCCTCTCTCATGTTCTCAACTTCAAGGACGTCCCAAGGTGAAAATGTCCGCTCCGAACTTCGCATCAGCACCCACATGTCCCTCCACCGCCGCACAGA
Source organism: Gracilaria domingensis (assembly GCA_022539475.1). Taxonomy (NCBI): domain Eukaryota; phylum Rhodophyta; class Florideophyceae; order Gracilariales; family Gracilariaceae; genus Gracilaria; species Gracilaria domingensis. The sequence goes on from VCMS01000016.1 coordinate 138,548, forward strand.
TTTCGATCAACTCATGCCACTCCTTCAACCTATCGGTGGTATCAACAAGATGACGCAAAAGAACTTTCACGTTGATATTCATATCTGTAATTGTCTTCTCCTTCAAGATAACATAATAAGCATAAAACGGATACCCTTCAGCTACCACATCATGCCCCCACACTTCGTACCGCCCATCGTTATCGTAGTAATCCTCAAATCTATGCGCCCCTGGTCGAATTCCATTGTCGTACCGGTTCCACACATTGATCTCAATTGTGAACGGCCAGATAGGTGTCCTTCCATCAGATTCGTAATTTCCTGGATCATTCAGCCAAATATAAGCCCCGTTATATCTTGCTCCACGAGGTGTCTGTCCAGCGTTTGGTCCATTCGTTCTCGATGTCCACCACGCCCTATAGGACAGATATCGACCTCCCTCAAGCCCAAGGTAATCCGAAACAGATATTGGATACCCGGGCGTATGCTGTTGTGTAGTGGTACCTTCTGACATTCGTGGCCACACCTGGGAAGTCGTGGACCCTGTTACCAACATATCCGTTGTGAATGTCCACGCACCCTCACTTGCCCATGAATCCAAGTATCCCGTAAACGCGCTGGATACCTTGTTCCCCAGTGAGCGATAATTGTCTGCAGCAGGGAGTGACGAACCTGTGCAATGTGTCGGCGTGCACAGTTCGGTGACAAACACCGAACCTGCGTGTGAGCAAACCACGTTTATCGCAAACACTGTTATGAGCACATACATGATATTGATGCCAGTATACATAACCACACTTCAACGTTGTGTGTGTGTGAAGCTAGCTTGACCTGCCGGGGATGAGATTCGTTCGCAGTCACTTTTTGACATTGTTATCAAACTCATGTGTTATGCGTTCTATCCAATTGGTTCCGTTTAGTTGGCTTGTGATCTGGTCCCAGATTTAGTATTGAGGTACATGAATTTGGGCAAAACCATTCACCAGGGGTATACAGCAGGGAGCAGAACAACTGGTTTTTAACGAATGCTTCTGTGCAACCGATTCCAGTTTTTCAGTTCTTTGCCAGCAAAGTTTACCTTCGTAGATGCAGTATGTCCGAATCTAAATGTTTCCCTCGCGCACTGCTGGCAAGTCCCGTCCAGCACTGCGCGTGTGCTCGGGAATGAAATCTATGCCTCTGCGAGGCTGATAACTTGGTCCAGGATGAGGAGTATACATTCGATGAGCATTACAATTCTTAAATCCTAGGCCATGACAATGCGTTTTGCACGACACATTTGAACATTCCTTCTTCGTCGATTGCGGACATGAACGAACTACACAACCATTGTGGTTTGCGAAGCTGGGATCATAATCAAGATCTGCCGAACGAGCGACATTTGTTCGTATCTCCACTACTGTCAGCGGTCTTGGATTTCTTTGTTGCACTGTTGGTTTCTTTCCGCTATGCAAGTTTTGATAAATCTCGGTGTACACTTCTTTGCAGAATATACGTTCACAAGCACTTCGCAGAAACTCATCTCTGCTCTTTTGGCTCCATCGTCGATTAAACGCCACTGCGCTTTGATGGTGACGTTCCAATACCAATTGAAAGATGGCCGAGGCATACTCTTTATCCAAGTCATTTGATAACTTGATCGAGCTCGAGTTGTGTTCCATACTACCATCTCCGCATTGACATCGATTCAATGAATTGCTGGGGTCGCGATAATTGCATCTGCACGAAGACCGTTCAATAGCACGATGTAGGAAGAGACTGCGGCATATCAAACCAACTTCTTCCGGCTCTAACAGCATCGAGTACTTGTCGATCTCTTGTTCGTGTTCGCGAGCATACATGCTTTCCAAGGGATACAAAAGGAGCGCTCCTGTAACACTAGCGCAATCGTTTTCAGTAAGCATACCAGACGTAACCATAGTGCTGAACAGCACTTTACCCATGTCTTGCTTCGACGGTTGCTGTTCGCTTGGAAGTAAATACAGCCAATGACCAAACAATACGGAATCTCTCTTTGAATACTCCCACATGGTAAAAGCATGAAGTTCAAAAGACGGTTGCCAGTTCTTGTAAACCAAATTCATAAACTTGGAGCCGCCCGCGCATTGACAGCATTCACGAAACATGGGCTTGGCGTATGTAAGCATAAGAAAAACACAGACTTCATCATAATCCCATTCCGCGAAAGATATTCTGCGAGTGTCCAACACTTCGCGGAGCAGCTTGGCTCGGCCGGAATCGGTAAGGGGACTCAGCTCTTCCTCTATGTTCTTTGGGACATCTTGAAGAGCGAAATGAAACATACGAATGGCATCAAGAACTTCTGAATCATATCCATAGGGCGAAACGATGGTAGGTGAAATCATAGAAGGCGAAACCATGATCAGCAACTAATGCCTTTCCTCGCCGCGGCTAAACGACCGGTTGGCTTCGGGTTGCAAGAACACGAAGCCTGCAAACACCCGAAGCCTGCGGCACAAAGACCAAGGGCGAGCCAGAGGAAGTCGATGAGGCTGAACACCAGGTTCGGAGGAGATACTGAGAGCAAACGGCTTCGAGATGCACAGGTCTGTTATGGATCGCAGGATCAATTGTTTCCAGTTCGCGCCAAAATGGCAAAAACATTTCCGAATTTCTTTCATGACGTCATCATTAAGTGAAACCTGTACCCACCTTATAACCCTAATATGAAACAAAATCCCTACCCCTGCAAAAGCCCCTAAAATCAGGGTTCTTTTTCAAATCTGTACCCACCCAAAACCCCCTAAAATCGCACCCCGCTAAAAAAACCTCTAAAATCTGGGTACCTTGATGCCTTCCAGAGGCAACATTTGCTGACACGTGTATTTGGATTTTTAGGCAAAAATCTATGCGAAGGGTACAGATCACCGATTAATATACCATTGACGCCACAGAAAGCTTCGTGACGGAACGGGAAAAGCGCAGGAACACGGAACGGCTTCAGCGGATCGAAGGAATGCTTTCAAGACAGTCTGCTCTCCATCATTTTCACCAGCGCGATAATCGCGCTCGGTTCGAATCGGAACACACCGAACGGAGTACCCAAATTGCAGGATCGGAACTTTACATGTTTTCGGTGATACCTTCCGACTTGGAGAGGATGTTCAAGCCTTGCCTCAAGAATCGCGCGTCGGGTCGGCTTACGCGAACAGCACAAACCTGATGCCCCGCCAAAAGAGTTGCAGAGTACTAGTAGAGGCACACAGCTGTACCGCAAATATCTCGAGTGCTAAGCGGCGGCGTCACGGTTTGAAATCTTCTGTCAGTTGTCGGGGCCGAGATGATATCTACGTGTAAGCACATCCTTCAAGGATAAGTCGACTAATGCTAACTAGCATCTACCAAAGGTACCGAAGGTAGGTACTATGCATGACTCTGAACGAAGTATGTCTGAAATCAATACATGTAGAGTCAACTTTACAAGTATCGATGTATCGTTGCGGGATTGCATTCCCTGACTGCGCAAGTTTTTAACCTGCGTCCTGTGCTGGGTGGAATGAGGAGAACAGGCGAATAACGATACCGAGTCCCCTGTACTGTAACGAGCTTTGATCACCCCAAATCCTGCTGTCGTCCCATCGGGACGTCAAGATCATTTTAATTCCCCTCCTTGGAACCTTCAAATCGCACTGCATCATTGCTTTGGCAGTTTTTCAGTGGATGTCGATGAACTGCGCACGTAAGTGAATTCAAGAGAATGCTTGCCCTCCGTACGCGACTACTCCGACGCAATTGGCCGCGCACATACTATTTGGAACCGAATATTGTCGTTTGCGCAATTCAAGCCTGACTGATGTCTTATCCGTGGCCCAACAGATTCGATATCTGCGAGGGTATCTCACTCAGCACTTCAGCTGAGACGTTACGTGCTCGTGTATTGGAAACAAGCGGTGTTAATGCCATTCTAGCTCGTATTACGGCATCCTGGTCGGGGCGTAGGCCAAATGGCAGGTACCCAGGGCTTGGCGACGACACATCGGTAATCCGTCCGTAACATGCAGTTCTCGGTCAAACAAACTCTTTTATCATAACACACACAGAAACAGCCCTCCAATAGAATAAACTTACATAAGTTAGAATGAATCTCTCCGTAGGCATTCTGACGATTTCGAAGGCCGTAGCGATGGTGAAGTCGGCACAAACTCCTTTGCAATGAACATGAATGGTACTCTGCGCGAGTCCAGGAACGTTTGTATTCTACGCTGCTCTCGCTTTGAAGATCTTGCTGCAGCTCCAGCCTGCAGGTGTTCATTAGACACGATGTAGGCATTGTGATCCTGAGCATACTTAAGCATAAATTCTTCCCTTCTTGAATGCGAATTGGTGACAGCAACCAAACCACTATCGACAAGCTGTGCAAGAACTGCAACTCGCGAACTTTCCCGCGAGGATTTGCCAAGCTCTAGCGCGCGCTTCGATACGACGGCCACTGCGTTGAATCCTCTGGAGTGATAATACTGTAACGCGACAGAGATTCCGTGCGGTCTAAACTTTCCTCTTCCGTAACTGTATGCGACGGAGTGGCCATCAAGAACCACTCTCCTTCGTTTGGCACTAGAAGACAGAGGTTGTACTTGTACTTGGGGTTGCTCCTTCGCACCTGCCACAGCTTGCTTCACTTGTCGCAGTTGCTGCTGCATTTGAGAGAGCTGCGAGGCAAGATCGCCCAGACAGCGAGAGAGATTAGCGCGTTCGACAGCTGCGTTGTCAGCATCCTTTTTGAGTTGGTGAGTAGTTGGGACGAATTGAAGCGTTTCACAAAAGCGCACTTTAGTATGTCGTTTCGATCGCTTCGATAAGAAAGAATCAGAGCCAAGCGGAGAATCGTCATCGGCTGAATCTCCCTCCTCCGACACGCTGGAGAAACTGAGATCGACCGGACGCGACGTTGGGCGAGAGTCGGACGTCGAGACGGATAAGACTTGATCGTCCACGACAGAGATCAGCGAATCTTCCTCCGTGCATGTGTATGACGGCGGTTTCAGAGATGCCTCGTACGCAAGTTGGAGTCCGCTTTCTGAAGTGACGGCCAAATGGAGCGTGTGCTCTGGGGTAGACTGCAGCTGGTTGTAAACGTGAGCGGTGTCTATGGAGAAGCTGAGGAGGGCGGTTGCACTGTTGGTGACGCTGGCGGAGCGAGAATTCAACGCGTAGAGCACGAAGGAATGGCGAGGTTCGGCAGTGTGCAGCTTGCAATCTATCGAAGACGAGAACCGACATGGGGCGGTTGCACGCACGACGGGAGAAAACTCACGACGAGCGGCGCGATAGAACTGCACGACCACATCACTCGGCTCGAATTCAGGCGCGTCATATCCCGTGAAGCGCAGCCACAACGGCGACGACGACGGCGAAGAAGAAGAAGAAGAAGAGGAGGAGGAGGAGGAGGAGGGCATTGACTTGAGCTCACACATGATTCGAAAGCGCGCTCAACGAGAACAAAACGCACGGCGCGTGGAAAAAAGACACGCGCAAAAGGTTGAAGAGCGGTGCAAGAGCGGTTGAGGCGGGGGCGACGACGACGAGCGACGAGGAGCGACGCGGGCGCGGAAAGGGGGGGCGGGGCCAGCGCAGTGGTTGAGGCGCAAGCAGCAGAGAAAACTGGCCGCGGCCCGAGTTGGCGGCGGAGGCGACTTGACGCGTGTTGCGCTCAGCGGCGCGTTGTCAGTCGCTGCATCTAGTTGGGTCGAGCGCGCGCCGGCCGACACGGCGACGTGATTGGTCAAGCCCTTCCCATTGGACGCGCGCGCGCCGACGCGCCGTGCCGCGTGACACGTTGGGCGCGCGTGTGCGGTGCGGAATGCGGCGTGGAAACGGCGCGCTGGCCCCGCCGTGGAACGTCCCGCTCGCTGCCGCGCTGCACGCCGCCCGCGGCGGAAGGCGGTGAGCGCTGATCGCTCATCATGGTGATCACGCCGCTGCCGTCACGGCTCTGCCGTGCTCGCGCGCGCTGGCGCGCGTCGTGCTTGTAGCGCGGCGGCAAGCGGCAGCCGCCGGCTGCTCGGCGCTGGGTCGAGTTGCAAAGCTGTTAAGATACAGGCGGTTGATATGTCCGCCGCGCTGTCAGCGCGTCGTGGCGCTTCCGCCTTGACGGCAGTCCCGTGATGTTCACGCGCGCTGTCGAGCTGGCGCGCTGTCGCGAGAGAGCTTAGTCGTCGCCCATTATTCGAATTATACCTTGGTTAGAACACAAATAGCGATCACGTCTCTCGCGCCTCCTTCCAAAACGTGTAGCTGCGCACCAGATCTTTGAATTCTTCTGCCCGTCGTTGATGCAGCAGTTGCGTCGCGTTCCCACGCGCCCCCACCATCTGTCCACAGTCGTTGATCTTCACCTCTACCGCGTCTGTCATTGCCCCGAGCCAAAGCGCTGCATCCGCAAAACCTGACCTGAAAAACACCATCGATTCTGCCAACGCCAGCACGCCCAGATCCACGAACACGCCCTCGAACTTTGCCCTCTTCTCGTGTGCTTCGAACACGCTGGTGCGACTGTGTAGTGCCTTCAGATGAGTTGCTCTGATCGAGCTATGAGCAACGTCTGCCTGCGGCAATACATCGCGGATTCCGGCCTCCAGCCACTTCCTTGCTGCATCCGTGTCTGTTGCCACAAACACTCGCTCGTGCCCATGCTTTAGCGCCGATATACCACCCAGCGCACCGAGACACTTCGATGCGCTGCGAAGAGTGAGCCCCTTCTCTTCGAAATCGAAACGTCCAGTGTTCTCTCCTAGACCCTGACCGAGACGAGCGTGCACAGAGATGTACGATTTCCCTCTGAACGGCACTAGATTCTCAAGCGACTCCCGCAACGACGGCGTAGTTCGGAACAGTGCTTGCAGAAGGAACGGTGCCACTTCGTTTCTGTCTAGTGTAAAGTGTTCGAGCTTTGCTTCTTTTATTTTCTGCGATAGTTCCAGTTCAGGATAACGACCGGGCACACTCAAAAAGCGTTTGAACGCGAAGATGTTAACCATTCTCTCAACAAGCACTCGTTTTGAGGACATGTAAATGTCAAGATTAGAGTATTTTGGTGGACCATATATGATTTCCGTTTCTTCTTTACGGCACTTGAACAAAGCGTCATCAAAAGTGAAATTGTATTCGGGCGGACTTTGGAGCACGCTCGTCACGGGAAGTGGCTCTTTCCAGTCGATCAAAAACAAGCGTTTCGATGCCACTGCTACCAGATATGTGTAGAGAATCGCTCGAATCCGATCGCCCACACCAACGTGCCCATTGTACCGGAAAACAAGTAATGGCATGCTGCGAGCATGCGTCGAGTTCAGGTCACATAATCGCCGTTGTTCCCGATGCCAACTTGTGTATTGTGTTATGATTATGTCCAAATACGACTGCAATTCGAGAACGAACTTATGATCGTATTGCCGTTTTTGCGATAATCTGGAGCCACTGGGAAGAGTTTCAAACGGAAGCATTGGTTTTGGAGAGGTAGAGAAAGAAGCTTTTGTGTGTGTGCTGTCGATGTAACCGATGCGGCTTAAGATCAGAATCCGTGGGAAAGATACAAGCACAAGAAGCACAAAAGAAAATTTTAGACGACCTTCCATAACAGGATACGCTCCGCTCTCGCATTTCTATCAGTTTTGGGCTCCAAAGAAAGGCTAGCATACTCATAGAAGAATGCGTGTGTGGGTGTGTGAGAGAGAGGCTTTAACCTTCCAAAGTTGTTAAGATTCGTGTACAATGTTATTTCTGCGTTACATTGAGAAAGCAGAAGGCCCATGAGGGCAAGATGGACTTACTTTTCAATACTTCTGCATCGTTTGGCTTCTAGGTAGACAGTACTTGACAACTTTTATTTCTTTTTCTGTGGGCCACTACGACCGGAGTGCAAGAAGAAGGTAAAGGTTCTTGTCCCGACTGTTCTGCCTGCCCTTGCTTTCAACAGCAATCTCTCTCTCTCTCTCTCATCTATGGTCATCTACCCCCAATTACGAGGCAGAAGCAAGGCTTTATCTAAGAATAGAAGTAACTGTTCCAATAGCAATGTTTTGCATCGTTTTCCTTTTAGTAAGCGCAAAACAAAATGCTGAACGCCTTTTTTTCTTTTTCTTCTGTATCGGTAAAGGTGTGGTTTGCTACCTCTTATCCCGCTCTTACTACTGAGTAGTGGGCGAGTTGTATTTTCTAAAAGAAACCCTTTCTGTTGAACAAGGCCAAATCCTTTAATTGCCACTGAGTGCTTCCCGTGGTTCTTGGCCAAAGCCTACAGACAAGCAAGAATTCCTGTCCGTTCAAAAAAGTAGCCACAAGAGCGCCCAAATTGTGAGCCCAACATAAAGCTGCATCAAAGTTACGTTCCCCGGAAGGATACGTCTTCAATCAAAGCCTACGGTATATGGTCTAGCTAGCAAGGGTTTGTTCTCTTTTGTAACTTGAATAAGCTGCTTTGGTAGCAATTAGATCAACAAAACAACCAACAAGTGAACCATTTGCGGGTTTTCAGGACAATGTGTGCTACACTGTCAAGTGTCTGTCGGACAATAGATCAGAAGATCCGGGCAAGGATCACCAATAATTCAAGTTCAATTTGTTAGCAAGAAACTCACTGTAACCTTCGAAGTGATAGAGCTGGGTGAAGAGCAAGAGGTATAAGAAGGTTACCCCTCTTTCCTTCGTATATGAAGTATCGAACATATCATACGCGTACAGTCCACTGTACCCGTTTATCGTTTACGCCTTCTTCTTCTAGTATACAATTTTAAAGGGTTTGAATAGCATAACAAATGTTCAGTACAAAATCTTTGCAAAGGGATACTGAGCTCGGCTTTGTCATGACAGCTAATATATCTTCAATTGATGTGGGTGGATTAAGGACTAACGCACTGCAGTTGTCGCGTGAACAGCGAGACTTGTGCTGCCGTGAGGCCGTTCATGTCTTTTCCGCACCATGCAGCAAATGTAATAGCAAGGGTAGTATTGCTCGCAGATACCGGCTTTTATAGTGAGAGAAAACAGAAACGTTCTGTAGCACGCCGGAATTAGGCTGTTACACCCATAAAGAGAGAGAGAGAGATAGTGAGAGAATGCATCTTTATGAAGATGGTTACACTTAAAAAAGGCGGAATTAGGCCGATGCGCCCATGAAGAGAGAGCAAGGGAAAGGAAGCACTCTCAGATTCAACGAGTAGAACGTAGAAATTGAACCACCGGACCCTTAAACTAGCTAGAGAGAAAGAGAGAGGAAGGAGGAGAAAGGATACTGCTGACCGCTCCTGTACGTGTACTGTATCTATGACGATAGCCTTCCCAGGGCTACCCTTGGTAGGCGACAGATCGATGAAATCGCGATCACCTTTTCGCTCACCCTTGTTGGATCATTCCCAGCCCATTCGACGCACATCCTCACCTCTTTTTTTCGATCTTGAACAAGGGGTTTGAATTCGACAAGAGGCTTCAATTATATCCTTCTACCTGTGAGCAGGGAGTCATAATCATCGCTCGCTGCGATATAACACACACTTGGCAATCCAAGCCCCTTCTAGTGTAGCATCATTTCATCAACTATGGCAGATCACAGTGTTATCCCAGAAGTACGAGTCGGTTTCTTCGGAGGCGGCATGATGGCTGAAGCTATCATCCGAGGCATTCTTCACAAAGAAGTGGTTGAGGCCCAATCAATATTTGTATGCGAATTTCTCCCACAACGCAGACAACTTCTATCGGAATTGAACATTAACACTACCGACGATGCTAAAGAAATGCTGAAGTCCTCCAATGTCGTTGTATTAGCCATCAAGCCCAATGATGTACCCAACGTCCTTCGAACCATTAACGACAACCAGTCTGCCAAAGAAGATGATACTTTGTACATTTCTATATGCGCTGGTATAACACTTACCGCACTCTCTGAAGCACAGCCCGCACATGGAGAGACCAAGAAGTGGGCGAGAGTTATGCCCAATCAACCGTGCGTGGTGGGAGCAGCTGCATCTGCATTCACAATGAATCATAAATGCGATGAATGTGACAAGACAGTAGTTGAAGGCCTCATGGGAGCTTGTGGCATGGTTGTCCAGGTCCCGGAGAAGAATCTAGATGCCGTCACCGGATTGAGCGGCAGTGGACCAGCATTTGTATTTATGATGATTGAAGCCATGACCGACGCGGGCGTGCGGAAGGGGTTACCACGTTCTACTGCGTACAAGCTTGCTTCACAAACAGTCTTTGGTTCGGCAAAAATGGCCCTCGAGTTTGACAGACACCCAGCTGAACTTCGAAATCGCGTTGAATCGCCAGGCGGGACTACTATTGCCGGAACAGTCGCCTTAGAAAGCGGTGGTTTTCGAGCAGCAGTGATCGACGCCATATCCAAGGCTGTAGATCGTTCAGCAGAACTAGGCAGAAAGAATGCCACGTAAGTAAACACATCTTCGTCACTAACAGGAAGGTTGGCCACCCCTGTCTGAGCCTCGAGATGTAACTTCTATCCCGTCGCTGTGGAACAGAAGGATCTCCATGCAAACTGAGTGCTAATGTCAAAGCTCTCTAAGATCTACATTCCGCACGTGAAGACTCATGTTAGCGGAAGCTCAGTCACAGAGTTCGCGTAGATGGAGATGTGATAGACTGCATTCGGGCACTACGAGCTTCATTTCCTGTTATATACAATAGGTATAATCTGCTTACCGTTGTGTCTTAGGCCCAAGAAATCCACGTTCGGAATCCTGGTAACAGCCTGAAGGCTCCTATTTCACATTCCGAAGAATGTCAAGGAGGACGGGTTTCGTCCACTGCGATATCAGGCATCTTCCCCTTCCAAAACTTTCAACGCTATGATTCCCGGAAGCACGTGACACTCGTAGCCGACACGCCGAAACGAGCACAGGCGAGATTCACACAAGGCCTATTCATGCAGCTCTACAACTTGAAGATGCCTGGTTTCTTATCTTCTATGTTTTCGATGTCTTCTGTAGCGAGGTTCTCGACTGCAGTGCTCAGAGCGGCTAAGTTGGCGCGGATTTGGATTCGGCAAAAACTCTCTATTCACAAAAGTATACGGTATGAGATGTTCGTTCAGAAAATTCTGTAAGACGTTTGCAGCCTCGGGGGTTTCTTGTCGATCAATCTCTTTCTTAAAGCGGTCGTTTGAAACGATATCAATATTCTTTCGCTTCGCATACGCCAGTAGGAAATTATCGTCATGTGAACCCACTGGAGTAAATGAAAGACGGCCTTCTTCGGCAAGTCTGTTCAAAAGATCAGCCTCGGCGCCCTCTTCGGGGACCACCTCTCCATGCGGGCACCATTGCCACCGCTTTTAAGCCTCTACTCTCATAGTAGTCGAGAACAACCTCTACGCCCCTTGCGCAAAACTTACGATTCTTTCCACCACCTTGATGATATGAAAAACCAACATTTTGTCCGTCAACAACCACAACTGGCGCTGTAGAAGCCGAAGGAGTTGCTGCAGTCTCGCTCGCATTAGTTGTTTCAGGAGAGGGGCAGGCCTCTTCTTCTACAACGTTTTCTAAACGACGTCTCCTTTTGGCATCGGAGTCCATGCGCTGATGTACAAAGAAGCGCCTAGGGGATGCTTCTTGCTGGAATGCTTGCGATGCGGGTGTAAGAGGGCTACCGCTCGCTGATGCGCCAACGTTCTCGTTTAAACCACCTTCTTTTCGCGAGGTTACTGCGTCATCATATTGCAGACGGAGCTGTAAATCTCTCTCCTTGAACTCATCTTCCTCCTGCTTTTGCAAAAGGCGCGCAAGCTCTTCGTCGCTAAGTGTTTTGTCTACTTCTCCCGTTTTCCGAGACGGGGGGCTTTGCGATTCTTGTTGCTGGGGCGCTTGAGAGGAGGGCCCAGCAGTTGCTGATGATTGAACATTTTCACGGGAACTCCCTTCGCTATGCAAGGCAACTTCATCTTCACATTGCGTAGGGTGCTCTGAGTTCGTTCCCCTGAGCTGAGCTTCTTCTTGTCTTTGTAAACTGCGTGCAATCTCTTCGTCGGAAGGCGCGTTATTTTCTGCTTGAAGGTCGGAGTGATTGCTGGGTTGTGATTCCGTATTGGGATTAGCCGAGTGACAGAGACTCCTTTCAAGCATAAGGAGCTGCTCTCTTTGCATGGCACGAGCTATTTCTTCGTCCCTGGTGCTTATGCTTTCTGCTAAAGCTTTTGCAACCATTGCTTCCTCCAGGTTGGTTTGCTCAAGGCTGCGTTGCAGAGCCTCCTGCAACTCGCGGTCTTCCACATCTATGGTTTCCGTCATCGTAACGCTGTTGGTCAACTTGAGGGAATACTACTAATGTGAAAAAGGGCTTGTCCTAGAAGACTAGACATAAGCTGTTGTGCGTCGAGTTGTAGCGGATGACGTGAAAAGTCCTCCTCGTGCGAAAGATTGCAAAGGGAAGGTGAGGGCGGAAACATTAACGTGCGTGAGGTGGTGCGGAAGCTCAACACTGAGCGAGCGAGTTGGTCTCTCAGAAAGAAGAGGGCGACTTTTTATACCCTGCATCGCACCAATGCATTATTGATTTCTAAAATAAATAAGTTAGATGAACCTCTGTTTTTCAGGCGTGGCCAGCTGTTCCCGTTGGTCTAGTGGTTAGGATGTCCCGCTTTCACCGGGAAGATCGCGGGTTCAAACCCCGCACGGGAAGGGCAAAGCTTTTTTGTGAAGCGTGCAAACTTTTTATGAAGCGTGCGAACTTCTGCCACCAGATTGATTACTCCGGAGGAAGCCAGCAATCATGATATGGCGAACATCGACTTCTTTATGGACTTCGTCTATCGTTGAGCGAATAGGAATATGTGTGGTAATATGTTGCCTTTCCTCGTTACAAAACAAAATGCAGTGGTTGATAAAGAGCCTTTTGGGTAATCCTGTTACGTATCACCAGGTAAGCGTGCGTCTCCTTCTATGCTCTCATGTAGTAACAACCAGGTCGGCAATACAAAGATATGTATGCACTCCGAAACTGAGCCTGAGGCTCAAATCACGCTGCTCCTCAGCTATTGCCATCATCGCGATTTGAAATCCATCTGCTCGTTACTGCTGGGTGCAGCCTTTGTTCGAAGCAAAGCTTTCCGCATTCTCATTTGTTTGAGGAATCAGAAGCAATCTGTCGTTTCGTTTGAGGCCAAGACGCAGTTCAGACGTGACAGATACTGTGTCACTCCGACCAGAAAGTCATACTAGCTGATCATTGAAACCTTTTCCCCCTTGTCGCCACCATGGTTATTCATTCCTACCAGGTTTTGCTTCCTCAACCTGAAGAAGATCTCTGACGAGCTCGTTGCAATACTGCATACCAAGAGCAGCGCAACACGTTTATGCCGTTAGTTTAAGACTTCAACCTAGACGCTTCTGTAACCATTATCTGAGTTGCTGACGGACGTATTCGAGAAAGTCTTCCACGTCAATATCTCTCGAAAGAGAAAAGGCAGCAGGCACGGTAATGTGTGCCAGTTTGGCGTATCGTTCCCTTCGTTGCTTCAACAAGCCTGGATAACATCGTCTCATGGCTTCAATTGGTGTTTCGTACTCACGGGGGTTAAATGCGTCGCCCCATACAACGGGTTTGGGTGTCTCAAAGTAGTTGTCTGTCATCATCTCGAGCATTCCGTCATTCGCTTCTAGGTGAATCACAAGATAGTCCGTTCTCAACTGACGTAGTATCTTTTCAGAGAGGTAAACTACACTTCCAGTGGTATCCAAGACAGTATTTCTGTTGGGTTTTGGTGCGGCACGCGATGTGATGCGCTCTTCATGCATGAGGTAGCGGTCTTGGTTTGCCGCGAAACGCTCATCACTTGGAAATCCCATCCACTTTGCCATACCATTAATACCCGAATATCCAAGTTGTGCAAGCTCTGGTGTAATCTGCTTTTCAATTTGGTCATCAACGCAGATAAGATGAAACCTTTTGTGGCTTCGCAGCTGCGAAGACCAGTGTGATTTGCCGCAGTTTGACATACCAACAAGACACAATGGGAGGTTGTTCGATTCCAACTTGTCGTCAAAGGAATCGGGGGTGAGAGATTCCCAAGAGGAAGCGCTAGAAATGGTGTTTGATGCCCGAGGTAATTCGAGGCGGTTGCGCGCAACTTTGATGAGATTCTTAGCCTTTCGGGAAACAAGGAAAGAAGTTTTAACAAGCCGAGGCCGTTTCAAGGATCGAGTTTGTGTGGGTGCATTGGTGTATGTGGGTAGTGGCACCCCTAGAAAGGCAACGTCGTACGAGATCATAACGGCAACGTTAACACAGCACGTTTGTTGACGATTGCCTTTGAACTCTACACTAGTGCTCCCACTTTGATCACTTCAATGCCGGACGACGGTATCTATGAAGGTATAACGATAACCGGAGGCGAAGCGTTCGAAAGAATGCTCCTGATGTGTCGGTTGAGGTTTTGGGCCATTGAAGAAGGGGTGCACGTGTTTCGGTCGATTCCGTCGTCTGTTGAGATTCCGTTGTCACGTATCGATACGGGTAACATTCCTTTCAGAAGTGTGGACAAAGGAATTCGATCCAAATGGGGAGAATCGGACAAGCACTTGACTTATCCGAAACAATCACTTTGCATCCCATAGGGCACGCAGACAAAACCAAATCCTTCGCGTATTTTCGCAGCAGAACAACCCGATCTACAATTTTCCATATATCCAATAAATATAGAGAAAATATAGATCATTGATGCTCAAGATTGATGAATCAGCAGCGTACCGAAAACCGGAGAATTGATAATTCACCAACAGCAAACTAGTGAATACACTAGCTCTTCCCTGGATCCATTCTTCGAGATTATTGGAACACCACAAATTTGAGAAATGAGGAGCAACGATTACTCAGCTTCCGTTTCACCGAAACTTTCACGAGGACGGAACTGGATGTTGCGCCGATAGAACCGAATCGAGAAGCAATTTATCTAACCGATAAGGCAATTCACTAAAAGAGTGAGTGGGTATCGACCGGTCGTAAAGCCGGGGGAAGTAGGCAATCAGAGTGCATCCAAGTTCGATCCTCTCATCGCCCAGTGTATCAAACAGCTCACCAGCTCACCATCTCACATTCCATATAAGAGAGTTCGTGGGTCCAGAAGGGTTCAAACGCGGTGGCCATTGTCCGATCACGTTCTGATTCTGTTATTGGAATTCCTGTAGAAACACATTAGGCCACAGCAATGCCTTCTCTTTCGCAGCCTAGTTCGGCTGCTGCCAAAGCGGGAGCTCTTTTCTCAAGGGACTCAACTGCAATCTTTTACAACTACAAACGCAATCCGATCCAGCGTATGCTCGATTTCGATTTCATTTGCGCCAGGCCTACCCCATCGGTTGCGGCAATCGTTTCCCAAGGGGCTGCACCTGGTGGCTTTCAGAAGGCGTTCTTTGGCAAAGAAGAAGTTGCTATTCCCGTGTATGGATCTACAGAAGCTGCATGCACCGCCCACCCGAATTCGGATGTCTTCATTAACTTTGCGTCATATCGTTCTGCTTACCAGAGCTCTTTCAATGCTCTGCAGCAAGCTAGTATCAGAACCATTGCAATCATCGCGGAGGGCGTTCCGGAGCGTGACACGAAAAAGCTCATCTCGTACGCGAACAGAACGGGAAAGGTTATAATCGGTCCTGCCACGGTCGGTGGGGTCCAAGCCGGCGCATTCAAGATTGGTGATACCGCCGGCACCGTCGAGAATATCATTAACTGCAAACTTCATCGGCCCGGTAGTGTTGGTTTTGTTTCAAAGTCTGGCGGACTGTCCAATGAAATGTACAATGTTCTTGCAAGAGTCACTGATGGACTTTACGAAGGCATCGCTGTTGGAGGTGATGCGTATGCAGGATCTGGTCTTGCGGATCATGTCCTTCGTTTCCAAACATTACCGCAAGTAAAGCTGATTGTTCTGCTCGGAGAGCTAGGGGGAACGGATGAATATGGGGTTGTTGAAGCTTTGAAAAGCGGCCGCATTACAAAACCGGTTGTTGCATGGGTGAGCGGAACCTGTGCCAAGTGGTTCAATGCTGCCGAGGTACAATTCGGACATGCCGGTGCGAAAACCGGAGGCGCCGATGAAAGTGCAGAAGCGAAGAACGATGCTCTAAGAAAAGCCGGAGCACATGTACCGGAAAATTTCGATGGATTCGCAGATATGATCAACAAGGTCTATAAGAGTATGGCTGATGAGGGATTGCTGGAACCTGCGAAAGATATCAAACCTCCAAATCTCCCACAAGATCTGGCTTCGGCAGTTAAAGCGGGAGCAGTTCGAAAGACCACAAATGTCGTTTGCACAATCAGCAATGACACTGGAGAAGAGCCGACATATGTTCGGGTTCCTATCTCGGAAATCATGAGTGATCACACTATCGGTGACGTCATTTCTCTGCTGTGGTTCAAGACACTTTTTCCAAAGTGGGCAACGAAGTTCATCGAACTGGTTCTCGTCACTGCTGCCGACCACGGACCTTGTGTGTCAGGTGCGCACAACACCATTGTTGCAGCACGTTCTGGAAAGGACTTGATCAGTTCGCTTTGCAGTGGTTTGTTGACTATTGGGCCTCGTTTTGGAGGCGCAGTTGATGCTGCTGCAATCAACTTCAAGACAGCAAACGACAACAATATTCCTCCTGACGAGTTTGTCGAAGCTCTGAAAAAGAAGGGGCAAAGAGTCGAAGGAATTGGGCACCGAATCAAAACTGCGGAGAACCGCGATAAGCGCGTCGAACTTTTGGCAAACTATGCCAAGGAACACTTTCCAAGGATGGATACCTTCAATTACGCGAAGAAGGTTGAAGAGTACACCCTGCAAAAAGCGAATAATTTGGTGCTGAACATCGATGGGGCTATTGGGTCTTTGTTCGCAGATATGCTCCGTGGAGTAGGCAAGTACAGTGATACCGAGGTGATGGAGGTCCTCCAACTTGGGGGGCTGAACGGACTATTCACGTTGAGCCGGAGCATTGGCTTCATTGGTCACGCGCTTGACCAGAAGAGGATGAAACAACCTTTGTACAGGCATCCTTGGGACGATGTTCTCTATGCCGAACCTGAACGTCCAAATAGATTGAATGATCGCGAGGACATCCTTGAGTAGGAGAACACAGGTATCTGCTGAAGCTTTTTTTGTGCTACTTGGGGCTGCGAAATTACCGATCAGACGGGTTGTAAAGTGATTCTTCAAACGTATGTTTCCACCCAATCGTGCCTTGAGAGAAGCTCTATATCGTTTATCGCTTTTGATTTAACAAACGAGGGTCCTCTTGGCGAAACGAGACATCGTCCATGATATTCGCAGAAAGGCAGATGCCAAATAGTTGCCTGTGTACGAGGGATGAAATAACAGCTTCTCCATGCATGTTCGACGCCATTGGTTTAATCGGTTCGGGAATCACCCAACCTCTACAGAGGGCATGTTGTACAACTGACACGGTTTAACGGGGTTATAAGGATAGCCTTATCCTTAAGGACACCCTTACCTTGGCCAAAAGAAAGACGGTTGTCGTGGACAGAGAGGGTGAAAGCAACCTTTCACGTAGTAGAAACCTTCACCTGACATCATGAATTTATGGAAATCATCATGTAAATGGATTTGTTGCGATAGATATGATACGAAGAGGATTTGAGGATTTCGCATATCCATGTCCATTCCTTACAGGAACCAATGGTTGGGAGTACACTCAAAATATCTCGTTTTCCTAGACCAATTATTTTGCACAGGCCTTCGAACCTTTTCTGAACCGACGCGCTTGGACTGTTCATGGTGATGGTTTGCAATGGGCGAACCGCCTCCCTCGCAGGTAAAATACTGCGAGTGGTCTTCTACATCTTGCATGTCAGGCTTCAGACGTCACCATTCGTGCAGCTTTCGCGTGGAACTTGATGGTTAGCGAAGTTTAGAAGGCCGGCGGCCAGACGTCTGGTAGGTCTAGAAGTTACAAGGATACCTCGTACCGCAAGAGTGTGGCTCTCCTGGTCATAGGTGCAAGTGCTCCTCTCATTCCTCTCTCTTTTCGGGCAATACTTCACTCCCTCCTCTATTGCCCAGGTAATTCGCATAAGAGTAAAAGCACCTAAACTACGAGAAATCTACGAAGCCAAGCCTCGCAACACCAAGGGTAGGCAAAGTAGACTCTGTGACTCAGGTCAAACGGAATGCCAAAATGCGGACTGCGTTTCTAACCTCGGTGCCGATAACTGCACGCAATGCAAAGAAAGAATTCATCCGTCGCAAAACTCGCAATGATTTGCTTCCTCGAGCTCAGTTTTGCAACAATGTCGGACCACACAGACTGAGCAGAAGGGAATTGCTTAAGGGCATATCTGTGGCAACTTTGGGAGTGGGATTCACTGCTTCAGATGCCCAACCTGCACTAAGTCGGCAGTTCGCCGATTCTGACTTTGTTTTCGACGCAAAAAGTGGATCGTTTGTTCCCCCATCAGCTATCCACAACCTTTTAATTCGAGATCGGGGATCTCAATTCGATCGCTGCATTGTCGCTGGAGAGATACATGACAATATGAAGACGCATGCGGCGCAGCTGGCAATAATCGACAGCGCTCGACGTTTGTCTGATGGCAAACAACTTGTTGTCGGATTTGAGCAGTTTTATCGCACCCATAATCATCTTCTTGACCTTTACGTGAAAGGTCTACTTTCAGTGAACTCTTTGCTGCAGGTTACAGACTGGGAGCATACATGGGGCATGGATCCCAAGTTATATATCCCAATTTTCGAGTACTGCCGCATCTATGAAATTCCCATGATTGGTCTCAACATACCACGGCAGTTTGTCTTTCACGTTTCCCAACTTGGTCTTGATGGGCTTCCGGAGGAATTAAAGGAGTTTCTGCCCCTTAATATGGACTTCAGCAACCGTGAGCACTACAAGCATTTTGTAGAACTGATTCAGGAAGGCCATGGAGATCATGTTCTTAGCAAGGCGGTCCTGGATCGGTATTATGAAATACAGGTCCTATGGGAAGAGTGGATGAGCCAGTCAGTGGCTCAATCGTTACAATCAAGACCTGATACTCGAATGGTGGCACTAATTGGAAGCGGGCATGTGGAAGGAAGGTATGGCTTCCCTGATCGAATTGAAAAGAGATGTAGCGAGCGCCCATACACAATTGTACCCCGTCCGGTGGCTTGGCAGCGGGATGAAGGTTACAGCTTACCGCAGATTCCAGGACCGGAAAGAAACATCGCAGACCTTGTTTGGTACACACGAAGACGAGTTGATCTTGTGTAAAATGGTTGTGCCGGTGTACGGAGGTCAACTCGCTTCGCCCATAAGTTATTTCCTTTACACATTGGGGGGTTTTGAATTGCGCAGATGAAGAATGATGCTTGAAGCTTAGACTGAACAAGCTCTCGAGAAACATCTGATCCATCTCAGAGATAGATGCATAAACTCAACATTTAGCCATACGTATCTATCATGCGCGAGATCGTGTCCTAATCGATTAGATTAGGGTCGCCATCGATAGCGTCAGATTTGTAAGTCTAGGAAGGCGTGATGAGAAACAAGCCACTTGAGTTAAATGAAATTCGTGGTCGCACAACCTTCATCCTCATTGTCAACTGCTCGCATCTTATGGGGTTTGCGTTCCTTTTTGCCGATCCAGATCTTCAGTATCGGCAAAGAGGAACGCAAACCCCATAGGAAGCGAGCAAATAAGCAAAACGTGTCTCCAATAAAGAAAGAGAAAGAAGAAGAACGCAAAATCATGTCGATAACACTCGGAAAGGTGATTCCAAGCAACAAGAACTGTGTATTTCTCTTCAAATGACATATGAAAAGTGCACACCTGTTAGGGTTATCCATTCTGTTAGCATTGCCGAGCGATGCAGAGAGAGGAAGCCTTGATTTGATAAAGAAGATAAGCAAATCTTCGTTTCGATTATTTGTATGTCTCGAGGAGGGTTAAAGAACAGAGAAAGGCAACGTCAAGTTGAGATCTTAAACTTGTGAGTTTGCGCAGGTGGAATCCTGTAGGAGACGCGGAAGCTTCGCCAGCACAGTTATTTGTTGGACGCTCGCTGTTAAACATCCTCTGAGCACGCATCTACAACGAAGAACGCGTCTCTGCCCTTGCCGACTTGGAGTTCTGAATACATCTGAGCATTGCATTCTGAGATAGGCAACGAGTAGGCGCCTTGTTTGCCTGCAGTACTTGGTTGACAAAGTCTTGCTGTTACTGAGATTGTCAGTACGACTTCTGAAAGGGAACTGGACTTTCTCGTGAGCGACCGTCCCTTTGGGCCGAAGCGCTCTACACTATTAAGTGATTCAGACTGCACAGAACCCTGTGCATCACTAAGCACTTCTTCCTCATATCTCCTCTTGCATCGCAACTCAACTTCGGTCTCGGCTTATCAATAGAGGCCATGAGACGTTGATGCTTCGCCTTTTGCTTCCGTTTTGCGTACATACTCCATCATCTTGTACGGTGCCAAACCGAGAACCGACTGGAAGGACCACATTCCTTGTTCACACCTCTTACACATTGGTTGGTTACCAAATCCTAAGATCCAGGATCTGGCAGATTCTGCTGACTGCTGCTCTTTAACTTAACGTGACCAGTTGTGGCTGCGGAACTTCGATCAACGTCACTATGATTGTTAATCAGCTCAATTGCACGATACGCAACAATTGGGTCTTTGTCTTCGACAAATGGCGCCAAGATACCAGAACCTCCCTTAGAAGACCCAAGAAATTCCACAAGACACTGCCGATTTTCGGAAAGACGCTTGCACGGCACTTTCATGTTCGACGCTAATAGAAGTAAGGAGAACATTGAAGGATTAGCTTCCATTAGTAATTGGCGAGGCACAGAGATCGAACCTTTTAGAAACATTTTCGCAGTTGAGTCCCATTGAACCGACCGCGATCTGCTCCGTGAAGCAAACGGAGTGACCATGACAAAAAATTCGATGATCATCTCGCTCATACGTAGTAAGCATTTCACGCTCGATCTACCCGAGGTTATCTCAACCACAGACGCATATAACTTATTCAAAACATCAGAGTGATCGCCATCTGTATCCCCTCGTCTAGCGAAAGTGAATCTCAAAATCTTGAAGTATGTCTCCCGAAGAATCTTCCACTCTCTCGCATGATCCATAGTTTCCCTTTGGCACAGAACCTTTGAATGATGCAATGCCATTCTCTCAATCTCTCTGAGTATAGATATACAGAACGGTTTATCCAGGTATTTCACGAGAGCTCGAGTCGACGAAATGTATCTTGAAGCGGGAGCTCGGTAAGGTTTCCCAACTTGACTTCCGAGTCTCGAATCGCTGGCTGAAGCACTCCCGGTTTTCTCTTGGAAAGCTCTCCTTCCGACGGTTGGATCTTCGTCACTCGAATTCTCTGCACGTGTTCCAAGATATTCGTACGTCAAAGGATTGAATAACAATACGCGCAACATGTCGACCACGAAACCATCCCAAGGGCCCACCTTAAACACATGGGTCAGCACGCTTTCCATTTCGTGAGCTTGAAGAAGAGCACGGAAACTATCAATATTATCACGATGTCGCACTACAACATCCTCTGTGAGCCCGTCCAGATATTTCAGTACGGCAAAGTCGTATATCAAGACAAACAATTGGCGTCGGGCAGAAGGGGAGAAGGTATCTGCAAACAACGTCAGGATTGTCTTGAGGCCCCCAACATCTTCGAAATAGTCCATATTCAGTTTTGCTGACGTGAGAAATTCATCCCATGTTTCATGTAATCTTGGATAGAGACCATCGCAAATAAGGACGTGATCCACGTCCGTGTGTGTCAGTTCATTCATACGGAGAGCAAGGGCTGCTAGGCATTTCGAGGATATGTTAATGCTGGGATGCCTATCGCTTGACTTTAGCAGGAATATATAACATCTCAAGGCACGTTCCCACATGACGTCGTCATCCTGACGACCGTGCATATCCTCCACAACATCGGAGAAAACCTTTCGAGCAACTTCCTCCACACGAGACCAAGAAGAGCCCTTGACGAAGCTGGCATGGGCAGCGATGTTTACTAGAAGCGTGAAGACAGATCCATCCCGCTCACTACGTTCCGCGCCACGCATTCTGCGCACAATTTCTGTCAATAGATTGATACCTGTTTCCATACCCTCAAGACATGCTCCGACGACGTATCCTGTGAGCAATAACAAAGCCCTGTTTCTCCCATGTGTCTTCAAAGAGTCATTTGTAAGGTATTCGTGCAAAACCTTCCACGCCTGGCCTGTCGGCTCGCGGCTTTCGTAAGGACGCCATTGAACAGGAGCTCGAGGTCGAAGACTCGAGGACAGGGGACGCTTCACTCGTCGACGACTAACAGCAAAAGCCCCATAAAGGGCGTCTTCTGCATTCTCAGCCGACAAAGTTAACAATGAGGCATCGTTCAGATTCTCGTTTTCTTCTGACACGTTTAGCGTTTGGTACAATGAAGCTAATCGGTAGCAACGAAGAGGATACGGCGGCTGCGGTAAATTAGTCTGTAGCTTCGGAAGTTGATCCGATAGAAACGGTGCATTCAACTCTGTAGCTTCCATACCAATAGAGGAACGATGTACATCCCCATCGGAAACAATTGTCGGTTCTGGTGGCTGTGGAGGATCGAGTTGACTTCGTTCGTCGGGAAAGCTGGGCACCCAAGAACCCTCCTCCCCATAACTCGGTTTGTGCTCAGAAGTTGGAATTGGCGGAACGGGTCGAGTTGGCGGTGGCGGTATAGAGTTTTGAACGGCAATGTCGTGTGATACATTTGTTGAGGAGAATGGAAATGATTTGCGCTTCCTAAGAGCATCTACAGGCTTGTCAGCTCTAGCAAAGTCTGGCTTCGGAGGAAGCGGAGGAGGAGCGCTCTGTGGGATAAGTCCAAGGCGTGCGAAATCTGGCTTTGGCGGAAGAGGCGGTGGCGCTTCGGATTGCAGGCGAGCGAAAGCGGGCTTTGGTGGTAGTGGGGGCGGAGTATCATCCTGCCCAGTATTTCGCCCTCTTTCTGGAAACTTGGTTGCGGGTAACCTGATTGCAGAGCTGCATGGTTCCTCTGAGTCCTCAACGGTTTCAGCCTCTTCGTAGGACCAGATTTTTAGGTCATCGCTGACTTGCGGAAGTGGTGTGGAAGACATGCAGAAGAATTCAAAATTCTGAGTCGAGCTTGCAATGTGTCAGAATGCAGCCTTGGTCGCCGTTAAAGGTCGGCGCAGAAACAGAAAACGTCATAGTTTGCATTTGACATCACACGCATCGGAAACTTCAGCGACTTCTATCTTGAGGAATTGTCTCGAATTCTCGTCGTCTCCAGCACAACTTCCGTGTGAAGACTTCTCAGAGCTATACGGAGGTCACGCTCGATGATTTCCTGGTCCCTTTTGGTCTGCAAAAGACACTAAGGTATCTTTCGAGACTCTAGAATCGCGAGGGCTAGTCCTCTAACGTTCATACAGAGGCCCCGGGCCGGCTTTGGGAATATTTTAGAAACTCCTTGCTGCTCAGAACTGGCAGGACTTTTTAAGAGAAGCCGCTATACAAGAATTATAGAAGAAACATCATTCTAAATCGCAGCAATAGAAACATTTTTTTGCAAGGCCACATCATTGTCCTTACCAGCTCTTTGGGCTAGAGACCTTGCCTTTTTGCTAGTGTTTTCTCCTTTAGTGTACCATTTCACTATGCCATGATTGCAGCTTCCAGGCTCGTCATTCTCACCGGTGCATACTGTAGCTAAAGATCTCGAGCCGTGAGGCTTCACGCGGGTTCTCAGTGAACTTCTCACCAAATAACATATTATACTATTCGGGCAGAAGACAGACGTGAAGGGTCTGTCTAGAAATACATTCTAAATGTAACTATGTAATGTTCTTGTTATACTAGCCAGTCTATGAATCACAGAAAATGGAGTTTCAACGTTAGCCACTGTTTTGGTGACATTCTACAAAGGTTGGTCTCATCCTTCCTGAAAAAGCGTTAGTCGCTCTGATGGCAATTTGACCCACTCATTTGTAATCAAAGTTATCAAGTTTGTCAAATCACCTTACCCTCACCGCAAGAAACGGTTTTGTCGAAGACAATTGCCACCGGCTAGGGCTTCTACAATTACCGAGTTGCTAAAAGTTTCCCTGAAAAACAGTTCGAGAGGCGGTTTATATGACCTTGTTCAGTTTATATTCTTCTTTGATGTGGACAACAGCCTCTGATTCCTAGAGGTTGCAGTAAAACTCTCCACAGAAATTTATCTCTAATTAAGAAGGCCAACCTTCTGTGCGGGTATTGTCTAATCAGCTCGGGAAGACTAAGATTCTGTGTATCGATGAGGTTCGTCGTCCTACGACTCAATGATTGACTTGCGGGTTTCTAGGAAGAACAACAATAGCACGAGGGTCGCCGATATTCGCAGATGCACCCATTCTATGGGACCTTCCGGCGGCCTCGACAAATGTGCCTTCGAAAGCCGGCTCCTTCTTACATGCTTTCGACCGCGGGCTTTTTGCCATCGACCCTTGTTCCCCTTCTTTCTGCCCTAATCTCTTCGTGCATCTTCTAGAGACCGTTGGCAGAGGTGCACACCACGACAAGGCGCTGCGCATGTACTCAGTATACCTAACGCTTTCTCGTCGTAGCCCAGCAAGTGTGGTGCAGCCACTGATTAGTGCTCAGTGGCTGCGATATAGATGTATTATAGGTCGTTCGGTCTTCGGCGAACCCAGGCGCAGAAGTCCATGATCCTCACCGTTCATAGACTGAAGAGAGAGAGAAAGCCGGATTCCATTGTCCCGGGTACGCGTCATGATCGATCGAGCCCCATTGAGCTTCGAGATTGAATGGACCGGGATGTCGGCTTCCACCAGTTCTCTTATGCAAGCCCCTCGGCGGGAGATATTGCCAGGTTTCAAGTTAGAAAAAGTAATGTTGAATAGTCGCTCCCAGCGGCGTTTCTATTAAGGCCAGCTTGTATCCACGGAGATCACTCTTTTATATTGCCACTATCTCGCGTGTGCATGAGAAACAATTTTCGCTGCTCATGTGCTTCTTGGGGAGAGAAAAAAAGACTGTTAGAGCTTTGTAAAGAATCCATCGAATTGGACTTGCCCTGAAACCTAAAGACCTTCCCTTTGACGCTAGAGGATATCCCAGATCAGGCCGCATTCCATCACTTTCGTGAAGCGAAGCATGAACAACCGTTTCATGCAACGAATCTTGGTGGAAATGCTTTCAGAATCGAACCGACGCGAGCACTCGCGCTTTAGCAATCACGGGCGAACTCTACCACAGACATGATTTCTTAGAACGCTTGCTGCCAGATCGTTCTGGTGCGGTTCCAGCCCAGACCTTGTCTTGGAGGGTGAAAATGATACTATAGTCACTTGGGGTACGTCCCACAGGGCTGCACGACACAGCTCGTTCTCTCCTTCTCAGTACCATATCCCGCCTTCTACTTCAGATTTTAGTTTGCGCTTCTGAGAATCTTTGACAATATTTCTCTTGGCCAGCTGACGTCTCTTGGCTTGATTGGATCTTTGCCTCCGCACTCGCGTTTCAATGAGAGATTTGTTTATGGTGGTACTCGGATTGGCGCACTCGGTTGAGTGGATATCGGTGTCCACCTGCTCAGACCGTTGTTGCGTCTCTTGCTCGGAAGCTGCCTGCCGCTGAACAAGTTGGGGCTCAGTTTTGGAAACAGTACCAACTACGTGTTTCTGCTCCATTGCGGCAGACGTGGAAACTTGCAGGCCGTTGATGCCAACTGCTAACAAATCGTGCTCTGCTTCTTGCTCGGGCAGGTCATGAACGCCGTAGAAGCCGTCTTGATGAAGATTGTTGAACCCGCTCGCTGAGAGCACAACGTCCAGCTGCTGCTGTTGGTCTGTTTCCCGAGCAATATCGGCCAAAGAGGGGTTGAGCATACGCTGGGCAGGGACGGCAAACTTGTGTGCAAAGAAGTTTCGTATACCGTCCACGTCGCGCGCAAACAAGTACTCTGCATCAGCATGGCGCGTAGAAACCATTTGGGGAAAGTCGATGACATTGACGTTTCCATCGTCGTCAACAAGCACGTTGAACTCGTTGAGGTCACAGTGAACCAAGCCGTGCTCCGCAAGCCTGACTGCAAACTGTATGAGAGTGTTTGCGACTTGTTCCGGCTCGGGCATTTGGTTGATGTGGGTGAGCAGGGTGCCGGGACACAGCTCCATGATGACGACGTGGCGCGACTGGCCCAGCGGCCTGGGCACTGGGAAGTGCCGGGCGTGCAAGGCGCACATAAAGGCGTATTCCTTGATGGCAGCCAGCCTGGAAAAGTAGATCCAACTGGCGGACTTGCGGTGGACCAGGTAGTCCCTCTTGCTCTTGACTGCGCGGAAGGAGGTGCGCCCCAGGCGGTGCAGCTTCATGGCCAGATGCGGGGTGTCCGCCAGCTCCGGGTGCTGGTCCACGAGCGACTCCGAGGCCGAGACGACAAACACGTCGGCCTCCTTGCCGACGCCCAGCGGGCGGCCCACGGCGTGGATGACGCCGCGCTTGACCAGCGCGTTGAGCGCGAGGTAGTCGTAGCCCATGGAGGTGAGCCTGTAGCCGGCGTAGGGCTTGCTCTCGCGGTGCAGCAGCTTGTGCTTGTGGACGTGCTTGAGCGCGCGCATGTAGCCGCCGTGCTTGAGGCCGGAGATGGTGGCAATGAGCGGGATGGGCACGACCTCGTGGTTGCGCATGCCCATCTCCACGGCGGTGAGCGCGCGGAAGTCATCGTCGGCGAGGTAGCGCAGCGCGGCCGGATCGAGCTTCATGGCGGCGGGCGGCGGGCGGCGGCGGGCGGCGGCGGCAGCGGCGACGGCGACGGCGGCGGCAGCGACGACGGCGGGCGGCGGGGCATGCGCTGGGTGTGTGTGTGAGCTGCTTGCGGGCAGGGCTTTGATGGCTGGAAGAGCAACGATTCGATTTGCATCGACGGGGGGCGGCGGGGCAGCAGCCAATGGCGTTACTGCATGGGCGTGCGGCGAGGCTGACAGCGGGGCGTCACTCTGTAAGGCGGGGTTGTGAAAATGATCTTGCTGCTGATCTGGGGACTCGCCAGACTCGCCATGGGAGTGAGCACGAGGAGTGTGTTTTAGATACCATCTTATCTACGAGTTGGCGCGCGCGCGCGCGGAGCGCGAGATAACAGCGTGACAGTTTGGCAAACTTGCCGAAAAGGCGCCAAAATGCGGCGACCACACACGCAGCTGTGAGCTCACGCACACGCACACACGCTGATCAAGCACAGCCACATAAACGCGCGTAGCTCTTTTGCGCACAGGCCTATACCTGCAAGCCCCCCCCCCACCCCCCCCACCTCCGGCATCCCCGTCCGGCACCCCCCCCCCCCCCCACCCAGCGCGCCGCCCAGTTGAAGCAGCGCCGCCGTCGCGCAGCACACACCATGAACGCGTTCATCCCCGTCCTGGCCGCGCCCGCGCGCGCGCGCGCCGCGCACCGCGCCGTCTGCTCGCCGCCGCCGCCGCCGCCGCCGCCGCCGTCGTCGTCGTCGTCCGGCCTGCACGGCCGCCGCTCGCTGCGCGCGCGCGCGCCGTCCGCGCCGCGCGCGGCCGCGCCCGCGGCGGCGCGCGCGCGCGGCCGCGGGCGGTGGAGCATGATCGCGACGGGCGAGCCGCTGGAGGACTGGCTGCACCGCGTGGACAAGGACCTCGGCAAGTGCACGCGCTCCATCTTTGCGGCGTGCAAGGAGATTGCGTACAAGATTCGCACCGCGTCGTGCGACAAGATGTCGTGCTTCAACGACTTTGGCGACGAGCAGCTGGCGATCGACGTGCTGGCCGACAAGGTGATGTTTGACAACCTGGCGGCGTCGGGCGTGGTGGCCATGGCCAGCTCGGAGGAGGTGCCGCAGGAGAAGAAGGTGACGGACGGCGGCCAGTTCTCGGTGGCGTTTGACCCGCTGGACGGCAGCTCCATCATCGACACCAACTTTTCGGTGGGCACCATCTTTGGCGTGTGGAAGGGGCAGTCGTTTGTGGGGCAGGACGGGCGCGGCGTGGTGGGCGCCGGGCTGGCCATCTACGGGCCGCGCACGACGATCACGCTGGCCATCGACGGCGTGGAGGGCGCGCACGAGTTTCTGCTGATTGACGACTTCTCGGCCAAGCACGGCTCGTGGATCCACACGGCGGCGTTCCACGCGGTGAACGAGGGCAAGCTGTTCGCGCCGGGCAACATGCGCGCGGCGCAGGACAACCCGGGCTACGCCAAGCTGCTGCAGCACTACTACGCCGAAAAGTACCAGCTGCGGTACACGGGCGGCATGGTGCCGGACGTGAACCAGATCCTGGTCAAGGGCAAGGGCGTGTTCTGCAACCCGGCGTCGCCGTCGGCCAAGGCCAAGCTGCGCGTGCTGTACGAGGTGCTGCCCATTGGGTACGTGGTGGAGAAGGCGGGCGGCAAGAGCAGCAACGGCGCCGGCTCGGTGCTGGACATGAAGATTGCGGGCTGCGAGGAGCGCTCGCAGGTGTGCTACGGCTCGGCGGGCGAGGTGCGGCGCTTTGAGGAGCTGGTGGGCGTCACGTACGCGGCGGAGGAGGCGGCGGCGGCCAAGTAGCAAAGTGTTTTTTTTTTTTTTAAAAGGATATCGCACGCTGAGCCTGGTATCATATAGGTTCACTTGCAAACTTGTGTGTATCTATCGTCGTTTGCTTGGCGACATGGCGGCGGCGCGCAGCGACGAGGATGACGTGCGCACGCTGAGCAGCGCGCGCGCCGACGGCACGGAGGCGCGCGTGTACGCGCTGCTGCTGGCGCTGCAGGGCCCGACGGCGCGGCGGCCGCGCGCGACGCGCGGCGGCGGCCGCCGCGCGCGCGGCTGCTGCTGGCGGACAGCGCCGACAGCCGCGCCGACTGGGAGCTGTGCATCTGGGGCGCGCAGGCGCTGCACTGCGCCACGCTGCGCGTCGGCGACGTGCTGGAGCTGCGCAACGTGCGCGCGCTGCGCGCGCAGCGCCGGCTGCTGTTCGCGGCGCACAGCTGCGTGCGGCGCGTGTTCGCCGCGGAGCGCCGCGCGCTGCGCCGCCTGCTGGCGGTGCGCGACGCGCGGCTGCGCGACTGCCTGCGCCTGCGCATTCGCACGCGCGAGTGGGCGCGCGCCGCGGACGTGGCCGAGGCGGCCGCGGGCGCGGGCGCGGGCGCGGGCGCGGGCGCGGGCGCGGGCGCGGGCGCGGACGAGGCGCGCGCGGCGGCGCGCGGCGAGGTGGTGGCGGTGCGCGTGCTGTGGCTGCGCGCGCGGCGCGAGCGCGGCGATGGCGATGGCGACGGCGGCGGCGGCGGCGACGCGCTGCGCGCGCTGGCGGACGCGCTGCGCGGCGGCGTGCGCGCGCGCTGCGCGCCGACGGGCGCGCGCGCGCCGTGCGCGTGGCGGCGGCCGGCGCGGCTGGCGGCGTGCTGCGCGCGCGCGGCGGCGCGGCAGTGGCGCTACGGCGCGCTGTACGCGGGCGCGCGGCGGCTGGACGCGCGCGGCGGCGAGCTGGTGGCGCGGCTGGACGCCGACGCGGTGGCCGCGCTGGCCGGCTTCTCGCCGCGCGCCGCGTGGGCCGCGCCGGCCGCCGCGCGCTGGGCGGCCGCGTCCGCCGCCAGCGCGGTGGGCGCGCGCGCGCGCCTGGCGCTGCGGCCGCGCGCCGCCGCCGCCGCCGCCGCCGCCGTGGCGGACGTGCGCGAGCTGCTGGTGTGAGGCTGCAAATGTATTGGCCGCGCTGCGCGCGCGCCGCCGAATCGATTTGCAGCGCCGCATAAACGAGCGCGCGCCGCGCGCGCTTGCCCGCCGCGCCGCGCCGCGCCGCGCCGCCCGACCCGCCACCCCCCCCCCCCCCCCCATCCACCCCCGCCGCCATGTGCCGCGGCGCGCTGTCGGCGTTCGTCGCGCCCGCGCCGCTTGCCGCCGCCGCCGCCGCCGCCGCTGTCGCGCCCGCCTGCGCGCGCGCGCCGCCGCGGCTGGCGGCGCCACCGCCACCGCCGCCGCCGCCGGCGACGCCGTCGGCGCGCGCGCTGCTGCGCGACATTCGGCCGCTGTACCTGCGCCACAAGCGGCAGCAGCAGCAGCAGCAGCAGCAGCGCCAGCGCGGCGGCGGCGGCGGCGGCGCGCCGCCCGACGACATGCCGCCGGCGCAGTTGCAGCGCGCCATCCGCGCGCGCAACCAGCTGGTGGCGCTGCACCTGCCGCTGGCGCGCGCGGCGGCGGCGCGCGTGGCGGCGGCCACGGGCGCCGAGCGCGCCGACCTGCTGCAGGAGGGCGCCATCGCGCTCATCCGCGCCGCCGAGCGCTTCGACGCGGCGCGCCGCCCGCGCGCCAAGTTCTCCACGTACGCGTACCGCGCCGTGCGCACGGCGACGTGGCGCGCCGTCGCGCCCGCCTGCGACATGGTGCGCGTGCCCGCGCGCGTGCGCCGCGCGCTGTTCGGCGCGCCCGCCGCGCCGCCGCTGTCGCGCGAGCGGCGCGCGCGCGCGGCGCGGCTGCTGGCGCCGCGCCGCCTGGACGCGCCGCTGGCCGCGGCCGGCGGCCGCACGCTGGCCGACGTGCTGCCCGCGCGCCGCGCGACGCCGCCGCCGCCGCGCGCGCCGCCGCCGCGCGAGCAGATCCGCGACGCGTGCCTGCGCAGCCTGCCGCGCCGCTGGGCCGCCGTGCTCATCTGGCGCTACGGGCTGCACGTCGACCCGCCGCGCGGCGTGCGCCACGTCGCCGCGCGCCTCGCCATCTCCGAGCCGCGCGTCACGCAGATCGCCGCCGCCGCGCGCGAGCGCCTGCGCGCGCGCGAGCCCGGTCTGGCCGAGCTGCTGCCCGACGTGTGACCGCCTTTTTTTGACAGCGCAGCAACCCGCCCGCCGTAAATGCCATCGCCTCCGCGTTTCCCGCGCCGCCCCCCCCCCCCCCCCCCCCGCGCCCCCTCGATACCCGTCGCCGCGCGCCGCGCGCCGCCATGCCGCGCGCCGCCTTCGCCGCGCATTGCCCCTGCGCCGCGCCGCGCACGCCCACCGCCGCCGCCGCGCCGCGCCGCGCGCGCGCGCGCGCGCGCCCCCCCCGCGCCGCGCGCCTCCGCATGCGCCACGACCGCGAGCCGCAGCCGCAGCCGCCGCCGCCGCCGCCGCCGCAGCCGCGCCGCGCGCGCCAGCCGCCGCGCGACGACGTGCGCGAGCACGCCGCCGACGACGACACGCCCGTCGAGCTGGCCGACGCGCTGCTCGACCCGGCCGCCAGCCGCGCGCGCCTGCGCGTCGACGCCGACGAGTGGCTGCTGCTGCGCCGCCTGCGCCGCACGCTGCACCGCGACGACTTTGCCCGCATCTTCGACGCCTCCGACCGCCGCATCGGCGAGCTCTGAGCCGCGCCGCGCCGCGCCGCGCCGCGCGCGCGCCGCCCGTGGCCCGGCGCGCGCGCGCGCGCGCGCTCTCGCGATGCGCGCGCGCCGCGCCGCCTCCGCCCAAAACGGCAGTAAAATGCGCGCCCCGCCGCGCCGTCCTCGCTTGGCGCCGCACCCGCGCCCAGCCGCCCGCCCCGCGTCCCGCCGCGTCCCGCCGCGCCGCCGCCGCCGCCCCGTTCACGCCCCTTCGCGCGCGCGCCCCGCGCCGCCCGCCCGCCCGCGCGCCGCTGCTCTGGCGCGTCGCTGCCGCCGCCGCCGCCGCCGCCGCCGCCGCCGCCGCCGCGTAGAGCTGTGCGCGCGCGCGCGCGCGCGCTCTTCATGTCTGCCGCCGCGCGCGTGCTTACAAGTGCTGCCGCCGTTCCGCTGCTGCGCCGCCCCCGCCCCCGCCCCCGCCCCCGCCCCCGCCCCCGCCCCCGCGCTCGCTCTCTTCTCCCCCGCTCACGGCGGCGCGCGCCCTTCCCAACATGCCCGCCGTTCTCCCCGATCTGCTGCACGGCGCGCGTGAAGCCGCCACCGCCGCCACCGTGCTCGTGTCGTCCGTCGCGTCCCTCACCTCTGCCACCGTGCGCTCTGGCGGCGCCGCCGCCGCCGCCGACGCCGCGCACGCCGGCGGCATCCTCGGACCGCTCAACGGCGCCGACATTGTCATGATTCTGCTCTCAATCTCGCTGTCGCTGCACGTCGTCAACAACCACTTCTTCGAGATTCCCTCCTCCGTCGCCATGGCCTTCGGCGCCATTCTCATGACGCTCGTGCTGCTCATTCTCAGCCACATCCCCATGCTGGGCGTGTACACCCTCGTGGAGGCCTTCCGCTCGCTGCTCAAGGACTTTCCGGAGCTGCTGCTCAACTACATGCTCGGCTTCCTGCTGTTCGCCGCCGCCATCGAGGTCGACTTTCGAAAGGTGGAGCGCATTCTCTCCACCGTCATTGCGCTCAGCGTCGTGTCCACCTTCCTCTCCACCTTCATTGTGGGCACCATGACCTACTTCCTCATGCAGAACATTGCGCACATGGACTTTGCCTGGTGCCTCCTGTTTGGCGCCATCGTGTCGCCCACCGACCCCGTCACCGTCATGTCCATCCTGCAGCAAAAGCCAGACCTGCTGCCCGAATCCGCAAGATACTTTGTCATTTGCGAGAGCCTTCTCAACGACGCCGTTGGCGTCGTTCTGTACTTTACCTTCAAGGAGATTGTCACCACCCCGGACATCACAGCCACGGGAATCATATCCATCATGTTTGAAAACATCGTCATGGAATGTGGCGTGGGCGCCATCATCGGCGTCTTGTTTGCCTGGATTGCCTACTCTGCCATCCGCACCACAAAGGAGCCGCTGCTGCAGGTTCTCATCACCTTTGTGCTCGTCGGCAACATCAACATGGTGTGCCGCCTCGTTCACGCCTCCATTCCGTTGGCGTCGGTGGGTGCGGGACTCTTCATCGGCACCTACGCCCCCAAGTTTGCCATGGATGAAGCGACAGATACCTTCCACAAAGTCTGGCACTTGGCAGACGAGACGCTCAACTCTGTCCTGTTCCTGCTCATTGGCGCCGCCGACCTTTTCTGGAACCCGCAGGACCTCGGCTGGGAAAACGTGTTGCTGCTCAGCGTCTCCACCGTGTGCATTTCCCTTTTCGCCCGCTTTGTGGCCGTCGTCATTCCGCTTCTCGCTATCATTCTACTAGAGTGGATGTTCAATCTCCAATTGCGACATTCTACCGTCAAGTACAGAGGCGGTACAATTGCGGTGCTAACGTGGGCGGGAATGCGAGGCGGTATCAGCATTGCATTGGCACTTGGTGTACCAGACGCGTTCGTCAAGCATGCCATACCAGGCCATATGACTTACGGACAGCTTATTTTCTTTATGACCTTTATTCTAGTGGTGTTCTCAATCGTTGTACAGGGCATGCTGTTTGAACCGGTTGTCAACATGATCAACCGAGTCAGCTACCAGATCCTTCCTAGTGGAGGTCTGAGCACCATGGAATCTCAAATGAGTCTGGTTCCGGAATATGGAGCAATTGGCTTTGAATCGGGAGATGAATCAGCCATGTCAGGGGACCTCATGTGGGGCGACAACGATCAATTATTCAAAGACTATCCTGATGGATCAGATTCTTCAAGCCCCCCAATTGAGTACGAGGAGCGTGAAGGCCTCCCGCGAGCTCACACCGACACCAGACTGCATGATGCAGTGGGAAACCTTCAACAGATGGGCCATTATCGAGAGCCGTCCAACATCTTCAACGATCTTCCCAAGCTGCGCGAGCCGCCGACAATCCAACAGGTTATCTCAAACATCCAGCGTGGTACTTTTTCGTTCAACAAATTGTTTGGCGCGCGGCAGCCAAAGGAGGAAGCGGGAACAAAGAGTCGTCTAAAACGTTCTCGTACAGAGCCCGATACACACAGGTTTTTGGCACACGAGTCACATGGATCTGGCTAAACCTCAAGTGCAGCTCCTGGATATGTTTGCATTGCGTTAAGACAGAAAGAAGGATGAATTATTGGGCGGTGTCGCTTGTTTTGAGGTGATACGCGATTGACGTGAAGAAAATTTTGACCTCCCATGACAGCTTGGGCGAAATCGGAGATTGCACACTTGTGGTGCCACAGTCACGAGTCTGACATGAGAGAACTTGTTTAGGTGCACCTCCATCTAGCGCGCACGATGAGAAGTTATGTTTCGAGACGATCCGTGGCGCCCGAGGTGGATGTGACCTTCGAGGCTTGGAGTGATACAAGAGAAAGAGCTACTTATTATACCACGATAGATTATTCTCGGCGCGGTGCCACACAAACACACACACACACACACACACACACACACACACACATGCACAAGCACACAATTTCCAAACTCGACTGCGACTTTGCGGTTGACGAGATACTGCAGCGTGTTTTGCGCGCTTTGTAAAAGAACATGAGACAGCTTAGAATGCGTCGTAAAGGAGAAAACAGTTACGTGACTTGAGTTTGTGCGTCGGACCGCTGCTCCCGTTCAACTATGAATACGTGTGCCTCTTGGGCACTGATCTGCTGAAAGTAGTTTAGGAGATGTGGATTTGAAGGAAACTTCCAAGGCCGAACACCTTTAGAATCCACAAGGTAGAAGCTGGTGGAATATCTCGGAATGGCCACCCAGTGTCTGTTATCCTCGAACAAAAAGCTAAAGGTCCTCGCGAGAAAAGAAGTTGATCGCAGATTGACCAAAAAGCCGACAAGATTGGGCGAGTCAATCACGCTTTGAATGTGCTCCTTCTGCGAGAACCAGCGCGCGGACAGGCCATGCTGCTGCAGGGCCACAAGCAACACATTGATGTCGTAATCTCCCATTCCGAACATGGACCTGTGAGGATGGCGAAAGCGATTGGAGTCTGCGCCGTGGTGGGCGCGCAGGTTGTCGGCTATGGCGTCCAGTGAGGCGGGCGTGTGGGCCGGGTACTTGAGCAGCGCATTTACGGCGTGCAGACCGCAGCGAAAGCGGCTCTGACGTTCGCTGTACACTACTGGAGGAGATGGGATTTCCGTCATGGCGGTTGCCAGCGTCGCAACCCTCAGGACTCCTGAGCGTCAAGGGATGGAGTCGCGCGCGCTGAAGGGATGAGCGACTGCGGGTGGCACAGGCACGCACATGTATGACAAACGCGCACTTGGGCACAGCGTCAGGCATTGCGCAATGCGAACGGCGCGGTGCTTACAGACCTCACCAAATCAAGTTGATATCTGATCACCTTCTGCAGCTGTCCGCTGCTCACGTCGCGCTTCCAGCTTCTGCCCATCAACTTCATACAACGGTAAAACTTATCGAGCATGAAGGTAATATTATAGGAGGTTCATTCCACCGAGACGCTGACGTAAAGCGCTGGGAAGACGATAGGAGAACTAATGTGCCCAGTCACACTTAAGAGCCTCTTAATGAGAGGCCTGCTAATGCCCGCAGCATCCGCTGCCACTCAATCGAGGCCAACTGCAAAGGGTAGGAGGGCTACAGTTGTGACAGCAGTCCACAGAACGTTCTAAAAACAGTAATCCAATCCAACACCCGATGAGCGTGAATAATGTTTGCCCGCAAAGTTGAGCTTCTTGCAAGCCGTCATCGAGATCAACGGAAGGAAGGCTCATTGACTTCTTTCGAACGAAAAAGGCGGTGCGGGGTTTCGAAGAAATGCTGTCAATGTCTTCTGGAAACCTTTCGAGAGTCTGAACATCATCTCTGAAACTGCTCGTAAGGATGCAGTGAGCGTGCTCAAGAACGCCTTGTTATCTTTTTGTCAGAAGCATCTCGTTGATGGCTCCCGTTGGCATGGTAGAAAGCTGACACTTCACCTTATTGAAAGACTACAAATGCTCAAGAGCATCAAGAAAGGTACGATTGCTCTCTGCGAGAAACGAAAACACTACTTTGCAATGGTTCGCTTCCGGTTGCCGGATCATACCCACAGGGATGTTGGGTTTTTCTTCTTCTTCTTTTTAGCAGGAGCCTTCTTGCTGTGACCGCTGTCTGAACGACTCGTTTGCCTAAATATCTCAAGACATAACAATCCCTATGGGAGGGAGGACGTGCAGAACTATCGCGAGCAACCAGATGTGCCGTTTGCGCGTCTGTAACAAACTTTGTAGGCCAACGAACGTTACAGATCAAAATGTTGATCACTGAGCCGCAATGAAGACCGTCGTTGAGCTTCAGCTGCAGAAGCAAGCACAAAGCGATTGCCTGCATGCGCACAGACAAATCAACAGCTGCACGAGCCCATCGTTCCATCCGTAGTAGACAAACAAGCTTTCAAGGCATTGGGAGAAGTTCTCAGATGTTGAGCGGTATTCTGTACTCAAGATAGCAGTTGCTCTGATGCGGAAGATAGAAGTGAAGAACAGAGAGTCGAAAGAAGAGGACGGATGCTCAAAAGCCGTAGCTTATCGATCCATAGAAAATTTCCTTCTCTTTCTCTCTCCCCAGTGCAGCATATATGCCCTGATGTGCGAATGTATGCCAGAACTGATATGGGTCCTCTGTTGGGAGAACACTTCATAAGCGCAATGCCCCGTATCGGTGCCGATACAGGCCTGCACAGACTCGTGCAAAACGGCTGATGGAGAGGCTTTCACCTGGAAGATGAGTACAGCAAGGGTGTCAAAAAACAACCATGACAAACCTGTAGTTTTAAAAGTAGGAATTCTACCGAAGGTAGCTATCCTCTTTCGCGACCTTTTCCTCAGCGTTCTTTGTTCGATGGCAACTGCAAATGCCGTGGCCTCTCATTCGTCGTCACGTCTAAAAGCATTCACGTCAAACCACTCTTTGTCAGGCTTTTATTCTCCAACTTTCTTCGCCCTGACTCCTGTAGTGATAGTGATTTTCCCGTGACAGGGACGGCACCGACAGTAGGCCTCAATACTCCCAAATGGCATACATGGCATCTCAAGCGAAATAAGCAGTAAGAGTGACGATCACTCGATTCGACGTTTGACCTTCCGTATATTTGCAAGTCATGAAAGGTTCCAGTACTTCTCAAAATACTTTCCTCGGGCGTTAAGACCGCCGTTCTCATGGGTAAGCATCCATGATAGGGGTGTAGTCCAATGGCGACAAGCACTGTGCAGATTTCTAAAGAACGTGCCTTTATTGCGAGAGACAGATACTCTTCCGGGTAAATCATGACGCATGATATTTCTATGTATTCGTGGTACAAGATGTTCTTCAAATATCCAGACCCCGCTGAGTATGTCCATAGGTTTTTAAGACCATGTTCCGCCAAGGAGTAACTTATTTAATGTTGCGAATCCGCTTACTGGCGAAGGGACATGGGAAGCTGAACTTTGATCGGCCATGTCAAAGAATAGAAGTACGAGGATGTGGGTAGATTTGCTTCTTGTAGTCGGACGCCCCTCTGAGTGATCGATTCATAGTGACGTAGAGATGCTCACCATGTACAAAAGTATGGTACTCAACCGCATTATGAAGAAAAACCGAAGAGAGGAAATTCATTGGATTGAAACAAGCTCCCCAGTAGCGACAGCGGTCCTGAGAGATAACCTTGTATCATAGGATGATCCCATGTAGTCGTTGACGGACTGTTGAATATCTCTTTCACCATCTTGATGTATGACAAACACCGTAGCTTTCGACGGATTGGGATGTCCTAGACATCCCGGTGTGGGTAATGTTAACCCTTTTGGGACTAAAAGTTCTTATGTCTAGCTCACTAGACATAAGTGCAATGAAACGCCCGCGGTCGGAAATACCTAAGATATCTAATACTTCTCATCGTAGTCCAGCTAGTGTAGTACGGCTACTTCGTTGTGGTCAGTGGTTGCGATGTAGAGGTATAATAGGTCGTTGGGTCTTGAGCAAACCCACGCGTAGGAGCGGAATTAGCTCCACCGTTTCCACAAATGAGAGAGTGTGTGTGAAATGTCGAGATCTGCTTTCCTGGTTTTGATTCATTGACTCAAGAAGTCGAAGAGAGTAAAGGGTAAGGTCAGCCTTCCTTGTGAATGCGGCACAATAAGAAGAAATCGAAGTGCATGTTGTCCTATCCTATGGTGAGGCTGAAGTTCTCTGAAGTGTTTTGTTGCCCCCCTTCGCACCTTAAAAATGCTTGTCATGGTTTTAGAGGTGTTTATTGTAGGCAAGTAGAAAGTAACTTCTTAGCAGATCCTCGAATGGATTATGCATCTCTTCCTTCTTCTTGCTTCTCGTATTTATTGACGAGGGTCTCGACCATTGGGCTTGCAGAACCGTTTACAACAGATGGGGCAGGATTATGCATCTCTTCCTTCTTCTTGCTTCTCGTATTTATTGACGAGGGTCTCGACCATTGGGCTTGCAGAACCGTTTACAACAGATGGGGCAGGGGTCGAACTGCCAGAATGAATTGAGCTGACGCCATGCGTTCCGCTGTGCACACTGCTATCATCCCTATTTCCTTCACCCCAAGACCTGACGGCAACGATTGCTCGTTCTAATGCTTTGGCGGTGAATTCATGCCGGTGCTCACCGATTGAATATTCGAGCGCTTCTCGAATCGGCATCCACTTGCGCCTTCTATTGCGACCAACGGTTGTACCCAGTTCCTTGGCAAGCAGGACAACTGTTTGGAAAGCGGCATGTTTTTGCCCTTTGTCCACTTCGATCCACCCAAGGTTCGCGAGAACTTCATAGCTGGAAACACCTGCTTTTTCCCGTGCGATCCTGATTGTAGCCCCAATCTGAGTTTCGCCTTCATTCTGACCACCTTTTGGAACAGCCCAAGGATCATCGGGTTCACGTGCGACCATTAGCACCTGAATTCCATCCACATCTCCATGCGCTGAAACAAACCGTATAGGCACTACTCCGACGGCAATCTTATCTACTGTCTTCGTGTTACCCTTAATATTGATAATGTAACGAGGACGGGATCTGCCTCTCTTAGGAGACTTCTTCCCTTCTACAGGAATTTCAAACCTTGGCATTGAGTCTCTCACGTCCGATGCTTCACGAATGGAATCCTCCACTGTGTCACTCTCAATAACCGCAGATCCATCGGGGGTTGGCACGAAGTCCAGCAGCTCATGACTCCGTTCATCTCCGTCGCTGTCACTACTTCTGATCTCAGACTTCTTGGATTTGGATTTGAAGACATCTTTGGGCCTCGGGGCGATAGAGACTGACACCGGTGGTGATGTAGACGCTGGGAATCCTTTGTAATAGTGTCCATCTGGAGCCATTCTCCATATCCATTTAGCGTCATCGATGAGCTCGAACGCCTTAGACAAACGCTTCCGCAGGTATGCATCTTTGATAGGGACGATAACTTCGACTCGGCCTACGAGGTTTCTCGTTCTCCAGTCTGCAGATCCGATAAAATATTTTCCTTCCCCACCAGCATGGAAATAATACACTCGACGGTGTTGCAAAACCTGGCCAAACCAAGAGTAAACGTTAATGTTTTCGCTCAAGCCTTTAATGCCAGGCCTAATTCTGCACGCAGCTCTGACTAGTAAGTCAATTTTGACCCCTGCTCGTGACGCTTCGTAGAGTTCTTCAGTGATCTTCTTGTCGGATAAACCGTTCATCTGACACGCAATTCTCGCTGGCCGTCCCTCCCTGGCATTCTTCGCTTCCTCTCGAATTAGTTCGATAAAGCGATCCTGCATGTTAACCGGGGATACCAGCAGACACCGAAAGTCTGTATTCTCTGAGTACCCTGTCAGATGATTGAAGACATCGAGCACATCTGTACAGATGTCCTTATCGCAGGTGAACAAACAGTAGTCTGTATACAACTTTGCGGTTTTCGGATTGAAATTCCCGGTTGAGATGCTGCAGTAGGAACACAAGTTTCCATGGCTTTCTTCGCGAACTACTAGCATTATCTTGCTGTGGACCTTGAGCCCCATCATACCGTAGGTCACATTACAACCGGCAACTTGGAGAGCTCGAGCATATTCAGAGTTCTGAATTTCATCGAATGAGGCCTTTAGTTCAATGATCACGCTGACTTCCTTGCCGTTCTTCGCAGCACGAATGAGAGCAGCAACAATTGGGGAGTTCTCTCCTCCCCGATAAAGAACCGATTTAATCGAGCGAACCTTAGGGTCGCGAGCAGCAGCATGCAGAAAAAGAACGGCAGAGTTCTCGAAATTGTCCCTTGGGTACTCCACCAATACATCTTCCTTTCCGATAACTCCAAAAATGGCCCCAGGGTGGGCAATTAGACGATTCTGCAGGCCCTTGAAAGCAGAAGGAACGACAGGATCTCGTATGACTTGACGAAGCCATGGCAGTGGGACAAATGCCAGTGACATGCAGCTGGAAAGATCAAGATATGGAGTGTCCACGACGTAAACATCGAGTTCGTCGAGGCAGAGTTTGTTCACCAACAAATCAATCATTTGTGAAGGTGCATCGCTCATTACCTCCAGTCGAGTGGCTGGTGCCTGTCTTCTTCGATGAACTTCGTCCACGATGAAGTCTAACAGGTCGGTCATATCACTGAGACTCTCGTCTTCAATAGAAATCTTGGTGTTTCTGGTAACTCGGAATGGATAGGCATTCATGATGGTCATTGAGTGACAGACAAGATTCAGATTGGCGAGACAAACATCCTCCGATGTGATAAACTTTAGACCTGTATCATCTATTGGGATGAGTCTATTCTTTGATGGACATCGGAAAAGAACTATGCGCTTGGAGCCGTTCTTTGGGTTGAACAGACGAACATAGATATATATGTCATGACTCTGAATGAGAGGGAAGGGATGGGTAGCATCAATGATGGTTGGAGTTAGAGCGGGACGGAGGTTTTGCTTGAAATAAGCAGTCATGTTGCCCTTTTGTTCTGCCGTAAGGCGGTCATGAGGAACAATTTGAACGCCGCGTTCCGCAAGCTGTGGCAGCAGCTCTGTGGTCAAGCACTCACTCTGCTTTTCCATGATGGTACGCAGCGCAGCGGTGAGATCTTCTTCGTACCTGGTCTTCGGCCTCACATGACGACGAAGATTGATAGTTGCGGTCTTGAGGTCATTGAGGTCGAGCTTTGGAATGGAGCCCAAGCGCTTGGAAAAATGCTCGTCCAGAGAAGAAGAAACGATACAGAGGAATTTGAAACGGTCAAGAAGCGGAACGAAAGGGTCCATAGCCATGGAGAGCACGCGACACATCATACTGAGCTCTGCGAATTCCTTGGAGAAGATGATGTCACTCTGAGCCAGCTCCTTGGCACCCAGCGAGGAGAGCTCGGAATGCGGAGCGTAATGAACTCGTTCGTCAAACGGGCAGATTATACTTTCGTACGAGTGTCCATCAGGTGTTGTGACGATAGCCTTGGAGTTGAGGTCGTTCCCATGCACGCTAGGAGAAAGAACCTCGGCAGATGGGTGACGCACGACAGGCTGAACTGCATTGCGCGTCTGCTGGAGATTGAGAGACGATGAGGAATTCTGCGAGGTGAGATGCGGTTGCGGGGACTGGTGCGAGGCGGACAACGCGGCAAAGACAGCCTCCGCGTCATTGCCCTTGGCACGCACGGCGACCAAACCAGAGGCGGGCGATGACAAGGGAGTATTGGCGAGAGTCCAGTCGCTGAAGTTGTGCGCCAGCACGGCACCATTGGCATCCGAGACGGGACTAGATTCGAAAGCGGCCTGCGCGCGCGCTGAAAAGGCAGTGGATTGCGGCATGGCTCAGCGGAGCGCCTCTCGCACCGGCGGCAGAGGAGCGGATGGGTCGCGAGCACAAGCAGCGAGAAGCGCGCGGAAGAAGAACAGGAGAGGGGTGCGGGCGCGGTGCTACAGGCGATACGCTCTGGGCTGTGGCGGCGGCATCTACGCGAGGGTATAAGGATAACGGCTACGGAGAGCCCCCCGCTGCGACGACGACGGCCGCGCGCTTTTAAAGGCGCGGGCAAAGAGGTCTGTCGACGGCGCGGCGCGGCGCCAGGGCGCGGCTGTGGCCGACAGGGAGCGAGCGCGCGATGAGGTGTCGTTCGTTCCACGCGTCGGACGCGTGCCGCCCGCGGGCGCGCGCGCGGCGCGTGGAACGGCACGACGCGTGTCCGCGGCGTGCGAAAAGGCGCCGCAGGTGTTAATCGCCTGTTCGGCGCGGCGCGTTTGAAGGCGCGACGCGGGCGGGCGCGCCGCCGCGTGTCGTGGTGGCCGCTTCATCAGAGGACGCGCGCCGGCGGCAAGCGCGCTGTGAATTGCGCGACGGAAACCCTGCGCTGACGTGTTGTCTGCTTGGCGCGATTGCTTTCATGCAGCGCCTCGGGCGCTGAGGCGGACGCCGCGGCCGCGCCGCGGAGATTGGCTTCCGCGCTTGGTGGGTGGCGGATGCTTGCAACCGAAGGTATCCTTCAGGATATCTTCCCCGGCGGCGGCGGCGGCGATTCATCGACCGGAGATTGCGTGTCAGGACGAGGACGGTGGTTTTAATGAAAATATGCGAGCTGTATCACGAGCGTAAAACGTTGTGGCAGAATGCAAACAATATGCATCACCGCGAGATACAACGTCGAGTCGGCGTTAGAACGTCTGTATCCGCAACGGGAGATCGGCAAAGTTGCAGCAGCGCGCCAGCGCGGGAACACGCAATAACTTTAGCCCACACGCTGTATCGAAAACAGCTCCTCTGGAGGTGTAAAACATAGATAAGGCGGAGACCCCCGTTGGCCACACTGTTTGCGTGGTCTGCTATGATTGGCCCGTCCGCCAACAAAAATCGTGCCGTTCACAAACCAAAACGACGCGCTCCACCAAGTGTATCTAAGGTTACCAGAGGTGACTTACCTCTCCGGCGGCGGTCCCTTCGCGTTCCCTTCAATTCAAACATTCGAGCCGCTCCGTGCAGACATCTCTCGCTGTACATGTCACTGGGGCACACCCCATGTCGCAGTTGATCCACTGCCATCGTGACACAGAGATTGTGCCATTACTCTCGCCGTCGAGAATCGCGGCGAGCAAATGCAAGTGGCCGTCGACGGCGCGACGCCGCGAGTTCGGCGGCCATTATCGTCTCCGCAGCTTTGCGCGTCGACCGCCTCTCCAACATGCCGGTCGTCGTAGCCACCGCCGTTCCTT
Organism: Gracilaria domingensis; assembly: GCA_022539475.1. Taxonomy (NCBI): domain Eukaryota; phylum Rhodophyta; class Florideophyceae; order Gracilariales; family Gracilariaceae; genus Gracilaria; species Gracilaria domingensis. Next base: position 181,479 of record VCMS01000016.1, read on the forward strand.
CATCTCTTTCAGCCGCCCGAGCAGCGGACAACCTTCCATCGCCGTCCCGCACCCCCGATCAACCGCCCAGCAGTCAATCGCAGCCCCCTTCCAAACGGAAGCGCAAGCGCCCAAGAGTCAAGGGAAAGAAGCGCGTCGTCCTCACTGCAGAGCAATTGCCTCAACAGAAAAGGCTTCGCAATGGACGAGTGCGATCCTACGACATGAGCATCCCTCAACAACAGCCCGACAAGCAACCGCCCATGTCTCGGAGTCAACGAGAGTTTGCCGCACTCTTGTCAGCCACAAATCAACCAAAAGCTGCACGAAGTGTTAAACAAACAAAAGAAAAACGTTATGGAGATCTTATCATCAAGCCGGGTGAGACGCAGCAGCAGTTCATGAATAGGGTCAAACAAGATACGCGCAAACAAGTTTTGGCCATTGCCCGTCGCGACAACAAGCAGCGCATCAAGAAACGGGCCTACTATGAGCGCAGGGAGCAGCGCATGCTGCGTCGCAAGAAGAGGCGAAATGGGGAGCTGAGCGACAGTGATGTGGAACAAATCACTGACACTCAGGGAACAACCACTGCTCCAGGCGTCAATCTCAGTCAGTTGCCGTTGTATTGGCAGGACATTGTCAGAAACAATGGTCGTCCCGTGTCTAAGAAGAAGAAAAGCCGTCAAGAGCAGCAAGATATTGTCAAGTTTGGCGAACAGGTACAGCGCCCACCTAAACTTGAAAATGTAGTCGTACGCCACCGTCAGCGGAAGCCTTAACTGGGAAAACGACCATGCCCCCCTTCGCACATGTGGTAAATAACATCTAACCATCGGTTATCCAAGAGTCTGCTACATATGGTCAGCATCTGATATCGGAATTCTTCTAAAGTCCTCGCACGCTGCGCCTTCTACGAAATATCTACGCGGTGCAACAAAAATCCGTCGAGCTTTACTCCACGCCTCAGTCTGAGCGAAATAACGTTTGCTACATTAGAGGAGCATGGAGAAGCAAATGGAAAAAAAAGAATCGTAAGAGCGGTAGGCTATTACTGACGAAGTTGATGTTTTCTTCAATGCATCATGGGACGGCACAATTTGTTGGAGCCTTCAATGCTGATGATATCCCTAGCAATGAGTAGTACGAACAATATGCAGGCAAGTACAGAATACAAAGCGTTGACCGGCACTGATGCACCGACTATCAAGCACACCTCGCCACCGCGCACAAACGCCCTAGGTTGGTTACGAATATCTAAAGGGATGGGGGTGGCGTACAAAGTCAAAAGCGTTATGAAAAAGTAGATGCAGGATAAGAGGCTTAGTGAGCATAAATGGCTTGAGCGAAACAGTTGAACTTCTGTACAACAACATCGCTTCGCGCGAGAGGGCTTGAAAAGTATGGCACAGCGTCTGCAGACAACACATGTTATTTTGTGGCCCTGACCACGGCACCAACGATGATCGAGATGATGATGAGCACAAGCACAGCGATTGCGATTTGCCACTTGACGTTTCTCCACCACATCTTATCCTTTGCACGGTTCGCCGATCTGTGAAAACCGGTGGCTTCGTTCTTCATGGTGTCCGACTGATCAAGTAATGTTTCAATATTCTCTTGATTGCGCAGCACCGACTCGATGTTGTTTTGCATGGCACCCTTCACTTCTTCAACCTGCAAGCTGACAGATGCGACCTTATCCACATTTTGAATGGTATTGTACTTGTCACAAAGCGAGGCAAACAGCTGTTTGGCGGAGCGCGACAGGGAAGAGTGCCTTGCTGTGGCAACCTCCGCGCGGAAACTCTGGTCAAACTCGTTGCGGACCTCAGCGAGGAATCGGAAAGCGGTGCGCTGTTGGTACTCGCGCGCGCACACGACGAGATAGAGACACACTGGGTCGGAGTCGTAGTGAATGCTACCAACGTCTCGATCTGTTATTGTGAGACGCGTATGCTCGCCAATGCGGCCGGAACGCAGGACCTTTTCGAGCTTGTCGTGCAAAAGTTTGGAAGGAAGTTGGCTGGAGGAGGTGGCGGAGTAGAGGGCGATGGGAACGCGGTCGGCTAGACGGGCGACGGCCACGAAGCGAACGTTGGGAAGGTCGTCCTGCGCAATAGGGAATAAGGCGGGGCGGAGGCGAGTGTCAGGACCATGCGGTTTGCCAGGGCGGAAGTGCGACGCGAATGCGGCGGAGGTGCGGGAGGGGGGGTTTGACGTACCATTGAGAAGAGTAAATAAGTTAGCAAGGAAAGTAGTAAGGGGTGCTTGCCGCGGTGTGCTGAACGGAAGCAGCAAGACGCGAGTACGGTGGGTAGGCGCGGGGGGGGGAGGCGAAGGTGCGGAGATGCGAAGCGGGCAAGGAGAAGCGCGAAAGAGGGAGGTACGAACAACAGCGGACACAGCGACAAAAAGGCGGCGCGAGAGCAAGCAACGGTGCGAGGAAGGAGCTTTCGAGAGCGGGACGGGTTAGAACGCGCAGGCGCGGCGTGGAGGCGACGTGGGAACGGCGGAGACTGCTGCGGGGGGTGCGCGCGCAACGCGGAGAGCCGTGGCGAAAAGATTTAAAGTGCGAATTTGCGCGGTGCGCGCGACGGCGCCACTGCGCTGTGGTGGCGTGGCTGTGCGGCGCGGCGCGCATGGCCGCATTGCTGGCGCGCGCTGGTTGGCTGTGCGTGCCGGCCTGCGCGCGCCATTGTGTGGGCCGCCGTGACTTGCGCCTGCGCGCGGGAGCCGGCGCGATGCGCCAGGCTGTATCTACCCGCGGAATGTGCGCCGCCTACTTGGCGGCGGCGCCGCCGCGCCGTCTTCCGGCCGGCGGTTCACCCCTCGTTGACGCGCCCGGCCCGCGGCGCGAGCACCTTGAGGAAGTCCGTCGCGAAGCACCCGCGTTCCGTCAGCACCGTGTGTACCCGCTGCAGCACCACGCGGTCGTACGCCGGCGCCACCACCGAGATGGCCTGTCTGCCGCGGTCCTCGCGGCACTCCTCGTACTTCCAGGTGGCTCCGGGCTGTCGCGACTTTTTGCACATCACGTTCATGGCCGTGCTGCCCTCCGCCGTTATCGTGTGAGTGCCTCCCACCAGCATCAGTGGCACGCGCTGTAGCGACGCCGCCGTGCTGATCAGCCCGGAGCCGTGCACGCACAATGCTTCTTCTTCGGCTTGCATGCCGACCGCGCGGATGATTGCTATGTCGCACTGTCGGATGGCCGATTCCACCTCCGCGTCGCTCACCGCTGTCGCCGTCACGCCCATTTTGGACAGGCGTTTTTGCATGCTTTCTGCCGCTGACTGCATCTCTTCGCACGCAACTACGATAGTCACGTCCACTCCGATACCCTCCGCCAAAGCCTGGTCGATTCCATTTTCGATCACTCCGCCGTCATGTTCGGCGAGTAACATCACGCTACAGTGATCGCCGTCCGCAGTCAGGCACGACGCCAAGCTCTCCAAAAGGCCGCCTTCCAACGCGCTAACCTGCGACACCAAGTTATCGATCCTACTTTGCACCGTGCCAAAATCGTCCGAATCTCCGACGGCCACAATGTCCAACGCGGTGGCGGCCAACGCCTCAACGATACACTTCTCCTGCACTCTCTTGCTGATTTCCTCGCATAGTTCGATGACGGCGCTTCTTGCATCCGTGCTTTGGAGCACGGCGACTCGAAGCAGCTTTGCAACGCCGTCTGCTAGGCGGAATTCGTCGAGCGATCCACTCTCGTACTGACGTAGCAGTTCGTAGGTGGTCTTGATCAGCGCGTCGGACAGCGTTAGACCATGTTCCGTTGATTCTTCGTCGCTGCTTGACGTCATGATGAGGAAGCGTTGATGGCGCGCCGAATCATTAGCGTGCGCGTCAGTGGCGCCCAAGCTTTAGAGCCACTCGGTGACGGGAGCGCTTCTTCCCTTGCGGTTGCACACTAGCACAGGAAGCGAAAGATGAACTGATTTCATTTCACTTATGATTCGTCTTCGCAACGTGGTATACTGGTACAAGTGTGGAGCTAACGAGATCGCCTGCATTGCTGTGCGTTGCTCCACTACGTGTACATCTCCCGCGCGAGCTAACATTGCAAGCGCTATCTTCCATGCGGGATGGAGTTCTTCTTTCTTCTTTTTGTTGTGGACAGTAGTTTCCTATTACTAAACTACAGTAGAGCCTCAAAGGAGGCTCTCTCTCTTTAAAAGACCAGGAAGTTTTGTAAATTATGTCGTATCAGGTACTGGACTGATGATTTTGCTTCATGTGGCTGTCCAGCGAGCAGAAGTCGTCGAGACGTATTCAGCAGTGGACATCGTAGGACCACATGTTCGCAGTCTTTCTTCACGATTGTCCCACAATTGCACCGCAGTGTTTTATGGTTCAAGTAGGAAGCAACAGGGTGAAGTGACGGTACGTGACCTGTAAAAAATTGTGCCATTACAACTGCAGCCTGTCGAACCGCTCCATTCTCCTTAATGAACTCGGGTCGCTCTGGCAGCAGAGAAAGAGTCTTCTTTCTCGAGGATAGGAGAATCTTGACGCCTAACATATCCAATAGACCCAAGATCTGCTCAGACAACGGCAGTCTTAGTCCATCTTTTGCTAGATTATCAACCCCTTCGTTTCTAAGAATTCTTCAGTGGCTCGGTATCCAATTGACAAATACCTCGTTCGTTCTGCTTAGGTGGGGATGGGAGTTCGTGAGGCCAGAGACCACAAGAGATATACCGAAGGTAGATGGAGACAAAGCTCAGCTTTCAGCGGGGCACGTGCTGCTCCCTCCACCCAATGGAAGCTTTCGTTGGTAAAAGCAAATCGCGGTAGGCATGAGTTCAAGTAGAACCATTCCAGACAAAGAAGCCCGTCTCTCGCGAATACAGCAGAACCTCCTCTACATGAGCCTTAGAAGCGATTTGGCTTCAACGCATGGTTTCTACAGAGCTCCAATGCCTCATTACATTCCCACATTCATTAAGACATTAACAAAACTGGAACCCTCATATGTCCATCACGAAATATCTGCATACTCATCATGCTCCCTACAATCACCCCACGCCAAGAAAATCTACAGTAAAAGTTTTCTCAGCGTCAGCCTCCTCAGTAATGAAGTCAAGACAAGCAGCTATCCTTGTGTAAACGAACCACTAGTTTTCATAAAAACAGAGTATAGAAATGAGTTGAACAGTGTCAGTAATTGAAGACCATCGAAAATATGAAGAACTGTCAAGTGTTTGCGTTGGGGTTCGCATTTGGGATTCGAATCTGTTTTCACTTATCCTTGAGGATACGATATGGTACAGGATTCAGCATGCACAAGCATCCATCAGAGAACTGAGATCTACAGCGTGCATCCAGATACCCTTGGTGCGCCTAACATTGTTTTCAGTATCGATAAGCATCCTCTAATGAGCAACAATGCCTCGTGCCTCCCTGGTGCTTTCCTCTCTCTGTGTTTGTGTGCAACGTCTGGAAAAAGAACTGATCTTTAAACGAGCAAGGCCAATAACTTCTTCAGGCCATTTCTCAACATCTAGATTAACAGCAAGATTCTCACGTGCACAAAGCAAGGGCAAGCATAAACGTCCGGACAAGGTTTTTTTCGGACACCTTAAGATGTCATGTTCAGTACTGTTCAGTACTCCAGGCCGGCAAGTGCGAGCAGGTCTTTTGCGGTGAAGATGCGTAACATTACACAGAGCTCAACATGTATAAGCACACCTCACAGAACTGAGATATACCGCGCGTACCTGGGACTTGATACTCATCAGCTGATTAGCAGCCACATTTCGTGCCTCTAAAGACTATAGTTCTTGAACCACAATGTCATCACGTGGAAAGTGTCAGCGCTAATCAAGTCGTACATCTTGGCCCTATTCCTTCATCCCCAGATGATGGGACTGTGTTGTTAAAGAGTATGAGTCATCATCTGGGTGTCAGAACCCGTGGACTTCAATTGGAGTTTACATCTAAAACCGACGTGCTGGAAGCAGAGTGCTGGACTCCAAAACGCTTTAGAGCAAAGACGAATTGTGTTTCTAAGCATCACTTTCAAACGTTGCAATTTCTACGGCAACAGTAGCATTCGAGACAGACAGAGAAAGTTGACAGTTGGATTCTCTTGTTAGCCGTATTCCGATTATAGGTATTGAACGGAAAGCGGGTCCTAGCATCATGCCAGGGACATGTGTCTATACGTAGGGTGATGTCGAAATCGCGGGAAACGGCCTCTGAGCGCGAAAAATCGAAGTAGTTCACTTTGGGGTTCTAGCTAGGGGCCAGGACTCTGTAAAGTTGTCAGCTTGGCCCTATATGCCACATCCACAAGGATGTGCTTGCAAGACAGGGGAGGATATAAGAGCTTAAATGGTGTCGGACAGACACTCGAAAGGTTTTGACATGCGTTTCACGTGACGGTAGGGAGGGGAATTCGTCCAAGTCAGAATGACTAGAGATGTTGTCCGGGCTTCGAGGGCCTGCTAAAGGGTTCGGTTCTTGCGGGCACACTTGCCCCGCTTCATCGGCGCTTGCGCGAAGCACATCGTATATTTCTTGAAGGGTTAACTCTGGCCGGGAATGTGCTCCCTCTTCTTGCGAAAGAGTCAAGCTCAGCGTCAAACGTTAAACTTGCTGTCTCTCAAGTTTTGCTCGAAACCCGGGATTTCCTAAACGAAATCATCCGCCCAGATTCAGAACCAGTTTCCATGCATGTTGCGTGCGCACCCATGAGTGTGCTGTAGGTGTACTGGCCTTAGAATTACCGTTCCCCTTACCTCAGTCATCATCTTTATAGCTCAGGCCTGACTACGGCCTTGCGCTTCGCCAAAATATACGACTCCACCTTAGCTTTGCCCGATAGGTTAGCATTCTTGGACAGATGCAAATATTGTTCCAATACATTTCTCATCTGACTGTTTCTCCGACTGCGTACCATGATATTGTATACCGTCAGACATTCCGTTCTTTCGGGGTGGAAATGGAAATCCATGTTCAAGCCGTGTACGGGCCATAGTGTCAGAAGAAAGGGCCTCGCGTACTCGGTATTCCTGTCGCTCATCCCCAATCGTAATCCCCACATTGCAAGGCCTCGAGGTATACTTTGTTGGGGCCTTGACAAGCTATGGACCTTCGCCCAGGTGGGGTGAATGCTCTTCTTTACCTTTTCGACTACTTTGTGGGGCATAACCTTCCGGTCAGAGGTCAACATTATCACGCACTTCGCCTGGTCAACAACGTTTGAACAATACGAATCGAGTGTCGGCACTTTCGTTGTTCGTTATCATGGTAAGCAGGCTTTGAAAGAACATATTTACGCCGTTAAACGCGGTTCGTCCTCCTCGCGTCGCTCCTTGTCTTCAACATCTAGAGGGAGAAGTGGGTTTTGCAGATAAAGCTGTTCACCCTTTCGGAACTTTCATGCCGACAACAACGACAGGAATGGCTCAGCAAGTAGCCACGACGACGACAACTAGCATGCCAGTCCCAAGAATGGAGAGCCGACAATCAAGGCTTGATGCAGCGATTGCTTTGTTTCGTTCGGAGGCCTCAGCTTCAGGCTACGTCGTGGAAGAGGTGCGCTTGCGCCTTCCCGTTCCGGATGTTGACGTCTTGCCAAGAGTGATTATCGCTCAAAACAGTGCCGGAGCAGGCACACCTCCGCCATTTCCGAGAACAAAACAACATCGTGGCATGACCTCTTACCCCTATGGAAATGGACATGATCGTGTCGCAATTCCAAGAGGAGAACACGCATTTCAGACAACCTCTGCTGGTGTAGCTTACGCTGTACCACCAAGGCCTGTTTCGACCGCAGTGAACTCATACGCAAACGGAAAGGGTGAGTCAAACAGTGGGGTTAAGCGAACCGTGTCAGGGTCTGTTATCTTTCACCCAATTCAACCAAAAACTGGACCTTCTCTTCAAGGAAACAACCAAGTACGGCCGAATTCTTCTTATCCAGATAAGAAAGGAGTTCCATCTGGCTCAGTAACAAAAGCCACTGGTGATGCTGTAGAAAACCAAAGTTCCAATGGAAACGAAAACGGACCGGTCAACGGAAAGTTTTGGAAGACTGTTATTGGAGGTGACAAGGGGAGGGCGATTCTGAAAGCTGCCGAGAGCATGCAGAAGATGCGATATGGAGTATTTGTGTCGAAATCAACAGAAGAGCCTAAAGAAGAAAAGGGAAACACAGGTCAAGCAATGACATCTGTCAAAGAAGAAGGCCAAGAGAATGCTGAAAGATGTCCATCTCCCGCGAAGAAGAGAAAGAGTGAGGCCAGTGCAGCCGAACATGGTGGGGATACAGGAGAAACAACACTACACATCAATGGTCACAGTATCCCAGAAAGTCATGTCCAGCTTCTCTTAAGCAGCGCTGCCGACATTTCTGCGCGGGAAGAGGAGAGGAAGAGATCCTCTGGTTCAAGTTCGGATCACATCAGCATCCCAACTGAAGAGAGAAGAGCAAGAAATACTATTCCACGCCCCTCTGGCTCTAGAAGCAGACAAACATCCTCTAATGGGAAGCAAGCATCCTCTAAAAACAGAAAGGAAGGCTCGGAGCGGTCTGCTTCAAGGTCTTCTACAGCAAGACCTTTCAAGTGTTCAAGATGCCCATCGTCTTTCGACAGAGATGGGCATCTACGGGTTCACATATTGGCTGTACATGAGAAGAAGAGACCATTTGTGTGCCAAGTGTGTGATGCATCTTTCGGGCATAGCTCTTCTTTGCTGAGACATGTAAGAACGGTTCATCAAGCATCACCGGCTATTGGTTCAGGGAAGTCAGGCTCCCGTGGTGGACAGAGGAATTCTGATTCTAGATCGGGAAGGTCGGATGATGTGGATGAAGAGAACATCGACGACAGTGAGAAGCACTTCCGGTGCAGTGTATGTGCGCAGGCTTTTGACAGAGTGGCGCTGCTAAACCGCCATGTGGCGAACAAACATCCCCTTAAGTCCGACTAATTGCAGCACTACTCTGTACCCTTGTAGGCTGGTCCTACTTCAAAAAGATAAATGCTAACTTGAATTAGCCCTCTAAGAGGGCCCCTCTTAACCACACTCTGAGAGCTGAAAAATGTAACAGACTATTTACCCTTGGATATGGAGGGCAAAATTGCATCTTTGTACAGTAGAACGAAGATGCAATTTTGCCCTCGAAGTTCGCACATAGTATTGCCTTCGGCAATAGTGCTCGTAAGGAATGATATTCTGAGTACTATCAGATGGTTGTGATTACCGTTGTTAGCCCAAACGTTTTGTCCAAGAAAGCTGACTTTCTTTCCCTAGATCTTTGTCCACTTTCAGAGCGGGAACTTTTAACTCGTGGGCATGCTTGTATGCAGTTGCAGAGGATAGGCAGGGTTTATTGAGGGGATTATGTGATTTCGAGTTAGTTATAGTATAACAGTCCAAAGAACTAAGAAGGCCAGAAGCACGCCAAATACTTTGAGTATAAGCGCGCGATTTCCAGCAATACTAGTGTAATAAATCATAAGCTGGTTCTGGCCGGCATTCATGTTGGAAACGGTATCATCCACATTTGCATCAATTCTCTCGACAAGCTCGCCTTGTTCCGAAACCATGGTGGCCAGCTGATTGAAAATCTGGCCCAACTCTACGATGGTACTTTCCACTTGTCTGACTGCATCAGCCCGTGCCTCATGGTACGTGGTGTCACGTCGAGTGGTGGTCATGGTCATCGGGCGCGCGGGTTGCATGGGCTGTTGCGCTTGTTGGAACGCCGTTGAAGCACCAAGACTTCCCTGACCAAGGTCGAGCGCAACATTTGCGGCCGGTGTGGCGAAAATAGGAGCGGCAGTGGTGTTGGACATGAAGTGAGAGCGACGATCTTGCTGGGCTGCCAGACTGTCTGTGCGCATCTTCAGCACCTTCTTAAAGCCTTCTGCAGTGGCTCCCAGTCTGCCACGCAGCGAGTGAACGACATTCTCAGAGTGATCGCCAGCCTGCTTGTTCGCAGAACGTCTGGTAGCATCGCGCAGGCGCTGTAGATCCGTGAGCTTAGAATTGAGCGCGGCAATATCTTGCTTAATTATGTACGTGAGCTCCTGAATCTCTGCGGTGGGGTCATCGAAAAGTGATCGGCGCTGCGCCAATTTGGTAAGCTTAGACAGCTTAACAGATGTCTGTTGAATATCCTTACCCACCTGCGCCGCCAGCCTCGTAAAGTCCGAGCGCGGCGGCAAATGACCAGCGCCAAGCGGCGCAGGGGGCTTCTTGTGCGAAGCACGTGCGGACTGCAGCACGGCGGAAAACTCGTCGGTGCGGTCTCGCACGGAGGAAGGTGCAGCCAACGTCATTTGGGAGGCGGGCTGCGCGCGCGGCGGGGACGACGGCTGCGATGGGCGTCGGCGTCGCATGGAAGCGCAGCGGGAGCGGCGTGTGGAACGAGGTGGCGCGCGCGCGCAAAGCGGGGGCAGTTGCGGCACGCGGTGCACGCCGTGGCAGTGACGGGCGCCGCCCGCCGCGAAAAAGGCCCTGACACTCCGCTGCCGCTGCGCGCGGCGCGTGCGGCTGCGCGCTTGTCGACGTCATACACACGTGCGCCTCGTGTGAGTCTCCTGATCCCCGCACTCATAGAAGAAACTTTCTTCATCAAATGCCATTAAATAAAGGTCTCGTTCGTTCGTTCTTCATCGACGGTCAGGTCACCTCTTCGACGATTGAGAGCCCCGCAAGGCGGCCTTCGTCCTAGTCATGTCGGGCGGCGACAACGACAAGTCGCTTCAAGCGCTGTTTGCCCGAGCCGTCACCGCCGTCACCTCCGCCGCAGAGCCATGGCCCGCCCTTACGTACCTGGCGGATGCGCCACCGCCGACGTGCTCGCGTTCCACGCGACCCGAGCCGGGAACGCCACAACCGGCTGACGCCGCCATCGACCGACTGCGTCGGTTGTCCGACGCACTGCGCACGGCGGCGTTGTTCTCAAAAAATGAGACGCTTGATGAGGTGCCCACTTCTCACATCAAGTTTCTACTGGCACCGTATTTGCAGGCGCAGGCATTGCACGCATGGCAGGGTCCCGCTTCGCAACGACTTGATAAACTTGTGCAGTGTGATGGGGAACTTCAGACGTTTTTCTCCGACGTTGATTCGTACGCGTTGCTCACGGAGGTGCAGAGGGATCGCGTGTTGCACAATTCGCCGGAGCTCGTGCAATCGCCCGCACAGAAGCGCGAGGAGAAGATTGCCAGCTTCAAGTTGGAGAAAGTGGCGGAGAATCGCTTGAGCCTTCTTATGGATAAACTTGACAAGCGATCCATCACGGACCAGGACGATACCGATCTGCGAGAGGCTTCTTTGATTGTGCTGCAGTCCGCCGTACGACGGGCGCTCAATCTCTTCTCCATGTTACAGGAGGAAATTAGTATTCTGCGATTTGCCGAGCGACAGGTGGCAAAGGGTATTGATCCGAGAGTCAAGGCTGACGAAGCACGAGCGAAGGCTCCCCCTTCAGTTCTTAAGCACATGCCACCCACTTTTCGAATTGTAAATCAACGTGAAGCAGAGCGACAGGCCGTTTTCCGGCCTAGTCACTCCCTTCCTACGTACACTATTGAGGAATGGGGTGAGATTGAGGCTCAAAGATTAGCAAAAGCTGAAATGGAGAAGAAGGACAAAGAAATCACAGCAAAACGGCGCAAGGAGGAGGAAGACAGTGATGGCGATGAAGCAGTCGATCGTCAAACTATGGAAGCACGTCGATGGGATGATTGGAAGGATGAGCACAACAAGGGCTCCGGTAACACTATTCGGTAGCTCTAATCCAAAGCTCCCACAACTTTATAGTGCACCACAAGAGCTTTTTGCTCGTCCTCGATGTCGCGCTCGTTTTCTCCTTCCTGCTTGTGGAAGAGTATTCCAAATGAGAAAAACGCGGAGAGTTGAACTTCCCTGAAACCGAGGTTTAGTACTCTTCATGAACTATATGCAGCTGTTTGCCGGGTCTATTATCGACAGAAAGCTTTTCTGGAGCACATTACATTTATAAACAAGCATGGGGACATGAAAGACCCAGATTTAGGATTACCGCGATGTACAGGTTATGTTGCTTGCAAGTGTCTCCGGTGAAGATACTATACTCCATATGCTACACTGAGGGACTTCGCACGGAACAGAACTCTAGTTCTTGCATGGGGCTTACCACTTATGCTCTTCCTGCCACCTGTTTCTTGAGAGTCAGGAATAAGATAACTTTTTCATAGGATCCATACCAATCGGATGTGTCCACGTGACTGAATGAACACGATCGCTGCAAGCAAGAAAAGATACTATGCCCAAAAGTCAACATGATAGCTACGGATGAAGCAGAGACTTGGAGAGCGGGGAGTAAGCCATGTACGTATCGCTTGAGGGCGCTCGACTCAGAAGCAGCAGCCATATCAGAGGCCATTAGCAGTAGCTCTACGGCTGCTTCGCAACTGGGAGCAATTGACCATAGATGAGAAACAGAGGCCATTAGGCACTTCCGACATAATGGTGATATACTGGCCCATTCGAACGCTTCGCCTAGACCGAGCGGTAGAGTGGCTTCGTTGGTAGTGCTCTTAGTGAGTCATAACGCCCCCGTTTGAGTTGTGTTTCTTTCGAGGTTGGCCACCGTACAGTCTCCATTGTACTCGATGTCATCAGTTCTAGGCAATGACGTTCTTGGTACTATACACCTGGGAAAGGCATTCCGGACCAGTTCCGGAAAGGAAGGCGCTACCAACTCACCGTCGTGTTAGTATTCACAAGATTTCTGCTCTTGATACTCGACTGTGCAAGAGTAAAGCGATCGCGAGCACTCTGACTCAAGACTTCGGAAGATTTTATGCTCACTCTGTCTCACAACACAAAAGCCTTCGAAGTCCGAACCTGGGTGTTGACTGGTCTGTTCTTCTGAAACATCACGGCGCAGATATTGTAGAGAAGATGTTGTAGAGCATCGACGCAGGAAAGACCTTCTCAAATCGCCACTGTGCACCAACCCACCGCCCCCATGTCACCGTGAGCCAACCGCGTGATTCATCGCCACCCGTTACATGCACTCCCTCCGATAATGAGGGTTAGACAAGAGGAATATTGTCATGGTCTCTTAGGCCACAGAACATCATGATGGTTCGTGGAGACCGTCTTATCGTGGTGTGCCCCTCTGCCGACGAGCTCTTGACAGTGTGAATATCGTGCCGAGCTTTTCGCTGCGTAACTGGGGCTTCCTCCGTGCCATCTTCGCACACTGATCACGTCATCGCATCCATGCGCCACTCCATCACCAGTTCTTCCCTGCACACGGCGTCATATGAATCACTCATGAGTCATGACGATCATGATGACCTCGTGACCGCAAGTTACCACCTCTCAGTGTGGGCTCTCACCCCTCAAGAATAGATCCGCTTCCCCTTCTGATCTGCGACCGAGTAATTTTCGACAATTTAAGTGATATCTTCTGGCAAGCGGAACAGCCAAGGGCTCCGCTGGTTTGGGGCCGGCAGCCGTGTTCGTTCCGCGTTCCGTTATAGAAATCCCCTCTCGGCTTTGACGCAGGAGTTAAGCCGCCATGCGTTTGTCACTTTGATGCATTCGGTTGCCAATACCAACTCAAAAGTGAAATACAAATACCAGCGAACTAAGCTTTGCCAGAGTTTGGTACGCTAGTGTTTGTTCGTTCGTTTCGTAATCGGATTCATATTTTGGGATAAGTTGTGAAAGGACGTTAGTAGGCTTGCCCTCGTGAAGTTTACGCAGTACCATCTCACAGGACACCGCCCTACAACCGCCGAAGGCAATCAATGAAATCAAATCCCCTAGAACTGGCCATCAACATAATAATCAGGTTTTGACTTGCGTTTCGTAAATGGCAAGGAGCGCAGCGCTTTGAACAATTCAGGGAAAGCAGCCCTCGGAAAGCCACAGGTATTGTATCTGAAAGAAAATCAGGTTGTTGTTCAGAGAGAAAAACTTTCAGCAAGATACTCAAAGGGTACTTCCGCAGAATCTAGAAAATGAACAACGAGCAGAACTACATGTCCTCCGCCAGAGGCAGAAGGTATCAACCGCGAGGCGGAACGGGAAGAAGAGGCAGAAGAGGCAGACGAGGTTCGAACAGGGGAAGGCCAGGTGCCGAACAGAACTCGTTCCAAGGTTCTCAGAGACCGGCAGCTGCGTCTGACAAGACGCACTCGATTGATGAAGAATACGTTCAGCAACTGCGTGATCGCAATCGAAATAGGTTTTCTTCCGGAGCGGCGTCAGAACCATCATCCGTCCAAAGGGGCTCAAAGGAGTCATCTCCAATCCACGAACACAAGAAGAATCCTTGCAGAGATCATTTTGTCCACGAGCAGAATCTTGAGCAGAAAAGCTTATCATCTGCGAATAACGTAGAGACTCGAGCCGCAAGTTCTCGACGGGCATTACCTGCAAAAATAGGGGTTGGACGAGCCACTGGCGTTTCCAGAGTACCGGATGCAGCATTATCTGAGTCATCCGAACTAGTTCAATATAATTTGAAATGCTTGGAGGATAGAATAGAACGACTTCTGCGACAAAAGCAAACAGTTCTCGAGATAGGTGAAAGAGAGCTCCCCCCTGCAGCTACCGAAAATGTCTTTGCGGAGTGGGAAGCAGTTCATGGAGCTTTCCGTCAGCTCACAATGTCAATTACTGCTTCCACAAAACCGGAGGTGAAGCGATTGGCAATCCCAATATATGAGAGCGCAGCTGATGCTTCCCTTTACGGCGGGAATCTAAGTTTCTACCTTTCATGCCAGACGCGTTTGTTAAAGGAATTGTATGCAGAGCTCCCGTTGGGACAAAGAAGAGACTCTCGTTACTCTGAGTTCATTGGATACTCTCTACTTTACTTTGGAGTCTTTCAAGTGGATGATACTGAAATTGCCCAGCTCATGCGAAACATGGATTACTATACAACAAAGGTTCCTTCTGTGAAACTCGCATTTTCCATACTCTCTGCAGTTCGGAATCGAGACGGTAAGAAAGTCTTTGCCCTGTACAAGCGTTGTAGTGTTTCACAACGAGTACTTGTCTTCCCAGCATTGGAATCAATTCGTAGGGAACTGCTCAATGTGCTCATTCGCGCCTACCTGCAGCTATCAAAAACCAAGACGGCGTCCCTTCTGGGCATGAGGAACGAGAAAGAGACTTTGGCGCTCATTGCTTCAGAAAGGCCCGATTTAGCTGCACAAGTAACTACTGAGAACGAAGAATACCCGTTTCGCATATCTGTTTGAGATATGCGATTTGACCAAAGAACGTATCAACATAACGAATCCATGATAAAATGATCCCGGGTGGCGATTTTGCTTGTGTCGGGATGAACATGGGACGGCTTTTATGTCTTTTTCAATCTAAAATGAAGTTGAAGGTCTTCAGGTGACCGCCATCTGAACTGCCTCACAGCTGCGAGACTCATGGTGGGCGGAAGTACTTGACCATTGCAAAGAACTTCTAGATCTTGCGGTTCAACCTCAATATCATGATCTGCTCTGAGCACCTTCAATTCTTTTGCAATGTAACTGATAACCTTACGCACACGCAGCACTCTCGGGGCATGAAGGGAGGTTGGTGATAGCTGCGGAAGCGTACTCCCTTCGGCAGGTTCTAGTGTGAAGCTCAGCTTGATCGCGTCTCGTACTTGACTCTTTGCGTCCCTGACTAAGTCAACTACCCATGACGGCAAAAATTCTTCTTCTGTGCCGGTGAAACCCGAGACTGTCTTCCGCAATATGGGAAGTGGCGATCGATCTTCTGTAATTATGACTGGAATATGCATCGGGAAGCTGTATTCGGATAGTTCTGCAACTCGAGCCGCAGCCGCTGTCTGTGCCTGAGTTGGAGGACTTCGTCCTTGTAGGTATCCCCCGTCTTCATCTATTGGGTTTAATCGTTTGTACTCCGTGAGCCACTTTCGGAAAAGACCACGAAGTACATGCTCGCCTATGTTGACCTTGATGTCTTCCGAGTTGGCTTCAAGCCCGGCGTCAACCGCATATATCTCCGCATTAGCCACGGTGTTCCTATCGAGTCTGACGGAAAGCGAGCCTAATCGTATGTCCACTTGGAACCAGCTGGGCACAGTAACTTCCTGATCGTTTCGTTTGGCAACTTCGTCAATGTCCTCTTGAATGACACCAAGTGATTTCACCAGCATACCTTGAGTTATATCCCAAATACAGTATTCGCCGTCGGTGTTGCGAGTTAAGACGTGACGTTTGTCGTTCATGATTCGATGGGCTATGATACCTGGTAGACCGGGGATAGTGTACAGAGGACCATAAGCCGTTTCAGGTCGTGGGAATTGGGATGTCGTTTCACTTCGCGTAGAGGGTCTTCGGTCGTTCACGTAGTTAGCAAGGTTAGGACGAGAGCGATTGACATCTGTAGGTAATGGCCACAGACGCACGGATGAACCTGTGGTACTAACCCAAACTGAGGAAAGGTTGGAGGAGAGCTTGAGATCAAGAACCATGTTATTTCTCACATCGGTTGCCGCCGGAGGGACGACAGTTGATCCCATGCTTGCATTAGAGTGAGCGCTAACGTCTGTATATGAAACAGAGCCATCACGAAAGCCCCATAGAAACCTATCAAAGTCTGGAAAGGGAGCAACGGCCCAAACACTGCTACCTGTAGGGGAATCATAGGATCTGATACATCGTTGCATGCGCATGTCCCACAATCGCACGGTGGAATCAGTTGCACCCGACAGCATTAGGCTGGCGTCAGACTTGATTGCTAGACATCGAACTGAATCACTGTGCCCACGCAGACTGACAATTCGATCGCCGGTACGAATGTCCCACACAGAGATGAGACGATTGGTTGAGCCCGATATGAGTATGTTCTCATCGTGAGCAGCTGCCATGCAATAAACAGAGCCGCTATGATCGTTGTCCTCATTCTGACTGGTGCACTCAACTCGTACGCGACCTGTGGCGAGATCCCAGACGAGAACTCTGGCATCTAGTGATCCGCTTGCAACGCCGTTTGGGACGTGTGCCAGAGCTTTTACGTAGTCGGTGTGGTTGGATAGGGTTCTAAGGCTACGTGCGGAGTTGGAAGCATACCACACTTTGAGCGTAGTGTCCGATGAGCAGGACACAATGCGATCGTGATCGGAAAGAAGCAGCACGTCGTTGACCCAGTCCGTGTGCTCGTCAAAAGTAAGATTAGCCTTGATGGCGGGCTTGGAGGTGGACAGCGACTTGTTCAAAAGGCGATTTGTGGGAGGCAGGGACCAAGAACGTACGGTACCGTCACGACCGGCAGTGACGAGCTGTTGCTTACCGAGGGCTAAAGCGGATATTCCAAATCGATGGTGACGTTCTGGGGCGCGTAGAATGTAGGTGACGCGGTCATTGCGGCGCGGGGGATAGCGGTCGACGGCAGCGCTACCGACCATAAAGCGAGATGGGAAGCAGTGGATAAAACGGTGAGGGGGGGATGTGGCACGGGGAGACGAAGGGGCCGACGCTTTGGGAGCTGAAGGGCGGGTCAAAACGAAGTGGTGTTTTCCGGCGAGGACGTGCCGACTGTTCGAGGCAGAACGAAGCTGCGGGCAAATTAGAAAGAGAGGCAAGGCGACAGGGGAGGCGCTTGGGGAAGGCGCTGAAGAGCGACAGAGAAGCGCGGCGATACGCTTCGCGAATGCAGCAGAGAGGCGGCGCCAACCGGCAGCCGAGCGCGATGTGGTGGATTTCGTCGTAGCCACCACCTCGACGGTAGCCGATCACTTGGCGACGTTGGCGGCGCGCGGCCACGTGTTCGCCGTGGGGCGCTTCGCGCCGCGGGTGCGTTTTTCGTGAACGGCGCGCGCGTGTGAGGCCAGCGCACGGCGCTTGCGCGCTGCGATTGGAGCGCAGTCGCGCGAGCGGGCGCGCGCCAACAGCGCCGAGCACGCACACGCGGCGCGCCGCGGGCTTCTTTTGGCGTAGACATCCCTTCAGCCCTTGCTATGCTACACCGCCCCGCCCGGCGCAGCGTCGCGCTGACCTGTTCGAGCGCCTGCGCACCGCACCGCGTCTGCGGCATGCGCTCGTAGATAGCACCCAGCCCTGCTTCGCCAGATGTGTCGCTTCGGCTTGCGCCGCTGGCTGCCCACGCTTTCTGCGCCTGTTGTGCTTTCGCGCTTCGCGCCTTTGCTGCTGTTGCTATCATGAGCGATGCACCGTCCTTCCTGTCTAGCCCAGACTCGCTTCACCCCGGCGACTCGGACCGGAATGCGCGCCTGCAGCTGGAGGCGCTTCAGACTCGCTTGCGGACCTTTGAGGATGCCTTGCAGACCGCCATAGACGCCGAACTCCAGTTTCGCACGGAAATGGCCGATGCTTTGAACTCACTCCGAATGCTTATCGCTGAGCAGCGTTCCGAGGACGCGCGCTTGACTGAACTTGTCCAGCAAGATACACAACGCTCTCGAGAGGTCATGGCCGATTATGACAATCTCGCTTCGTCTTTTCGAGAAAACGTACAGCCTCCCGATCCCACCCGACTTCGGGATGCTTTTCGGACCGTTGGAATCGTACTTTCATTTATATTAATGGCGCCCATCCAAGCTATCTGGTGGCTTCTTACCCAGTTTATTACTCGCTTAGCATTCGGAACTACGCTTACTACTGTTTTTGCTCGCCTCAAAGGCTCATCAAATGCTTCTACCGCTCCATCTGCCACAGTCGCCACAGCTCGAAGGGCTACAACACCGCAGGCTTTTGGTCGACATAATCAGCGGTCGTCCGTTCCCAGTGGAAGCAACGTGCGAAATGGCAGCGACCTTCCTTTGTCCTCCAGGTTTGTGGCTGGCTCTCAAAGTGCTACACAATCGCCAGGCACCCAAACCTTGCCAAGCAGCATTGCGAATGGTTTGGTTGAATTGCAGACGTCATCCTTCCGGAAACCTACTGACACTAATGGAGACACCTCAATTGATTCTGAGGAGCTCGAAGCAAGTGATAGTAGCAAGCTGGCATTGCGGAAAGATGCGGCAGTGAGCAGTTCATCCGATGTTTTCGTTGACGCTCGCACTAGCAGTTTTGGGTCTGATAGAGAAGCTAACGATGGGCAAGATGAAGACGATAGTGACACCGAAACTTCCGGAGAGCCTGATGGAAGGCCGGCCTGGGCACTTCCTCTCAATAGCGAGAGCGCGCTTCCGGATATGGCTAACTTCCCGCCTGCAGAGTTTTGGCACATTTCCGATGAGGAGATGAAGTTGGACTTCAACCGAGTGTCTAACAATCTCAACAACAACTGATTTAAGACTTGCCAAGCCAAGCAACTGTTTTATTGTCTTTTTGAATAGATGTAGGTGTTACAATAAGGTCCAGCGCGAAGTACCGAAGGTACCAACGGTACCTTCGGTAGATTGTCGCTATTTGGATAATCGATTGTGTGTATAGAAAGTATTGCGCCGAAGAACGGCGTTGTCCCCGAAACTTAACATAAATAATATAGAACGCATGTCATGATGCTTCTCCTTGGGAATTCCGATGGCGAAGATCGCATGTCAGGGGGCGTCGGTGAGTATGTATGTTCCAATCAAGAAACTGCACGTCATATCAGCATCCAATCACTGGCGCTTTTCAGATGAAAGCTGTCGGTTTGCGTGGTGAAGTTACACGTAAGGAACGTGTAGGCACCGAGCAGTTGGCAGCGTACTTTGTGTGCAGAGTTGACGAGACATGGAGATGTGGGCCACATTTGGTTCGCCAGCAACAAGCGAATTCCCTCAATTGTCACTGCCGCCGCCGTCATTGCACCAGTCTTCTTCCGGCCGGTGAGCTCCGCTCGTCGGGTTTCCACCGTGTTCACGAGCGATATACGTCTTCCTATATTCAACTCCACCACTATGCATGCTGCATCATCTCCCCGCTCTTCCGGCCGCGCACGCCGGACTTCTTCCCCTTATGAATCAGAACGAAAACGAGCGCGTCTCGAACGCTTATCCCCTGATGCGGTCCCACGCAAGCCAGCTGATCGTGACCGCGGCTGGGAGCGCGATAGTTACGACTCCCATCGCGGTTCGTATTCAAAGCCGTCGTATCCCCACCGCCCAAAGTACGAAGGTGGCATGCAGAACGGCTCGCCCTATGGTTCGCGCCCTTCGCCCGCGCTGCAGCCTCCGTTACCGAACACCAGTAAGAGTCGCCGTCTATACATTGGAAATGTCCCTTATCATGTGGGTCTCACTGACATTGCGCTCACACAGTTCTTTTCTGCACTTTACGTCGCTGGCTTCGGACCGAACAGGCCCGGTGAACCCCTTCCTGTCATTTCGTTCTGGCTGCATGCCGACGGTAAGTTTGGTTTCATGGAACTTCGAGGTGAACAGGAAGCAGTCAACATGATGCAATTCAACGGAGTTTTTCTCCACAATAGACCGTTAAGGGTAAATCGTCCGTCCGATTACAGGCCAGAGGTGCACAATCCCTCTGGTATGAATCTTGTCCCTGACTCCGTTAACGTCCGTGCTGTCATGGAACTATGTGAGAAGTTGGGTGGCATCGCTGCTGCTCCAGCGCAATTAGCTGCGATAGCCGCGTCTCAACCAAAGGAAGAACATCGGGTACCTTCCTTTGCCCATTCAAAGCCCATAAGACCTGATGTCATAGCGAAGGCGGAACATGATCCAATACCGCCCATGGAACCAACGTCCGCTTCGCAGCACGCAGGATCGACACAAGCAGGTCCAACCCATGAACTCAGAAGCGCTGTAACAGAGAAGCCCGTTGCGGATGAATCCGCAGTTCGTTCAGAACCCATGGGCAAAATCATTCCCAGTACGACGGAATCCATGGAACAATCGCGAGAATACACGGTCATTTCTCTCGAGAACCTTGTGACGGACGAGGATTTGGATGGCGATGATGAAGATTACGAAGATCTCGTTGCTGACGTCCAGGCTGAATGTGAAAACTACGGATCAGTGGAAGAAGTCAATATTCCGAAGAGCGGAACATGGAAAAGAACCGCTTTCATCCAGTTCAAGGAGAGTTTAGAGGCGAAAAAAGCTGTCGACGCATTGAAGAAGCGAGTGTTTGACAAGCGTCAGATTGCTGCGATTGGTCTCCCAGATTGTCAAACGGCCGCGGCGGCGGCCGCCCGATCAGGTACACGATCTAATGAAATGCACGACTAGGGTCAAGTTCTGCTTCACCCGCTTTTGCCTGTTTGTTTGAAATCGATGCTATCAAGGGTATATCAAATTTGCGTTGCGTCGTGGATGAAAATAAGCCGAAGGCTGACATTAACGTTGCTCGTATGCCTGATTGCGTTGATACTGGAACGAACAAGTGCCATGTGAAACAGAGATGTGCGTGTGAATAGGTATGCGCGCTTTTATGTTTTTGTTACAGGAGAATGCTTATTGTGATCGTTTTACAGGGTACATTATGGAACAGAGTATCAAACCTTTGTAGCTGAGTAAGTGAGGCCATTGGGTGTCTTCCGAAAGCGGTATGGTTTTCTGGAGAAAGATAGACACTTCGTTATGCGACGCCTTGCCTCTTTAACATCACTTGTTAGATTGGGCAACATCTCGAGGAAATCACTAACAATGTCATCAATAGATGCCTGATTATTGTGTTTCCAGATGATGGAAGCAATATGTGGGGCCAAAATGTCAGAAGTGTCAACCGCAGAAGAGGTATTCTTCTCCATATGCTTATGAGTGGCCTTGTCGGCCGATGGGGCTTTTCTCTTGCGCTTCTTCGAAATGGCTTTGTCGGCGACACCGGAATTGTGGGTGGTTTTGTTGGGTTGGTTAATCGGGTCACCTGGCTTGAGATGTCTGTTTGGGTGCATCTGGTTGAGCAACTTGTTGAAACGACCCTTTGCGCGCTTTCCGCATTTTTCAGCCATGGTCTCAAGGTACTTGATCTCGGTCAAATTATCAGTTATCTTCTGTTTGCGAAAAGCGGCTTGTGATCTGAGATATGGAGTTACTTTGGCGAGTGCTCGACTGGAGGTTACGTTGAAGCGTTTTTTGGTTTTTATGCCGTGTGTGAAAGAAGACGCATGGTGTCAGGTAAGGTTATGCAGACAAGGTGTTGACTTCGTTTTCAGTATGCATAACGTACGTTTGGAGAGTTGCATTGGTTGCGTTTAAGTTTTGCAATCGCCAGTGATCCTAATGGAGACGAAGCGAGGGCGACGGGCAAAATGGACAGAATTGATTAGACTGTTAGATTAGGAAGAGTTGTGCAATATAGGAAGAGCTGAGAGTACGTACGAGTCGTAGCTGAGAGAATAGTTGATCGTTGTGTTGGTTATCTAACAAACCCAGCTGTAAAAGTTGGTGGCGTAAACGCTGCTCCATTACGTGGTTGTACTGGTCGAGCGCCTGCGGAGAAGGCCCCAACCAAGTGCTCTCGGCGGCGATATTGGAGGATCGCACTGGCTTGGAGGCAACGGACTGGCCCTTTCCTTCGTCCAGTAGGGCGGCTGTTAGCCTGTGGCAGAGTGGAAACGCGGCGATAGGACTGAGCGTAGCAGGTTGCAGAGTCTGGTGCGTGGAGCGCGAGGAGGAAGAGTGCTGCTCAGTGGGCGTTTGCAGCACGGGAGTGGGGACGGGCTGCGGCTGGAGCACTCCGAGCTGGTCGGAACAAATGGGATGAAAATGCTGCGTGGGAGATGGGCGGGCGACGGGAGAGCGCGGTCAGTGACGTGGCGGCGGGAAAGGAGGGATAGTGCTGTGACGTACAGGCTCCATATGGTACCAGAAAAAGTCCTGGGTGGCGTGTTGTAGCGGGTCGTATGTGCCGGGCGGCAGGAAGGTGTCGCCGGGCAGCGGCTGGTCGCGCGCGGGCTTCATGGCGGCGGGGGCGGCGAGCGGGACGGCGCGGTGGCCGGGGAGTGGCGCGCGGGGAGATGGGGGGTGTGGACTGGAGATGGAGATGCGGATGTGGCGTCATGACGGAGATAAGGCTGGCGCGCTGGCGCCTGCATTTTGTGAGCCGCTTTTCCGCCAAATTGTTTGCTACAAAGTAACGCCACCGCGGCACGCAGCTGTTGGTGCTATGGGTGCGCGCTGGCACCGTGACGCGCGTTCAATTGGAGAGCGCGCGCGCAGGTGGCCGTGCGGCGCAGATGTTTTGCCAACCGTCGCTGCGGGGCGGGCGGCCTCAACCGACGGCGAAAAGCGCGGCGGCTGGCGTGGCTTGAAGACGGGACGCTGACTGCGAGTGTCTGGGTTCTAAGACTGTCGGTACCGAGTATGACTTTCTGTGACGGTGCCGCCGCTGCGCACCAACTCCGTGCTGATGCTATGATGCTCTCTGACTGGATGGCACTTTCACCAAACGAGATGCATGCGACGTCACTCCTCTGCCCCCCTCAACCGCTGCTGATGCCGGCTGTTGCCACCACGCCCGCAGCGCAGCACGTTCCGCCGCCGACACGCGCTCGCGCCGCTGTGGGCGCACAAAAGCGTGGGGCGGGTGTGGTTGGCGGTGGGAGAGGAGGTGGGGCATCGTCTTCTGCGGTGGCCAAGCGTCTGGCTAGAGCGCTTCGGAATCGCGAAAGCGCCAGGAGAAGTCGGCTTAAGAGCAAGATGAGAGTGCAGAGTTTGGAGGTTGCTTTGGCCTCCTTGAAGGAGGAGAATTGCGTGCTAAGGAATGCGCTGTGTCATATTCTCCCGGCTTGTTTACAAAGGTGCCCGAGATTGAGATCGCAGCTTCGTGCATTGCTTGTGGAATTGAAGTTGTTGGCCTGATTCCTTTTCTTCTGTATGCTTGTTACCTCTGCATAATTTTGTGAGATTGTAAAGGACTTTCAAGAATACCTTCGGTTTAACACTCTGTGAGCGTTCGGTCTTCCAGGAATACCGGAGATGTACGATGGGATTCCCATCATGGGAATATCCCTGCTAAATTTTTGGCCAACTTGATGTTTTGCTGGCTTTTTCTCCAGCGCAACAAAAACGTTTCTGGAGGAATCGCGACATAATAATATTATAGAGCACATGCGGCTAACCGTGGAGGAATACACCAGCAGCTAAAGTTGGCGCCCTCATCAACTTTTAAACACTAACGATTGTAGCCCCTCCCCTCCGCAGAAGACAAGCATCAAGTTTCTCACACACACATTAGCTTTGTTAGCAGTGCTAGCCTTCCTTGTAGTGCTAACTTGGCACAACACGGCAGCTACGACGCGCACATTCCGTACTGTATCCAAATCTCAGAGAAAATGAAATACCATGCGCTGGTGTTTCATTCCGCCTCGCTGCCCATAGCTGTGCGGCGTAGACGCACCATGAGCGATGATCATTCATCAACACCACTTCTCATTCCGAAACTTTAACATCTTTGGTCATGTTTCTGATACAGGGTAAGTTACCAGAACCGGCCAATGTTAGAGGTGATTTACATCCTTTCCACACCATTAGCTGGTAGCGTAACGCTCGGTAATCAACTGTTATGTTTCCTGGTGCTATGACCAAATTTGCCACTTGGCGTACATGCCGAAGGTAGTAACATCCCGTTGGTACAAAAACGATGCTCTCCCATTCAGTGCACAACGAACGTACTGTACGATTCCGAGAACGAGAGAGTATAAGCTAAGATACCCCTTGTAGTAGTTAGATTGGACTCCCATGATGGGATGCTCATGTGATCACATTATGCTCAGAGAAAAAGGACAAGTGTCAGCATGTTGAAAACGAGCGTGTCTGATCGGGCCGCACTGAGAAGTGGCTAAGAACGAAAGACGTGTAGGAAGGAACGAGACACTGCGCGACTCAGCACCGTTCAAGCCTGCACATCGCATACGCCCTTAGATGAACGAAAAAAGAAAACAAAGTGCATGGCTTTAAAAAACGGTTTGTACAAGACTGTTATCGATCGGCAAGAAAACGTGTGGTGATGCAATAGCATGTGAACGCGTTTATAGATCTGTCGTCTCGAGAGGCTCACCAAGGTGGTGGATAAATACGCAGATGGCAGGCACGAAACAAGTGGAAGACGCGAGAAGTGTATATAGTAGCATATGAATAGACAAACTTTATCTTTACAAGTTTAGAGCGGATGGACAGGGCTCACGAATTTAGCGAGGGAAGCGAGTGGTGAAGTGAAGAGAGCGAAAAGAGGCTCAAAGAGAGGCTTGGCGAAAATCGGAGCGGGTGGAGAGGTTGTCCGAAAGACAGCCAACAGATCAACAGATTGATAGCACCAACGACTAAAGCACGATGATAGAAAGAGTGAGGCGGACAGATTCATTATATCGAATTTGGTTGTGGATATTGTGTGTGATTATTAGATGTCTCAAAAACGGCGAACAAAACAAGCGTGGATGCCGGAAGGCGGGCAGATCATGTTCAGAAATCGAATGGATCCTGCACATCATTCCTTGAGGCGGCAATTTCCCTCTTGTCCTGCTCAAACGAAGGCAGGCAGGACTCTTGCCAGACCGAGGACAGCTGGAAGAGATGGGCGTTGGTGAGATCGGTGAGCGACGTGAGCACGGGTGTCGGCGACCGCCGGAGCTTGTAGCCGACCATGCCAGAGGAGAGCGACGACGACGATGACGACGACAGTGGGGAGGAGGCGGGCGAGTCGGGGATGACCTCGACGGAGCCAAAGTTGATGCCCTTCTTGTGCTGACGCTTGGCAGCGCGGGTGGCGGCGGAGTTGGCGGCGTGGGACATGTTGGTAAGGCGGGAGGGCGAAGGCGAACGAGGCGTGTGAGCTGTGCGAACTGAGCGAGCTGGGCAGGCTGAGCGAGGAGGCGGTGAACGAGAGCGGATGGCGAAGGAGAGAGGAGCAGCTGGTGCGCAGCGCGACGCGCGCTTATGTGCGCGGCGATCAGCGCGGCGCAGCAAGCGGCGCGCGCGCTGGTCGAAGTGCGCACGAACAATTCCAAGAAAGCACGACGTGTGCAGCAAACCGGACACGTGGCCGCGCGCGGCCGTCGTGCGGCGCGCGCGTTTCAAACGCGGCGCGCAGCGCGACCGGCGGTGAGCGCCGCGACACTGTAAACGGCGATGGAACGGCGCGGCGCGGGCGGCCGGGCGGACACGTCACGACTTGGTGTGTTTGGCGCCGCGGCGCGCAGGAGGACACGCATGGCTGCTGGCCGCGCGCGCGTCGCGTTACCCGCCACGAGCCGCCGAGCATCCGTCCGCCAAACTTGGACTTTCTACCGCCATAACTTTGAAACCTGCAAAAATCCACACCTGCGCGCGCTGGCGACTGCGTGTGCCGGTGCCATGCCAGATGCTGATGCATGCATGGCGCTTTCTCCTCTGTTCTTCCTGCACATGGTCCTCATCGCGCTGTGCGCGCTGTCCACCTGCCCACCCGTGCACGTCGCTCCGCGCCGCTGCGGACAGACACGCAAGTTTAGCATACCTTCGCAGCAGTGCCAAGTTCGCACGCGCGGCGCCTGATCCGCATGCTGGCGATGACCATTGCTTCCATCTTCCGCTCTACGCAACCTTAGCTTGCGACTCGCACCGTCGACATGACCGCCGCCGCGCCCGTCAGCCGTCTCTCGCGTCTGCGTGCGCTGCTCGCGCGCCGCTGCGCAACCGCCCGGCCCCCGAGCAGAGCCCTCTGCAGCGACGACGCCACCATCTCCGAGGCCAACCGCGACCGCGCGCGCGCCTACCTGCAGACCCACTCGCCAGACGCCCGTCTGCCCCCGTCCCCGGCCGACATCAACCGCGCGTCGTCCGCCACCGACGTGGCGCGGCAGCGAATCAACAAGTACATTCCGCCGGTGTCTGGCGCATTGCCGTCGCCGCAGTCGCTCAAATCGCTGCTTGAGGAGCAGCACGGCGCGTTGCAGGTTGAGCTGCTGGATGTCAGGGATAAGGCTTCTTTTGCCGATTGGCTTGTTGTTTGCTGCGGCTATGCTACCTCCCACATTCGCGCCATTGCAGACGGTTTGAGACACGATATGCGTGCTTGTGGCATTCTCGTGGACGGCCAAGTAGTGTCGCTTTGCGGAAGGCACAGTCATGATTGGATTGTTGTCGATATTGGACCCATTGTCGTCCACGTCATGACTGCCGAAGCGAGGCAACTCTATCAGCTTGAGCAGCTCTGGCTGCCCGAAAATCAATCGCAACCCACCGCTGACGATCCCTAACCGCCTACTTTATACAACGCTGCTGCACTGTCGCCTACTATCCATCTCCGTTCATCATCGCTCACATCCACCTCGTCTACGATCCGCATCGCCTTCTTGTACTCATATTGCTCCTTCACAAACGGGTAATCAGAACCTAGTAACAATCTGTGAGCCCCAAAACCATCCACCAAACGTCGCACAAACCCGTGCAGATCACGATGTGGCCATTCCTGTGTGGAAACCCTGAACCACGCTGAAACTTTCACGTAAACGTTGCTGTACTTTGAAAGCTCCAACAGCCTGCTTTGCGCCTTGTCGGCTTCATCCCCCGAGGCAAAAGCAAAATGGTCAACCACAATCTTCGTGTTGGGATGATTTGTAACTAATGTTTCGACGTCATTCATATGTTGTGGTCGCGCGAATAACGCCACTGCTACGTCTAACATGCCTGCTTCGTGTACTAGTTCAGACACACAATTGTCACGAAACCCTTCTGCCGTGAACGTTGGATTGATGCGAATTCCTCGAAATCCATCCGCAACCAGCTTACGCAACTGGCGTTTTGCTGCGTCTGATTCTTGTGTTGTGTCAGCAAGTGCGACGCCCACGAAGCGGTCGGGAAAGCTTCGGATTGCTGATATCACACAGTCGTGGTTGAACTTGTAGTTGATTGGTTGTACGATAATAGTTTTATCGACCCCGGCTGCATCCATGTTGTTGATCAAGTCACGCGCCGTGCCGAGTATCGGCGGAATTGCGTGATCTGGATGCGGCTCGAATTCGCTGTCCCAGACATGAACGTGCGCGTCGACCTTCATTGTTGCGCACGGGCTTGTGCGCGAACGGTGAGCTGTGGTTGAGAAACGTGTTGTGTATTTTGTTGGCGGTCTCCTAAGGAATGAACTGCGTTGAACTAGAAGGATTGGTACTTGGAAGGTGAAGCACATGTACGTCATTTCTGTATGGCTATCGAGACATGGAATTCACGGAGATCTCGTCAGCATCCATAATCACAACGATGGCATGATGATGATAGCCAGGGATGAACAAGTTAGTAATGGCGCGACCTGACTGGGCTGAGGTGAGGAATTCATCACGCTTTTTTTGAGCAGTTTTTACTGACGAGTGCTCGCCATCATGGCGATGGAAATGATCATCCTACATTTACAGTATCATCGCAACAGTATCTGGCCTGACATTGTATCCTCCCTGAGGAGTTAGATACTGCTGCTGCGGTGTCCTCCCCTGGAGCGAGTGATGTTGGAAGTTCCCACCGGGAACCACGTCAATACAGTACGTAGTAATGTACGATGTTTAACACCCTCACTTTCTCCCCAACAGTAATGGGGCCTTCTACGGTAGCAGCCCGGCTTACGTGTCAACTTGACAATGCTAAAGATTTTCCCGACGATCCAAAGGCCTTTCACTTTGAATAACGATAACGATATCTTAAATGACTGTTTCCATTCGGCATAGTGCCGAGTTGAACTGACAGCTCGCTCGCAGACGAAGATCGTCTGCTGGGACCAAGAAGAAGAAAACGAAGAAGGGCATCAAGTCCCAACCAGCTGATCGATATCTCAGAGACTTGAGGTACAGTTGCTCTGATATGTCTAATTGTAGTCCAGACAGCCTCATCGCGCGCTATTCCTTTCCCACAACGTACTATGTGGGGTAGTCTAGTGGATTTAAACAAGCGAATAGATTGTTCCAGATCACTACCACATTGGAAGCAGAATGACTTTATGGGCCACAGCGAATGCCTTGGCATCAACTCGACGTCGACGAGCTCTGCAGGTTTGCGAAATGTAGAGCATCATCATGTTTGCTACAACGTCTTTAAAGAATGGCGAAATGATGCAAATGCTAAAAGGTCTAATTGGTATCCATACACTATAATCACTATGGTCTTAAACTGAAGAACGCGTCATCTCCGTAGAACGAGGAAAGCGTGACACGAACATTAGCAATTATTGCCAAAGAACGAATCCCAGCTCAGTACAGTAAGACGCTGACTACAGTCTCTCCTCATTTCTACTCTTCCTCAGCGCCCATGTCGAGGTCAACGATCTGTGCCTATTCTCACAAGACGATAACGCAGTTCACACGGGGGACAACAAAGAGCCACCCATCTCCATCATGGTGCTTTCCAGATGTTCAATATATCGACTCATGACGTTTCTTGTCCTAAATGCCTCGGGCGAGATGTTGGAGCGTCTTGCTTCCCATTATGCTGCTCACACAAAGGACTTGCATCACACTTTCTAAGCTTACTCTGTCTCTGTGGCTAAAATGGTTTGGGCGAAGTGAGAGCAGGGGGGGGACATCACACACACGCACAGAGCAAATGGCTTCGCAGTTCCGGGATTCGAGCTTTTAAGTTTCACATGGTCTACAGGTGTGTACGTCTAGGTTCACGATAAGCTGCAGTCCAACCTTCATGTCCAAAAAACAAAAAGACAACAAGGCACATGAGGTGTGTCCAACATCACAAAAAATGTGCTAATCGCCTTCCTAGGAGGAAAACACGAAGGTTACAACAGAACTGAGAGGTGATCAGTGCGATGGCGGTCGCTGTCAACGGCGCCAAAGAGTGTGACACAATAGCTAGTAAACACAACGAAGGATGTTCGTAACAAAAGACTTTGCGACTAGTTGGGGGTTGACAGCAGACCACTAGCAGTGAACCTGACGAACGGACAAAATTTGAGGAGGTACAGAACAGCGATGTTGGTGTGATGTACTAGTGGCTTCTTCTTCCCAGTGAGGTTGTTTTTTTGTTAAACTGGTCACACATGGTATGTACAATGAGCGCAGCATGGATGTGATGATCAATGGCGTGGTGCAAGTCCAGGCTATTATGTTACAAGTAACGATTCGGACAGTGTGAGGGTTGCAGTGACGATAGGCGGTGTCTACAGAGCGAGTACGAATAAACATAATAGAAACGCACAAGTATGCCAAATAGGTGCACCGAGGGTTGGAAGTGTGACCGGTGAAGTTGATGGCACCGTAATGAAATGCAGCAGGCAGTGTACGAGTTGAGAGGAGGTTGTTGGGGTTGTAGTAGTGGAAGCAGTCAAGACGATTGCAGCTTGTCAGCTTCAACGTACTCCATTAGCTTGGCGCAGATGGGACAAAACTTTGTGCCACTTCTTGTTTCCCACGCGACGATGCACTGCAGATGAAAGGCATGGCCGCATCGCGAAACAATCTTTGGATTATCCTTCTCATACGTCTCTAGACAGGTGGGGCACACGTCTTCATCCTCATCATCTAGCAGATTGTACACAGCGTTAGAATCCGGAATTAACGGAGGCGGCGGGGGGGCGATAGCGGCGCCAGGCGAGGCGACGGAGATGGACAAGTGCTTCTCGTCGTGGACACAGCGCTGGCGTAGAGCGGCCCTGTCGGTCCTGGCTGTGGAGGACGACTGCTCGACACGGCGGGAGGGCGGCACGCGGTTGTAGCGCGCGTTGGAGGAGCCGGATATGTCGCCCAGGCAGTCCGAGACGGACGACCAAGAAACGCCCATGACGAGGCCACAACCAAGGCGCAAAAGCTGCGGCGACTCAAGGCACAGACAAAAGAGCGCACAGCGCGGAAGGCGTCGGCTCGACGGCAGCAACGGCACAGCTCGACAGCGAAGATGGCGCGCGCCACTTTGGCGGCCGCGGCGCCGCGTGGATGCAAGCGGGCCCCGAAAGTGGCCGTGGCGCGCACGCCGCCTGACGCGGCGCGCGCGTCGCGACTCGCCGCGCCGCCATTGGCCGCCGTGTTTGGCGCGGCGCGTGTGCGCGATCTGGCGCGCGCCCATTGGCCGTCGCCGCGGATTCACGCCGCGCACCTCGCCGTCAGCGAGTGCGCCGCGCACGTCAGCCGCGCGTCAGCGCGTGCGCGCGAGATTCGCGCGCGCACCGCGCTGGCGGGACGCCAGTGGGCTCTCCCCGGCGATAGCGCGCGGGCGCCGACTCGAGACCGTCGCTTGGCGCGGCGCTGTCGGCGGCGGCGCATAAGCGTAGCGCCGCTATGAGCGTTACGTTGCGCACGGGCTGCGGCGACGTCAAGCTGGAGCTGTTCTGTCGCGAGGTGCCGCGCTCCGCCGCCAACTTTCTGGCCCTGTGCGCCAGCGGCGCGTACGATGGCACCCCGTTCCACCGCGTGATCGCCGGCTTCATCGTGCAGGCGGGCGATCCCACCGGCGCGGGCA
The DNA here is from genome assembly GCA_022539475.1 of Gracilaria domingensis. NCBI lineage: Eukaryota > Rhodophyta > Florideophyceae > Gracilariales > Gracilariaceae > Gracilaria > Gracilaria domingensis. The sequence goes on from VCMS01000016.1 coordinate 212,743, forward strand.
ACATCTCGCGCGCCGCCTTTGCGAAGCGATTACCGGATCAAGTCCACCCCAGTCTCAAGTTCGACGCCGCCGGCATGCTGGCCTTCGCCAACTCCGGCCGCGTCAGCTCCAAGGGTGTCGGCAGCCAGTTCTTCATCACTCTTGCCAAGGCTCCGCATCTTGACGCCACTTGCACCATTGTCGGCCGCGTCATACATGGCATGGACGCCGTACGCAGAATTGCCGCGCTTGAGTGTGAGAACAACCGCCCGCTTTCGCCGGTTGTGGTGCGTACAGTCCGTATTCATGCCAACCCGTTTGCAGACGGCTCCATTGCATATGACGTCAAATGAGGCAGCTTCGCGCCGTGCGTCGTGACAGTGTCCGAATTTAACAACACCATGTTGATGCCCGTTGCATTCGCGCCAGAACCTCTTTGTAGCTATTCCTATATTACTTGTACGCGCCGCCGCATGGGAGCATACCTGCCGTTCGCTTCCACCGGCACCTCACGTTGCTTCACGCTAATATCGAGCGTTGCACCTGATAATCGATTACGAAACGCGCCCGTGCGCTCTTCACAGCAGCCCCGTCTCGCGCCGTCTGTCATACATGAGTGAGCTCTGAGCGCCGTCGCACGCACACTCAGCGCCGAATCGCACACCTTGCGGATGGCGCACACTGCAAATTCGCGAGCCGCGTGGGGTTTGCTAGCAGCCTCGTATGCAACATGGATTCTCACGCTGCTGTGGACGCTTTTAGCGCTCGGTGGGCTGGGCACAAGCGGCTCGCGACTGTTCAACTGGCATCCGGTGTTGGCATCTGGTGCAGTGCTGGCGGTGTTGACACCAGGTGTATTGGTGCGGCCTGCGCGACGCGCAAACGATGGAACGCGTGACTGGCGTGTGAAGGCGGTGCATGGCTTTTGCTTGGTCGTGGCGTTCGTGGTGCTCTCTGTGGCGATTTCGGTTGCTTATTCAAGCCATGTTCAGCAGAACAAGCCCAACTTGTATTCGCTGCATAGCTGGTTGGGAATTGGCACTGTCTTTCTCATGAAGGGTAACATTATGGCGGGGTTGGCGTCGTCGGTGTTCGTTCGGTTGAGAGGTGTGCGCTTGTTGGGCACGTCTCATCGGCTGGCGGGTGTACTGGCTTGCTTGATGGCGTTCGTGAGTGCTACTGCTGGGTTTGCGGAGATGCAGATGAAGCTGGCGCAGGTCGCGGAGAGTGTTTGGCAGTTCAAGGTTGTAGTTGCTGGCATTATGGGCGCTGTCACCATGTGCGTGGGCGTCGCGCTCATTGCTCTGCTGATGAGCCGGGAGTTGGATAGGCGCTTCGAAGAACGCGACGTTTGTGAGGTTGTCCGAAAGAGAGTGTCGGAAGAACTGAGCATTAGCGAGGCTGGACTTGGCGGCATATGAAGCCGCGAGGGTGTGTGTAAATGTTGTACTAGTGCGGCGGTGATTGGCAGTTCCAAAGCGCAGCGTTGCATCAAAGGCGTGTGTGGTCCTGGCGCGGCGCGCGATGCATATCGCATCCACACTGTGGATTCCGCAGTGCTGAATATGCGTAGATTGTCAAACATCGCGTGCCACCATATCCGCTTCTAGTCGCGTCTATCGCCGTGCTATCATGGTGCTATTCGTCCCCGTCGCCCTTCCGCGATGGCGCGCGCACACGCTCCCGCGCAGCAACAGCAGCGCTGCGAGAGCGTTCAGACAGCGACGTCGCAGAGTGCCGCTCTGGCGCATGTCCACTGATGATCGCTCCGCTGAATTTTCGCTGCAACAACCGTCGGATTCGGATGAGACGCAGTCCATGAAGGACGCGCCTGTTCGAATAGACTGGGATCAATGGTTCAACTCGGCGTCTGTTGAGAACATTCCCGCCATTCCATTTCCGCCCGGCCAGGTGTTTCTGCCCGGTGAAGTAAAGCAGTTGCATCTGTATGAAGCGCGCTATCTTGCCTTGTTTGAGACAGTTGTGCTGCGATATGATAAGCGTTGCGCCCATGTGCTTATCGATGCGAGGCGTCGCGCAATGGCTGCGTTTGGAACAGTCATATCTGTGCGAAACTGGAAACGGTTGAATATTGGCGTCAGTGTGCACGTTGAAGCCGTTGGTCGCACCAGGACTTCACGTTTCGTCTCTTCTTCTCCTTTCCTCCGCGGCGAATTTCAAAGCGTTCAAGATGATTCCCTGCCAGAGCAACAGCTTATTGCTGTGCGTCAATTGGAAGTGCGTTTCTGGCAGGCCTTTCGTGATGTTGTATCATTGTCCATACGTATAGGTATCGACCCCATCCGACAAAAAATTGATACCGCCACCGAAACGATACAAGCGTCGAACGAAACCCCACTTTCCAAACAGTCAATGCAGTTTACCAACGACCCTAAACAGTATCCCGTTGTCAACGGCGATGGAATCATCCCGGTTACATTCGACGGGAAAGAGCAATTCTTTGAAACCAGGCTGAAGAATGCTGCTTTACGAGCTGTCAACTTTTGCCCCGTAGATTTTGTGTCGGACATAACCGACAATGAAATGCTCGCCCGTCGAGTTGAAGGTTTGTCATTTGCGGGATGGGATTACTTCCCCTCTGTGCCCGCAATGCGCCAGAGAGCTATTGAAGCACGGAACACAATGGCTCGCTTTACCACAGTGGTCGAAAATCTCGAGCGATATAGCAGAAGATTGGCTGCACAACTTGCATTGCAAAGAGCGTTTCCAACGTAGTCGAAGCCCTACTTTTCCATCTATATCAAGACGGGTTGAGCAAAGAACAGTACCGTTTCCCACCTGCAAAGCAAGTGCTACTGAGCAGAGTTTATTGCAGCTCTCATCTTAATGACTATTCTTTCTTTTTCTTTTGACACTATCTTAATGACAAACCTTGAACAACATTTGTTTGTACAATGTTTATAAATATCACCTAGGTAACCCCGAGGAAAACTGTGTTCTCCTGAATCACACTTCTAACTCTCCCGTCTTATACCATCCTCGATACTACAAGAATTACACCACACGGCTAAAAAGATATGCCGCAGTTCATTGTGCTCTCAACAAGTAGTCCGTGGGAAACAAGACTACACAGAGCCTGGGAGTGCAATGAGAATACGATAACCACTAGAATGGGAACGGGGATAGTGTCAAAGTGAATATCAGCACTTAGGAAGTTCATCAAGCGAAGGGAAGGTTATCACTTTATCCTTTCCTGCAACCTGGTCTTTTCCACAGACTATGTTGCAATGGGACAAATATTCATTCGTCGGTGTCTGACTTTAATGCTTCTGTTCTGCAGCAGAAATCGCCGTATGGTCTGACTGTTTTGAAGAAAAGCCCGCCTGGCGACATTCCATGCAAATGCGCACCTATAGGGTGCGTCCAAAGGAAGAACTATTCTTCCATGCATTGTCGAAATGATGTGAGCACAACTGGTTCGGTGTAACAGATAGCCTTTATTCTTTTAGAAATCGACGGGGCAAGCATCACCATAGGAGAGTCCTAGAACCAACGAAGGGAGTGGTTCAAAGGCCGGCTTCCTTCATCATTTTAGAGGAACACTTGAGCTGAAGGGTCGCAACCAAAAAAAGAACGAAGCCGAGCGGTTTGATCAGATGTTGACTCGCTCAAAAATTGTGCCTCATCAACCTGCTCTCTAAAATGGCCCACGGCACGCGCCCTTTCGGCGAATTGCGAAGTTGCAGCCTCAGGTTGATCCAGAATTAGATAACTTCTCCTTTTGCAGTCGATTGGAACCGTCAAACAAACGGGGCACATGAGATAGTGAGACGGACCCGTTGAGATAAATCTAGCTCGTGTTCCGAACATGAAGCGTCCGGAATCAATCCCATCCTTGTGTTCAAAAACCTTGTTTGCTACTGAATAGGGCGAGTGGCGCGTCCGCCACAGCAACCGCTTGCTCTTCCCTGGCACGTTTCTGCTGGGCCAATGCTGAGGTGTTGAACATTCGACTCCAATGGCGGTATACCCGCAGGGGAGGTCCGCTACGCTCATACTGTCGATACCGCACGAGTTGCGACCTTTCCCGTAATGCTATTAATCCTGTTCACGGCATGAAGCGGGACGATAGTTATCATTCAAACGGTGCTACAAACCGCATCTTTCAACGTTGTCCCATTTCTTTCTACGTTCACGACTATCCCTAGTTTCCCGAAGGCGGCAGTGACCCAGGATGCAACGGAACGTTGCCCAGTTTCTGGTTCTTACAAATGGAACTGAGAGCCTCACTTCGAGACTCACAGGCTGCTCCTTGTTAAATGCCGATTTGTTCTTCCAGAACTTTGCTGGCATTTGGTCATTTAGCTGACCACAAGAAACATCAAGACTCGTTGAACAACATGCCGCTACCACCAATCTTCGCCATCAGTGGGTTCGGTGGGGTGACTCTTGCCGTGACCGTGCTCGTAGTTCGTCGAATAGCTCGCAACCCTCGGAAGAAACGAAAGGCTTCACTCCCAGTGGTTCTCGCAGCAGCAGCAGACGTATCTTCCACAACCAACGACTTTACCAAATCCGAGAGTGTGGTTCACAGCTGCGGTTCCCATTGCTTGACATACGCGTCCAATGCTGAGACACTCTACGCCAATGATTCCATCAATGCCAGGTCTGCTGCTATAATTGAATCGCATCAAGTCAAAGCAGCTACGTCTCTCTTGCCCAAGACCATCTCAACGTTATCTTCTGTAACCTATGACAGCAAAGTGTGTGTTGACACTTATGCAGCATTGTTGACGAATGATGATCATGGGGATGATGAGGATGACAACGAAAGTACCTATGACGACGCGAAGACTACTACAGATGACCTTGAGTCCGAGGCTCTCAACAGAATGAATGAAGTCCTCTTCGAGCATGAAGAAACCAACATAGAAATCGCGGATCTAAACTCAAACGAACCAGTGCTGACCGACACACCCCCCAGCGAGGGAGCCGCTGAGATTGGTATTCCTTTGATCTGCGGGGAATACGAGCAAAGCGATGAACTGCTCGTAGAGCCTAAGAGCCCTATTCTTGGTCAACAAATATCTTCCGGAATGCATGAAAGTGAGACTCCAGTCACGGTGAACTCTGAGCCGTCCTTCGTGAATAACTATGCATACGATCTGGCCTATGACGGCGATCTCGACGTACAAGCTGAGGCAGAAAGCGACGACATGCCAGTTCCCTCCGTTTTCACGGAGAGTGCATCAGTTCCACATGAAGTTGAGCATCATTCAGAACATCAGGGATCAGCAGTAATGATTCTACACTCTCCAGGAAAGCCTTTCCGAGCCCGAGCCCCAGTATTTGTCACTGCCGCCCCTTTAGCGTCTGTCCCAGCGTTAGAAGATCCCGTCACCGACACACCAATCCCAGCTACTGAAATCAGCATTGGCAAGGAATTGTTTGAGATCACAAGTGAAACCCCGGAACCACAGGATGACAATCAGACGAGTGTCTCAGATGAGCAAGAAAACATTGGAGAAGACTCAAGAACCACAGATGAGGAGAGCAATATTCCGCAAGACAAGTTCATGAGCGAACTGCCAACCATTCCCGAAGAAAGCGAATCACGAGATAACGAAAGTGATGATGTTCTGCAGGATAGGAGCAATATGCAGACAGTTTCAATGCCTCGCTTTGGACACATAGCATGTGATAGTAATGGACCTGTTCTCCCAATGGTTTCTCGAGAAAGAAGTACGTTGTCATCTTCCGAAAGAACTGTTTCTTGGAGTCCAGCAGCTACTCGGCCTTTGTGTGAAAAGGACGTCGAGCATGTACGAGCCATGACTGGCAGTGAAGCTGCGGATGAAAGTGGAAAAGAAAACACTTTTCAAAGCACGTCCACATCTCCCGAGCGCCTTTCAAGGAAGCCGTGGCGTTCAGAGAGACTTAGCACCGTGTTCAGTAGAAAGAACAGTTTGAGGAGACTGCGCATTCCCGACAGAGTCCGTAGAAGGCAGTCCCAAAAGCACAACGCCAAAGCTCAATAGACGTAATCAATTTGACTTCGTTGGATATGGAGGAAAGAAACGTTGTGTGCAGGTGCTCTGAATGTGATAAAATCTTCATTCTTCTTTCGAAACAAATAGTTTTGTAAGATGAATCACATACAACCTTCTGTTTACGCAGACCACCTCTTCTTCTTCTTCTTTAACATGGACAACAACCTCTAATTCCTAAGTTGTAGTAAAACTTCCTACATGAAGTTTTCTCTCTTTAAGAAGGGCAGACCACCTTGTGCTCAACTTCAAGACCGAACGTAATATGAGTACATCAGTTTCTCTTTTAGACCGTGGTGCAGATGCTTGTGCGAGTGTATTGAATAACCACTCAACATACGATCTTTCTCAGGTCACGAGTAGTGCCGGATTTCGGATATAGAGCACTTTCTTTGAGCTGGTGTGTACGAATGACGATAGAAGTACGAAGCTTCGCAGAAGCTGAAGTCCAAACAATTGTTTTAAACCAAGTGCCGGTTTAATCTGCTTAAAGAGTGACCTTCGTGGTTTCAAAAAAATAACTGTGTTTTAAGAAAACAGGTGGTGGTGGTGAGAGATGCTGCACAACGTGGGAATGGGAGATGCGAAACACCAATTTGGTCGAGTCCCTCATTCTGATCTCATTACCAAGAATATGTCACTTTCTTAGCAATAAGCGACCACGCATGTCCCCTATTCAAGGAACTTGTTACTTCTTGTTGAGCGAGCGGGACCGAAGGTCAAATCCAATTTTTTACCATACGGAAGTCTTTCTTTCGCGAAAGACAGATAATCGGAATCATCACTAACAGTCTATCACCATAAACAGCAACCTGCAGGTTCCTTAACTACGCCACATACACCATGAAAGCCAAGATTGCCTTTGCTACAAGCGCGCCACAGGTGTCTTCATCATTCCGCGGCAGGCCTCTTGTGAGTTCCAAAGCCCCAGTGCTGCCAGTAACAAATCCATCCACGAGATCTGTGCCAAAGATGAGCTTGCAGTCCGTCATGGAAGCCATTTCTCGCCGTGGGCTGATAAACAACTTAATCACCGCCGGTTTTATTGGTGTCGGGCTATGGATTCTTGCGACCCCCGCTGAAAAGATGGGAAGCTTGGCGGCTGCCAACCCAAGTCAGCTGCAAAGCCCGGCTGACGGTAAAGTTACCAAGAAAGTTTATATGGATGTTTCTATCGGCGGTGAACCAGCAGGGCGCCTCGTAATCGGTTTATTCGGAGAAGATCTACCTAAGACCGCAGAGAATTTCGAGAAACTGGCGACTGGAGAAATGGGCTTCGGGTACAAAGGTAGCATAGGTACGGTGATTTCACAAGCCATTCAATGAGGAGGAGTTGCTAACTGTCGTTTCTTTTCCGATTACCAATCAAGTTCATCGGAACATTAAGAACTTCATGGCCCAGGGTGGAGACTTTACGGTATGTTGATTCATGAGTTCTTACGCACTAGACGAACGTATGCACACTCTTGCACAGTTTGAACTAATCATTTGCATTTCAGAAAGCGAACGGTACCGGCGGGAAATCAATCTATGGCGCAAAATGTAAGTGACCGATATTATACCACACGTATTCTCTTTATCGTGTGCAGGAGAAACTGACATATCTAAACTACACGTACTGTGACCGGATTTAGTCAAGGACGAAGGATTCAAATTTACGCATTCTTCGGCTGGGCTCCTGAGTATGGCTAATTCAGGACCCGATACCAATGGTAAGCAGCGCATCACCCCACCTATGCGATGCGTGCAACCTCTGTCTTAGCAAGTACATGAAGACTAACTTTTCCGCCTTGTTTGAACTACCTGGTTGAAAGGATCCCAATTCTTCATAACCTTCGGTACGTGCTTCACATTGCAACACCATTTCTTTCCCATTCTTGGAGGGCTTCTGACATTTGTGGTATATTGTGAACGACAGAAAAACTCCTTGGTTAGACGGGAAACATGTTTTGTTCGGAAGAGTCCTTGAAGGTATGGAATTCAAGAGGGGTACAAAGACAGATGCACGAGACAAGCCTTTATCTGAGGTCAAGTTTACGGACACTGGAGTGTTGGAGTAGTTTCGCTCAACTTCTTTTTCATGACTCCATTGTGGAATGCACTGCCTGATAATTCGAAACACGTGGGCAGAACTGTTCGGCGCAAAACAGATTTTCTCGTACCGTTGATGAAGATGCGCCATTAAATCCATACTCCAAAACTTTTTTCAAGCAAAAACGTTCCAACTGCTTTGCCCTTACCAAGAGTGATGCAGTTCGCTGCAGCGATGGATTTAGAAACTGCTAAAGCTGATTGCTCATGATTCTCAGGGACATGCACGAATTTCGAATGGTTTCAATTTCTAGAATAGTTCGGGACGAGGCTCAAGAGCGAGCTATTGCACTGTTCCGACTCATGTCGTGAGTAGCGAGCTCCTGAATGACCGCAGTTCACGGCATGAGATTCAGGTCATTGCTTTTCAGAAATTATGGAATCGTTCATGACTCATGTCTGCTGTCTACCTTTCCAAAGATATCTCTCCTAAGCCTTTTTGGTGAAAGAGATGGATGACGAAGACGAAGATGGTAGCCGAAGATGGTAGCCGAAGATGGTAGCCGAAGATGGTAGCCGTCTAGCGCATGTGTTCAGAAGATCTCAAAGATTCTCAGGGGCTGTTTTTCAGCAAATGCACGTGCTGGAAGCCCAGGACGTCACCAACTGCACAGTTGACTGTGCCGGTCGAAAATGGCGTCCTTGCTGGCAACCGGCGCCCAACAATGCCATGCGTCTCTTGGCGCGTCCAGTTGTCTGCGCCCCTTCTTTATGACCATCGACAGCACGCAGCGACTTCGGCTCATGCTTGTTCCGGAGGAGGTCAAGCTCTCAGTTCGACAACCGCGCCAGAATAGCAACGGTTCACCTTCACCTTCACGTTTACCGGAAGTCTGCGTCTCGTTACTTCACTAAAGCCGGCCTCCAAGTTTTGGAAACCACGCGAAACACCTTCACACAGTCACAGTCTTTCGCCCCATTATGACTTGGCTTTTTGGAAAGAAGGAGCCTATTGCTCCACCTCCTCCACCAGCCCCGGCACCAGAGACTCTTTCTCAACAGATTAAGAAAAATCAAAGTGTACGCACATTTCACCGTCGTTGCTCCACACATATCTAAGTTCTGTGCACTTGTCACCGATACTTGCCCATACCACCGACCGCAAATACTAACTCAGATTACTTGCTTTCGCGCACTTCGTTACGTCTCTTCCCAAACATAGGTCTATAGACAAGGCATGCCGTGAACTGGAACGAGAGCGCCTCAAAATGGAGACACAAGAGCAAAGACTCAAGGTTCAAATCAAGAAAACTGCCAAGGAAGGCCAGCTCGACGCAGCACGCATCCTGGCTCGCGACCTCGTGCGCACTCGCGCTCACATCACCCGAATGTATCAAATGCGTACACAGCTGCAAAGCGTTTCAATGCAGCTTACTTCTATGCGAACAAACGAGTCCATGGCCAGCGCCGCAACGTGGTCAAGATCATGTCTCGTATCAATCAGACTATGAATTTACCCGCTATGCAGAATGTCATGATGCAATTCGAGATGGAACATGGCAAGATGGAAATGACGCAAGAAATGGTTGATGACGCGATGGGAGATGTTCTCAGTGGCGCTGATGAAGAAGCTCAGACTGATGATGTGATTAATCAAGTGTTGGATGAGCTCGGACTGGAACAAGGATCGAAGCTCGGTGCTGTTGCTTCTACGCATGGAGCCCCTGCTCAGATGAGTGCAAATGGTTTGACTGATAGTGCTCTGGAAGCGCGCATGGAGAATCTTCGCCGCTAATCCTTTTGATGTATGTACATTTGGAACTGGAAGAGAAGCGTTTAGGTCATCTCAATATCAACAGTTCCGGGTTTCACAATCACCTTTATGGTTCGCGCATGCAATATTGACGTTCTAAATCCAAGCAGTTGTATAGAAGGGAAATCGTTCTACGCATCAGTGCTGTAAATGCAAAACGCGCCTTTCCCGCTAACCCATGTTGTCAACGTTTCTCAGCATTTTAGTTAGTTCATTGTCCTATATTGCATTTTCGCCTACTATCTTGAACGAAGTACCTTCGTAACAGTCATGTACAGAGTATTCTTATATGTTCTCTTACAACTATGAGGAACACGGGCGGTTTGTTGGTGGCAATTCCACTTCGCCCATGTATCTTTCAATCCTTACCGAAGCTGTCATTCTGAAAAGCGGTCACAAGTTGTGATGTGACTCACAACCTGTGACACAATATCACGTAGAAGCTCGTAGCCACAAGAAGAAGTGTTCTTAGAAATCTGTTGGTTTCTTAGAATAACCAGTAGTTGCTCAACGTGCGTAATGCGGCTACATATCTGTAATCGGTGGCTACCAGGGATATGTTTTGATGATGTGTCTGGGGTTTATCATCACGGCACTGGGTTCATAATATTATTGCGAAATGTGAATTCCCGGACTGCGTCGAACAGCTCACATAAACGGTCCCCATCCAAAGCTGCGCAACGTGACTAGAATACGGAGAGGGAAAAACAGCTTCACTAGATGGCGGTGAATAGTTTCAGAAACTCTTGGCAACCGATACGTTTCGAGGCCGGAACCGGCCAAGGAGTCTCGAGAGTTAAGGCTGACCATTTTCTCTTAAACCAGGAAGCCTGGCTAAAATCCGGACACGTGAGGCAACTACTTTTTCAGTGGGTGGAACCAATAAATGCAAGCCAATACAGTAGATGAATCAAAGCTTGAGATTTAACGCGTACCTTTGCACAGCACTGCTGTGACAGCAGCAGCTAAGATATGAAGGGGAGCGGGGGGCTGTATGCCATAATTAGATGATGTTGTGGAAAGTGCCACGGCAGCCTAGATTCCTTCGCGATTGCAAGACCTGCTCAGTGAACTGTTCATTTCGAATACTCTTGATACCCCCCCATCAAGGGCAATCGTCAAGCAGGTCATGCGAGAATTTGAGTACCCTTGGAACTGAACCGTGCTTTCTTCGAAAATATGGCGAAACGGGGCGTGAGGCGCGTTGATGTGACGTGACTATGTAATCGTGAGACAACAAGGGGCACCCAACGTTTTCGGAGACACGTTCGCGCGTGTTGCGTATCATACGCAATCATGGCTTTTCTTCCAGTCGTTGACAGAGCAAAGACGCGGCGCTCAGAATGCGCGCCTTTTGTTCAGACCTTGGTGTGCGCTTTACGTCTCGTTACTCTCTGCCTTTCGTTCATCCACCTTACGGTCAGTGAGCTCTTGTCATATGCTTAGAGAAGCAGATGGTCTCCGCATTTGAGATTTACGTAGCCCTCAAACTGGGATGGTACGCGAAGTTGTTGCGTACAGTCTTGTTCAATCGGAACTTGATACGCTATGCGCTCATACAACGACCTCCTTTTGGAGTGTCCCACATATCACGTGTGCAAGAACACTTCCAACATTCTAACTTAACTTTTTAAGCGCCACATGTCCGCTCCACTTTTCATCAACTTCTTTAGTTAAGTACTCTCTATGCAACTTGTGCACATAGGAACTCCCAGCTTTGTATTTCCCTTCTGACCGTCTCAAACCATCGTTCTCCGGAACGCATCTCTTCAATAGAAGTGTTTGTCTGTTCCTGAGAGCCGCCGCCATTTCCTCGAAATGAACGAGGAGCAATCTGCTTCGGAGCCTTCTCCACGGTCATCATCTGTGACACCGATGATGGGTTCAATCTCGCCGAACGTGAAACTGCCAACATGGGATCCACTGGGGTTGTATTTGTCCTCACCAAGAGTTGTTTCTGAAGAAAGTCGTCATACTTCAAATCCGAATTCCCCAAGGTCGTCAATAGAAAGCTTCCCAAAATTGATGAGAGAAGCTACAACTCCATCTGTTTCACGAGTATGTGCAGCCCGCGGTCATCCAACAGAAGTGCCATATTCCGAAACGAAAGGGGGTAGTCAACTATTAAGTCATCTTTGCCTTCTGTTCTGCAATGTTCTACCCTCGGTCTTGCTGTCGATCTTATCCATAACTCTCACGGAGGCCGCCAAGCTACTGCAACGGGTCGTGAACTATTTGCAAACGGCTGGGACACAGGTTGGAGCAAATGTTTCAAGGTCCTACACCTCTCATTCACCATCTTCTTCTACTTCCAATTTTCATCGTACTTTCTCGCCGCGAACCCCTAGCGTTTCTACGGCAAAGTCTGAGCTGCATGACGATTGTATTCGAGGAGTGGTCAGCAGATCTTCTACTTTCAAAGATCACCCCGAAGCCGTGCGGTCGGAGCGAGAAGGGCTCGAGCATTTCATCGAAGAATTAGCGAAGGAGATAAGAAGCTCGCAAAATCTCTCAGAGGCGGAGAACGTCATAGCAAGACACTTCATTGTGAATAAGAATGGTAGACAACGCAATGAACAATATCCTTCGCCGCCAGTCTTGCCGCGTCATAATCTCCTTATGGGTGACCTTGGACAACCTCCTCGAGATTCGTGGCGTGATGAAAAGGAGCAAAATGAATCGGAGCAGATTATGACGCCAGCAGATGAAATGGACAATGAAGAATGCCAAAGCGCATCTTCGTCATCTAGTGCCGCTCTGTCCACCAAATGTACTGTGGAAAGCACAGCCAGCTTAAGGCATCGTGATGTTACTTATGAAAGCGTGGACGAGGCTGCACCGCCATCGCTTGACTTCATCAGCCCTCTACCCCTCCCACTTGCCTTCAGCCCTACAACTGAAAAGGCAGAAGCGTTATCCCGCGTCGAATCACCGATTGCATTTCCGCCTCCTTTGTCCATATCAAAAAGCTTGGTGGTTGAGCAAGGAGAGGAAGAGAAAGAGAAAGAGGCCGAAAGTGATCGTGATACCGTTGATAGGGATTCTCTCATAGGTGCGAGACGTGTGCTATCGACTTCGGACAGATCTGCGGATGGTCTGTTGGACTACCCTCCTGTTTCTGAGAACCCCGTTTTAGAAGCATTTCAAACAAGTACGCTCATTGAAGACTATGACAGTGATGAAATGATTGTGCCACTTCGAGTCATGAAATCGGAGCGGAAATGCCCGAGTCCTGAAGAGCCAATCCTTTTAGGTTTTCCAATGGAACTTTGTTCCAATGAGCAAAGTTCTACCCTAAGTAAGCAAACAAATCCTGAACAGCGTGCAGATAAACATCTGTCGGATGAACATCTGTCAGAACGAGATGTGAGATATGCGATTGAGCCCGTGGATGATGAGACCGTTGTTGGTGGTTCTAGCAATGAAGGGGCAGATGAAGAGACGAAGTTTCCAAATGACATGTCAAGCATAGACAGGGAAATGAATGCGTATCTTAAAGAGAAAGCTTCAGCTACGGAGGATGCGCGAACCCCGTTCCTACAAAGTCGTCAAAAGTCTGGTATTGACTTCAGTAACATACAAGACGGTCAGTATTCCGTTGTTGTTCGAAGCGCTGAGCCACAAACGAACCGTCAGAACAAGCTTATTCCGCTGCAGAATGTTGGACGTTCTCAGAGCTCGGCCGAAAAACCAGTCAGTGATTGGGCAGATATTACTCCGTATGAAGCCGACAAAGAGTCTCGTCTAAGCCGAAGACATCTTAGCGATCTCTCTTTTGGATTGAGAGAGAGACAAAAAGACATGCTACCGAAAGAGTTGATACCAGATGATTTTCCCACTGATGATGAGTCTTCAGAGCCCCGCGAACCATCTATGGAAAGGTTCCGTGGGAACAAATGGAAGAGAGGAATCATGGCAGCATGCAGGGATGTGTCAGAATGTCGAAAGCTTGTGGCGAATCTATGGAAACGAAAAAGAAGTGTAACCCCCATAGAAGCGGGCTTGCATGGAGCGACCGGCATGCACCGAGTTGATTCTCACAGGACTCAAAGCCGCCGCAATGGTCCTTCAGAGCCTCCTGTGGAATTTCAGGTTGCGTTATCGCAAGACACGGTCTTCAGACTGCTAACCCGGCTTTGTGCTGAGTGCAACTTGTCTGTAGTTGCTCGAAAGCCAAATCATAAGCTGAAGGTTACTGTTCGTGTCCCAGAGTACACGAGATATCTTCTGCTATCGATTCGCTTAACAAGGCAGCCGCACACACGGGGAATGGGTACAGTGGTTGTTTTAGAACGGTCGAGAGAAGACCAGTCACGCGCTCCTCGCAAACACATTGAGATTACAGGTGTTCATCTGCGCAGGAAACTGGAAGAAAATCTAGAGTATATAGAGGATTCCTTTTCTTCTCATCTACTCGAAGACTCAGGCTTATAGACTATGGATCCTATGCGAGCCCCAAGAAAACCACAGGTTACTACCGCAATGGGCTTGGACTTTTCCTAAGAGACACCACTGTTTCGTTGGTTCCCATGATAGAAGAGAAGCGATGGCGAACGGCCTTTGAAAGAATTGGGCTCTTGCACATGTTCATAGATTCAGCATTGTTCCATACGCTAAACTTGATAACTAAAGTTACGTGTCGGTTATTAGCCGGCCTTGTACATATAGTTGACATACATATAGACAGGAACTATATCGCCCCAAAAGTGGGTACGGAACTATTTGGTTCAAGATGTGATTTCTTTAGGTCGAAACCGAGTGCCTTAGATGTTCAGATTCCCTGTAGAGCATTCCTGCTCAAAGAAACGCTCCCCCACAAGGAAGGAGGCCATTATATTCTCTGAAAAGATGCTGACCTCCGTTGGCGACCCGATCGCAGATCAGTTTCACTTCCGAGGGGAAACAGACAAAAGACGTGAATGCGAATCGCTTGTGCACTGTTCAAAGTCTATAAGACGCACACATTTCTGTTATCAATATGCTACGTCTCATGAATACCAAGCAACGAATGATACGTAAACCCTAATTTTGCCAACAAGGGACAGAAACTTCTGACTTTTAACGCTTAGTCCGATACATTGCGTTTGCACTGTATCTAGATGGTAACCATACAATAGTGTTTATCGTTCCATGAATGACAAAGCAGCGGCAAAATCTGGATACCAAACATATCATAACGACAGACATTCAATAATTCATACATCCGAGAAAGAGAGAGAGATGTCAAGAATTCATTTGCCGGCAGGCAGCTGTTCAAGGGGAAGTGGATGCTCTCAACCTTTTCATTGACTCGTCTAAAGGAATAAAAATGACCCGACTCAGTTTTGAGTTGCTATTACTCTTAATTTCCCTGATGGTTTGCTTCAGATCAATGATTTGCAAGTCCTTGATATCAAGCAGGGCCGAAGGATCTTTCTTCTTTAGTTCATTCAGAGTTTCATCAAGCTTCTCTTTCGCAAAGAATAATGGGTAAACAGGGGCGTCCTGAAGGTCATCTTTTATGGCAAGGCCGTCCAAGTAGAAAACTGGAATTCCATTCTCTCCGAAATTCCGTTGAAACGCACCTTGCGTAAGCTCGTCTGCTAATGCAGCTTCATGGTCATCGGGAAACAGTTCGAACGTTTCGGGAACCGACTTGGCCGGGCCGGTGCGAATATCCAGAAACTTGATTGCCTCATTAAGACCAATAGCCAGGACTTTCGCGTCTTCGCTTTGCTCCAATACTTTCTCCAGATACTTTTCTGCATCCGCTGGCTGAATGAAGAAAAAGCCACGTCGAAGACGACCATCGTCTGTCTCAGAAAGAAAAGGTCGACCTGTACTATCAGTGACCGTAAACACAGGGATCTTTCCCAGCTTTGCATCCAAAAGGGCGTCCGTTGCTCTCCCAGCCCTGAGCAGTGGCTGTACCGCTGAGAAAAGAAGTCCACCAATCAACAAAAAGCCCACGACTTTTACCACGGGGCTTGTGGAGCTTGTTTTCTTTGCGGATGTAGGTATTCGAAAAAGGGATTTGTCACTGCCGTTATGGTTCTGAAGGGGAACCCCCGCGGGACAAACACCCTTCCGTCTGACTTTCAACCCATCGAGCTTGACAGGATTGCATACTGTCGTCAAAGGCGGACCTCGAAAATGACCAAGAGGAGAAGCCGAGGAAATAAAGGTAGTCAAAATGCGATTTGAAGGGGGACAGCTTACTATTGCCGCAGGCTTCATGAAGATTTCATTAGCAGAGCAGAACGGGGAACTCAATTATTCAGTTACTCCAGTGGAAATCCCTATCCGTGCTTGTGCGATATGTCGCCGCAGAGGAAAGAAAACGTTTCCAACAGACTCCTAATTTGATTCCGGACTAACGCTGAAACGGTGAAGATGAAAGAATGAATTAATGAAAAAGCCTACAGCACCTTTCACCGATTGCTGCGCTCGGGTTGACTTGAACCTGTTCTCCTTTCGGCCACGACAATGCGATATACGATAACCGATTACGATTGATCCCAGAAAATGCTTTGGCTCTTGGTGTTCATTGGTGCCGCTATGACTTGAAGTTTCGAAGCTGTAAATGACAGCCTGTGAGCGTAAATTTTGAAAAACGAGATCTCGCGAATCGCGAATGCACCACAAGGGAGTTTTAGGTTTGGAGATTTCATCTCCGACTCGATCGACCTTCGTAGTTTACATTGCGAGCTTCGAGAAGAAGAGGTTGAAAGTAAAGACGTTGCCAGGGGTAGCCTTCATCTTACTTCCAGATGCTCTTCATCCGCAGCCCGTAGATATAGTCTGCTCCGTTGCATATCGTTCGTGAATTATTCTGTTCGACTTGACTGTGTACCCGTGGTAACTGAGATTTTCTATTCGGGATAACTAATCTGCTTGGCGGGAAAACTAGATTTGTGCCTTTGTACACGTTCATTTGAAAGATTGCCCTGCAGCAGGGCATTGAAGTTGATCCCAAGGCCTCTTCAGGAAACTCCCTTGGTTCTACCTTCTTGCCTTCTCTCACTTGGGTTTCCGAAGGAGAGACTGAAGAATTTTGGTTTTCGCCAATGAAAGGGATAAGTTTCGTTGCAAATGTGAGATTGTCGCTGGGTGTTGCGGATACGACACTTCGAGAATCTAACATAAACCAGGGACGCAACAGGCCCTTGAGATGGGAGTCTCTAAAGAAACTGACAGCAGCATTATCTCTTTCCGCTGCCCTGCTTATTCCAGGGACCGTAAATGCCGAAGACCCCCCTCTCGTCTTCGATCACGATCAAAGTCTAGCTGGTGCAGATTTCTCCAATCGTTCTGACCTGAGAGGTTCTATATTTTCGAAGTCAAACTGCAAAAACGCTTCGTTCGCCGGGTCAGATTTAACTAGCGCCCAACTTGATGATGCGAATGTAAGGGATGGCAAATCTCACCCTAGAATTTGAAACTGTAGGATTAGTCAGGGTGACATGAAAGATGGCGTTTTGACTAACGACAGCGTGTTTCTTTTGCGAACTTCTGAGCTATAGTTCCAAGGGGCAAACTTCGAAGGCGCAACTGCGGTGTACGCAACGGCAACTAGGACAAAGTTCCAAAAAGCAAATTTGAAAGACGTGGGTAAGTTCTACAAGTATCCAGTCCACTCGCAGAGACCTAGATTCTAACGTGTCCACAGATTTCACTAATGCCAACTTGATCAGCGCTCTATTCGACGGGGCTGATATTGAGGGTGCTGATTTCACTGACAGCTTTTTGGATAAAGCTACTATAATATCACTCTGCAAAAGAGCTTCTGGTATCAACAGCAGAACGGGAGTATCGACTTCGGAATCCCTGATGTGTCCCGAGTGAAGGAGTTCAGCACAATGAACACATTCCGTTTTTATCCTGAGTTATCTGAGTATGCGTACTAGGCTGGGATTTCAGTATAGTTGCCCATTGCGGAGGAGGTACTTCAAAAGACCAATCACTAGATTCATATTTCTGAGCGTGCAAGTGAATGTACATTTTGTCTATGCTGACGTTTTTGACATTCGTCACTTGGGGACAGTTTGAGCAAGCTAGTTTCTTTCCTTCTTCGAGACATGTAAGATGCCTCCCATGCCTCTTTTGCGCAGCTTTTGACCATTCGCATGCGAGATAAGTTTGCCGATTCTCGTTCATGGTAGCTTCATCTTTGAATGAGTTATGGGTCAATAGCAATGAAGACGTGTTCACTGCTTTCGTGTTCAATACTTCCGCAGGGTGTGAATTTGGTCCATACAAAGGATCATTGACGATAGCGTATCCCAGGTGTGCGAGATGAACTCGGATTTGGTGCGTTCGTCCGGTGATCGGCCTACATTCGATTATGCTACGATTCTTCTTGCAATCATGTGACATACGCGAGAAAACCGTTACAGCTTCCATTCCATTTGAGCTAATAGAAGCTTTCATCTCTCTCTTATTCCAAAAGATAGGCTCCCGGCATTCTACCCGGGTTTCGGGGAAAATGCCATTCACTTCTGCGAGATAAGTTTTTCGCACTTTGCGATCTTTTATCTCGTTTGCAAACTGCGCCGCATAGGTAGAATTCTTCGCCATAATCACCAGGCCTGACGTTTCCTTATCTAATCTGTGTACCGATAGCAGTGTGCCCATCCCGTAAAAGGCCTTGAGAACAAACTGCAAGCAATTTCTGCGGTATGTCCCACACGGATGAATAGGGAGTGAAGGGGGTTTTGAAACAACGACAAAGCCCTCATGGTCGTGAGCAATATGAATCTTTTCCGACAAGACTGCTGATTCATGTCTGTGAACCAGATGAATTACTTCCATACCATCTTGCCAAACAACGCCTACATCGACTGCCTTGCCTGCGCACAAAATACGTCCTTCCTTAAATTCACGAGACCAGTACTCTCTCTCTGTGTGCTTGAACTCCTGGCAAAACACGTCATAGACGGTTTTGCCTGTCCATCTTGGTTTGAAGTTAGTCCTGAACTCAAAGACATAAGGGCGCACGTACAGTAGACCTTCATGTTGAACGTAGTCATCTTTTCCTATGTAATCAAGATCCGAGACGCGTTTTTGCCTTGGGTTTGACGTTCGGGCTCTTTTCAGAGGTCCACGATTGTAGTCCATAGGTTTTCGTTTCCGCCCCATTTCGAGGCGATAGGATGTACGGAAGGAGTTTAATGACGCGTGGTAATTGAAACCGTTTTAAGCTGAAGACGATATGACATTGAGCCGATACTGAGGTCCTGCTCTTTCTTTGACGTTTAGAAATTGCCCATGTAACATTTCCCTTTCTCCGTTTCAATGAAGACTGTACCTGGTCGAGCTCTTACATTAGCGGCCTTGAACATGGGTCTGGCAAGTTTAGCACGAGCGATGGGCTCTTGTCGAGTCAACAGTGTCGACACATCCATCATGGACCGCGATTTATTGACAAATTGCTTTTGTCAATAATGTTTTAGCATGTTATCCTTATACCCTTGGCAGTCACCTTCCAGTCCCAGTAACTGGAACGTGATCATAAGTTATGGTAGGTACCTTTGGCTGTACCAGTATGACACTCTTCCCAACAAACCTTTCTACCACCGTTAACGTTTACAAGAGTAGGCAAGAGGATAGCCCTCTGAGTTCTAGACTTTACCAATGGTAGAATGAATTGCGTTCATTCTTGCAGCGACTGGGAAACGTGATCTACATATTCTTCAGTTCAGGGGCTCCCCTTGGAAAAAATAGCCTCATTGAGCAACTAAACTTACTATTATGCGGAGATATCACTGTCTCCGAGAACTTCCTTGCGCAGAATTTTTGCTTCTCCTGCGGCGACATACCACACCCTGCCTACCCCTACTACAATCTTTCTTCGCATCTTCGCAAATATTCTCAATGATAAGCAATCATTGATAACTGTCGTATATTCTGAACACGCATGGTACAGCTCTAGACCGTTATAGATCATATCGGACATGTGACCTAATGGTTTTTGGGTTACCCCAGTAACAAAAAAAGTAAAGATGACATTAGTTCCTTGTGCATCAACGCCATTGGTTCGAGCAGGCTCAACTTCTGCTCACGAGTCGAGTTTCAGAGCAACAGAATGGGAGGGTGTCCAGCACTTAAAACAGGCAACGCTCGCTCGATCCCGGGTTGTGTCTTTCGCACACGTCGATGTACGTTCAACAGCCTAGATGCCCTTCAGGTTACATGCCAGACTTCTGATTCTATTGCAATCTGACAAGACTTAGTGCTTGTTTTTCAATGCCTCAACTTCTTTCGTGCTGTCGTCAGACACCCGAAAGACATGGGTCTTCTTCGGAGTCCCAGGGTCCGATCTGTTTCCCTTCGAAAGTTTCAACGAATGCAGTAACCGTGTGTGCCCGTCTCTTATCGTTCGTACTGCTTGTAGACTTGTCAAGATTGAAATTGATCTGGGAAGCAAAGTTCACATTTAAATCATTCGTCTTCCCCGTTTTCTAAAGCTGTTTGTTGATCTTTGAATATACAGGCTTGTGTTATGTTCTCTATACTACCGTTTAGGAAATCTTGCAGGGAAAAGTTTTGCCCTAATCTGTGGTCAGTTACTCGAGAATCCTTATAATTGTAGGTGCGAATCTTCTCGGCACGCGATCCGGTACCTACTTGGCTTTTTCGCCGACCATAAATTTCCGCGTTTTGCTCCGCGAGTTCCAACTCGTACAATTTTGCTCTTAGAATTTGCATGGCTCTTTCGCGATTTTTCAACTGAGTTCTTTCTTGGGTGCAGAAGATCCGAATGCCTGTTGGTTTGTGAACAAGGTCAACAGCAGTTTCGACCTTGTTCACATTCTGTCCTCCTGCTCCTCCCGATCTTGCCGTGGTAAGCTCGATGTCCTTGGGATCGATCTTGACTTCTACGTCATCCACTTCGGGCATAATTGCGACAGTCGCGGTACTTGTATGTACACGCCCTTGTGTCTCTGTTGCGGGAACTCTTTGAACACGATGAACGCCAGCTTCGTACTTCATCTTTGAATAGACTGAGTCGCCAGTTATTTCCAGAATGCACTCTTTATAGCCCCCATCTGTACCGGGGCTTTCTGAAACAAGAGAGACGGTCCAATTCTGTGTAGCAGCGTACTTCATATAGACCCGGACAAGATCACCCGCCCAAATGCTCGCTTCGTCGCCTCCTGTGCCAGCTCTAAGCTCGAGCATGCAGTTCTTTTCGTCATTAGGGTCTTTTGGGAGCAGCAAAATCTTCAAGTGATCCTCGAGCTCACACAAACGTTTTTCAAGAATGCCTATTTCTTCCCGTGCCATCTCTCGAAGTTCTGGGTCATTGGTGGCTTCGGAAAACATTTCTTGCGCTTCTTCGAGATAGCTTGTAGATGTAGACCATTCATCGTACGCTTCCACTACGGGTTCCAGAGCGGCGCGCGCCTTACTAACTCGCATTAACTCTTTTGAGTCTGACATAACGTCCGGGTCTGCTAGTTGCATTGTTAAACTTTCAAATGTGTCTTTTGTTGATTGCAGCTTTCGAATCATGCCAGCTCCACTCATACTTGGGATAGCTCTCTCTGGCACAGAAGACAAGGGCATTATGTAGTGCGGTCTACATCGGCAGATAAACGTGTTCTGGGTGAAGCAGCTGCGCCCTAGGGCAGCAGGAGGGGTAGCAAAGAAAAGAAAGGGCATCAAGGAACAATCAGAGGTCAAAGCTTTGAGGTTTCAAGATTATCCTTCGTGAAGTGCTGAACTTTCCGAGGTCAAAGCTTTGAGGTTTCAAGATTATCCCTCGTGAAGGTCTGAACTTCAAGGCGGAGGTTTTGTTTGCAAAGGTGCATTGAGAATCAGAACTATAGGCGGGTGTGTCAGTGGAGATGGGCTGGTCATGTGATCGAGATCTCGTGGCAGCAAATCCGGAGTCCGGACCGTATATATACCTGAAAAAGTACCTTTCTTACAAAGAAGCTCATACCTCAATAGAGCAATCTCATACGTGTACCGTTGTATTCACTAGCAAGTCCAGAAAGTTTCTCCCGGGTTTCTCGTTTATCCGATTACGGTCAAATATGCTCAAGAATACTGCCGAATCGGCAAGCACTCTTGGTCACCAGCATTGTTGCTTGAGTTCTCTTTCAATCTATGGTTTGTTCAACAAACTTTGTTGAGTAGATATAAGGATACCCTCATAGTCTATGGACTACCAAGGCTGCTGACGTTATCCTTAGGATACCTAAAGTAGTTATCCTCACGTTTTTTGCTTCTGCTGGAGACCACAGATCCGTCGCTTTCCTCGCGAAGAAAATAGTGAAACAAAAGTCAGACACGTGAAGGCGGATCGCATCACATAGTCACATTGCACTCTTGCCAATCTTGAAACTGCAAAATCATCATGATCTTGGTTTCTCATCAAGAGTTATCACTAAATTCCTGTCCATCTACCGACGGTACGTGTAATGCGGTGCGGAATAGTTATTTTGTGGGTTTAATTCAAACTTTACAACCTGCGGCGTTCCCAGTTTCCTATCAAGTCGAGAACTTCTCGGAGCAAATGTTCTCTAAGCTTGTAAAAATCGACATGAACAGACGATGGACGTCCATCATTCGCCAAAGGAGAGTTAACGCATATTTCGTTAAAGTTGAAGCGCAACGTACATTATACCTTTGTACTCATTTTGAAGTAACTCAAAACTCAAGTCTTCAGGCAAAAGTGGGATGAAGGCAGTACGTCTACGATGTACGAGATAGCCCATGTGACAGTCCTCTCGGAAGTACCAACGTGCATGGAGCCATGATAGACACTTCCCCCCCCCCCCCACCCCGTTCAGATTAAAGCGCGAAACACAGTAAGCCCACACGAGCTTTCGAAATGACGCCTCGGACGCTCACACTTATGAAGCAGGGAGGCAGGGCCTATCATAATCTGTGCATAATGGATTCCGGTACCTCTGCTGGGACATTCGGCTTCCAGTCACAACTTCACATGCGACTAGCGCCACTCCTACGTGTAGTGAACCGTAGTAAACTCAAGACTGTAAGTGCCTGACTAATCTGACATTGCTCACACGCCACACGACGCTTCTGCAAGCTGGAGCACAAAAATTCAATTAGGAGAGTATAGTCTCATGATGGAAGCATTGTATGATTTGCAAGCTGGGAAATCGCAGTACATTTGGCTCGCAGAAATTGGTAGTAGCCTCTTCGCATCGGATCCTACGAAACATTCACGTCACAGAGTTAGTAAAGATGCAAGTAACCTACAAATCATGGCACGCGCGTCTTCATGAACCAAAAATGTGGTTTCAACTTACAAGGCGTTCGAGGTCGTCAAGAACTTCCTCAGCCTCATGTCCCCGTTCCAAATGTATCAACAACTGAGCTTTAGTTTGAAGCGCGTATCTTGCTTCTGGTTCAATGTCCAGCAACTCATTACACGCTTCTAATTCGTCCTCAAGTACCTCTCTGTGTACTTGTGCCTTTTTCCGTCTCGCCGGTGCCCCAGCGAGGAGCCATCGGTGATAAAACCAAGCAGACTGCACGTTTGGTTCTGTGTAGAACGCCTGCTTAACGTATTGCAATTCGTTTGTCAAGAAGTTTGCAGAGCATCGGTCGTGCACTACGGGGAGCAAGACGCTTCGATGATGCCATGCCGAATAGTTCGAAAAGTCATCGTTTATCTTGTTCTCTGCGAAGGCCAGCTCCTCTCTCTCGAGATTTGACTGCTTCTCTGGTATGGCAGATGTGAGCGCACACCTTACCCTCATTCTGTGAGCCCAGCCGTGAAAGTTGCGCCCGTCCTTCGAAAGCATGTATGCGCTCAACTTCCATTCGTTTTGAATGGCTTCCGATCGCACTTCAGACGGAAGATGTTCGGCCAGTTTGGAATCTTCCAACAACCATAAGCGATGTTGCCACGCCGGGTAAGCTTTTGGATGTCGCTGCAGCGCTCGTGTGGTCAAGAATAGTTCTTCTTTCCATGCTCTGAGAATGAGATCCGCAGATTCGTACTCGATTCTGCACAGCAAGACATCACGACGGAATGCCCAAAGCGAATACTCATCTGGGTTTGTCTCAAGTGCCCTTTCCACGACATGGTATTGATCGTAGAAATGCTTGTCGAGCGGAGGGTTTAGCGACGCGCTTCTGAGTTGCAGGGCCTTGCGGATAAGTTCGGCGCAACTTGCGGCTCTTTCCAACTCGCGCTGCTGCTCAGACGCGCTTGGTCGTGCTCCTTTTCTAACGCCATGCATAGCACAGGGACACTTGTTTCTAGGAGCGCGTAAGATTTGCTTGTAGCAATGTGCAGCAGGATGAGTTCTCCAAATCGGCGCCCATAATCAATTATGTAATTGACAATGTCCCTGGGAATCCCAGGCTGGGATGTTGTGGACTCTACACTGTGGCTTCGGTATCCGCAGAGACGAATACCTAAGATAACAGCAGGCTACCGGATGTGCACACAAGAATCCGTTACATATGCCATTTGCATATTTTGCACATACAGTGGAGTGCTCATCATTCTGCTTTTGAATCCACGCACCAGAATTTGTTCCTCCAATGAGGTGCATAGAGGAGGATCAAAATGATGACGCCGTGAAACACTGCTACTTAAACTCCACCGTTAGACATCAGATACAGCAAAGTGATCGAGGAGATAGATCACATGATATTCTTTACGTAAACTCAAACTCCGAAAACATCCTCCGTTCCTTTCCACACTCATCAACATGTCCGAACCTCGCCTCGGCAGACTCCTCAGACCATTGTGCAACCGCTGCTCCCAAGGAGGTTTGCCCCGAGCTTGTTGCCGCGCGGTTGAACACGGAAGGTTGCTTACTCCGCGCTCGGACCTCTTAATTTCCAAGGTTCGCCTTCACCCCGACGTTTACCGTAAACCCGTCCCAACGGAGGGTACTCTTCTCCAACGGACTATAAGAGTCCTTAACGAAATTCATAGGCTGCATAGCAGCTATTACGGTGTCGCCCGGTTACAACTTAAACGATTATCGCTCGGCAATGCACACGAGGAACAAACTATCCGCAGCAACTGGTCTCGAATCACTCGGGACGGATTCCAATCTGTCATCGGTAGCGCTGTAGAGGCTCTAGAGATTGTGGCGCAAGATTTTAAAACCATTGAAGAAGAAAGTGTCGATGATGCCGGAGACTTCTTGGCTGGCACTCTCGATGATGTTACGGGCACGTTAAAGACTGTGGTACTACTACTGATGCTCATCATCGGACGTGGAGACCTCCAGAGTGTGTCGAAAGACCTTATGGATTCCGTATCTTGTTGGAGAAGTCGCAGATATATGCATTCTCCGGAGCTGGACAGAATACTGCGTGCAGAAGTTGATAGACTCACGTCCGAAATTGAGCAGTGTGGTTTACCTATCATACACTACTTGGACGTTCGAGATTGTGTCAGAAGAGATCTAGGCGTGTCAGAAATCATGCGCAGTGTCTTGGCTATTCAAGCATGTGCCGAGGCTGGCTACGAAGCACTTGGGGACAAATGGATTCGTGAGCTTACATGCCAACTTAGCAATAATCCACGCGGCGCAGTCATCACCCCTACCCCAACTAATCGAAGTATGATGAGCGCCCTACTTGGTCGCTTGCTAATAATAAACGGGGTTCCTGTGCTGGGACTACCGACGGGAGATCGATGGTTCGCTGAAACCGAAATAGAGTACTGTGGCGGAGATGCTTGGTCTCGATTAAGCATTGTATCAGATCTGAATTTCAGCGGTAGACATCTGATCAAGCAGCCGTTATCGAGGGGAACGATACGAAACGTACCAAGGTGGTTAACAAGGTTGTTGACCAAGTTCGTTCGCGCAGATCATGCTCCGCTTATGAATTCCTACGGTGAACTTATGGACGTTCAGGCTCGTGGCGAACCTGCGGAAGGCGAGGCCTGTGCAATTGTATGGGAGAAGCTTCTTGCTCAGATTGAGAGAGAAGAAGGTGTAAGGCATGCGGACGTTCTACGAAGAGTAGTGAACATGAGAGCATTGGTTAGTTTTGCCACACACGCGGCTAATGCGGCAGAGTATTCAGTATTGTTTGCTAAGCGACTGATAGCGTCTTTTGATCTGATTCAGTTGAGCATGCGAGGAGCAACATGGGAAATAGTGTTCACGACCGACGACGTCGGAGGGGTAATACACTACACAACAGGAAGGGATGTTCCATCCGATTTGGTGGCTACAATCAATAGCACAATTGAATCGTTTCAGGCACGGGACAATCCGAACGCGGTGCCCAGCGGCGTGCTCGGAGCGAACATGGCTCATGCGTGGCCAATAGAACGCATGTATTTGAAAACACATCAGACCTGGAACGCCTCACGTCGTGATG
This sequence comes from Gracilaria domingensis, assembly GCA_022539475.1. Taxonomy (NCBI): domain Eukaryota; phylum Rhodophyta; class Florideophyceae; order Gracilariales; family Gracilariaceae; genus Gracilaria; species Gracilaria domingensis. Next base: position 238,888 of record VCMS01000016.1, read on the forward strand.
AACAATCGTAGAACAACTTACTAGGTACCGAAGGTAAGTATATCGACGGAGGTGGTATTTACCTTCGTAGAGACCAGGTGGACCTACGGCTGAATCAACTGCCGAAATCGCACGCAGATGCACGTGATCTGGTACTCACTACCGTTGTACAAGTACGTATATCGATAAGAGTGGCATTCAAATTGATGCATTTCCTGTTCGGTGAACAAAAACCAAGTTGAATTGATACACAGATGACAGTACAAGGGTATCTATATATATCCGAGAACGTGACTTATGGGCCTCTAGAATCGCGTGTTTTCCTCCACGATTTCCGCACTCTACACGTACAGAAGCACTGTGAAGATCGCACGCCATGATTGGAGGGATATCCGCCATTTTAATGGATCATTGCGACTCGTTGCGACTCGCTCAAATGACTTTATCAGAAAAGATTCTTACGGCATCTTCAAACTCTTCCTCTTCTGCAAAAACAGAACCAGATGCGGCTCGATTGAAGTCGTAAGAGGTTGGGACGTAACTTGCAAGCGTACGATTGATACTTCGACAGAGAGAAGAATATGAAGACATGCCTGTCGACAATGCCCTTCTCACCTGCACAGCATTACTGTAAATGCATTCATAAAACATCTCCTTTTTGCTGGCACAGCGACTACGCTACCGACCGTCCACTTGGCACAAGTGCAATGGCCGTAACTGTACACGTACTGTAGAAGGAACCCTTCTAACCTTGAGAGATGAGCACTGTTTTTTTGTGCGAAAGATAGGCTAGCTAGAGGGCTACCGCGTCCACTCTCTTCGACGTAACGGGTCCCGGTTGCTGACCCAAATCAGAGCGCAATATCTGAGTTAGCAGTCATCTCAGGCTTCGAATCTCTTCAGTTATGTGCTGCAGTGCCTTTAGAAAAGGACTTCAGCTGAGGTAGTTTGCTGCCCTTGGTGCTTAGCTTTTTGCCGAACCTTTTGTATCTGGAGTTTCGCGACAGATAGTGGAGATGCTTGTGAAGCTATATACCTTCTCTAAGATGGAACCCTTCTTCCATTTCGGACAGGACGCAAAGAAGGTTTTTGCTGCTGATTGGTTGTCTTCTTCCTGAACATGGATGATTGTTTGTCACTGCACGGTGACACCCCACAATCCTGTTCAGAAATGATGATCATAGTCTCACTCGCAATAGTATCAAGAGTTAGCGGTGTTACGCCTCAGTCCAATGACTACCTGTCTTGTGACCTCATTATGATGACAAATACATCTCCCCTCCTTATCGTTGAAGGGCTTTATTATAAAAGAGTTGAGACATAGTACGGACGACCACGCAAGAGCGCCGGATTTGCTAAGGGATAGTTTTATTAGCGATTCATTTGGCGGTTCATTCTTGTTCTAACCCAATCAAGACAAGCTAGATCTTCGAAAGATGCCGATGGCATCAGCCTGATGCTTTTCATTTCTTTCTTCAATGAAGCGTGCATCGGCGGTAATGCCTGAGTATCCTGAAAGACGTTACGGATTTCATTCTGAGACATTCAGTGAGGATTTCAGCCGAAAAAGAATATTCCTATCAAGATTGCCGAAGATTTATCAGTGGCCGAGACTAGGGGATGAACTGAAAGAATGCTACCTCGTAAACGACCTTTAAACTTTAAATTGAACTACAATACCCGTAAGAGAGAGCGAGAGAATATTGCCACAATAATGCTCTCTCTCTCTCTTTCGCTCTATTGTTATGCACGCGGACTTTCGTTAGCCCTAACAATTTACAACACTCATAAGCACATATCAATCGCTGTGCTGCGCTCAGTGGGCTACAACAAGAAACCCTCTACCTGTAGTCCCCAAGGTGTTTACTCCCGTAGAAGCGTTTTGCCGGTAGCAAGGTTTCTCCTGTAGAAGCGGTTTGCAACCGGCCATCAGCTCCTTTTTTTGTATCTTTTTATTCGGCAAGTTGATGTGGTGTACGACGGTAAACGTTTCGGTTGAAAAGAAAACTTTCATTCGCGAAAGCAGCACTCCTTGAGACTGCTTCCGCAAGAATCTTTGCAAAACCGTGATTCGAAATAAAAATCATTAGAGACCTATTCCTCAGAACGGAAGTACTTGGCGAAGAGTACCGTCGTAGTCAACGAGCGTTCACAGAAAAAACAAAAGCTTTCTGCAGCCAAGCTGATCGAGGTTTTTTGAACATGTCGGGTGCAGGGGGGGGGGTCAAGATATAGCGCCGGGTTTATTGGTGCCGTACTCGGCATAGTGCCACCCAAATTGGCATAGCACGACTTGTAAACAGCGTTAACTTGAGTAGTCACTCAATACTGCGAAGTTCAAAATGTGCTACCTGGCTTGCCGTGATGATGATGATGATGACGACGAAGCACCATGTAGTAGACCTGACAGTATTCAAACACGTCATTCTTAAAGAGAAAAGTCAACCGGTGGCAAAACAATGTCCCCAACTTCAGTTGGATGGAAACACCGTCCGAAAGCCGAACTGACATGTTTCTTCTCTATACCCAGTTGCAAATTGTCTCTCAGAAAGAAACAATGCGTGCATACAGTACGATCGTGCCGAAGGAGTGCGAGCAACTGCTTACAAGAAATTCCCGTACAAACGCTTTTCGCCGCGAGCTTGTCGCCAGCGGCCCACTCTCTACTCAGGCATCAGCTAGAAATCTGAAACGACATGATTCACAGAAGCTTTTGGTCTTTAAGAGGGAAAAAACCCTCGTTCAGAGCTTTACGTCAGTGTAGTAATAGAACTATGAAGTTGTTGAAACAATGACCTGAACGGAGGACACCGAGCACCATGTGTTAAAGTCCATATCAAAGAAGAAGAGAAAGAAATAGGAGGTAGACACATTCCTCGTGAGTTGACCGCTGTGTCGCCACAAATGAGCGTTAGCTTTTGTGCCTCGAGCACCACGCTGTCTGCCTCCATCTCCAGCTCTCACTCTTCCGTATCCTAGACAATGTCAATCGATAGGGAGGCCATGTAACGGAAGAACACAGAAAGAAAAAATTTCAAACTCTATCTCCACATATTCTAAGGATGCCTCCGGAGCAAAAGCGTTGTCATTCTTGGGCACATAAACTAAGTGACATAACAAACTTGCGCAGAGGCGACGAAAGGGAACAATTGTTCTGTACCCCCTCGAGAGAAACTTCGCTTTTCGCGATCATAAATCGAGAGCAGTTTCCCGAGATCCGAGATCTGTAACAATATTCGTGTGATCTGGATCCAGTCATCGACAGATAGATTGGATATTATCTCTGAAGCATGTACTTGATACAGAGTACAAACTTTTAACCGACAACACTTCAAGGGGTAAGATTCGGCTTCCCAAGGGGAAAACCCAGTTTATGAGCCCAACACGCAACTACGTCTAGGCATCAACTATTGACCAACGCTGGTCTTGAGTGTTCAAGGTGCCTGAGAAACTTGAACTGCTGCATGTTGAAAGCCTTTAGAAAGACGCGCCAAGCGGCGGGCCAGCAACATAATAATATTACGAAGATATTATCTACCCCACAAATGAAAACTGCTATCCCACGAACATACGTTTTCAGTTGGTACCCATGTTACATCCCAAATCCCTGCTTGAGACATGTCAGGCGCCAGAGTACCTGTAACAAGATTACCTGATCTAAGCCACAGATTGCGATTCTATCCCAAACACAGACCAGGCCATCATGCTTATGACGGCAGCAAGTTGCGACTTACAACTGCCAAGCTACGGTACATCCAGAGCAGCTGATATTCTCGATATACAAAGGATAATTCCGAGGTGCACTTCAGTTCTTCGGAGCGTGATGGTTCGAGCCACGCGGACTACGGTAGTTATTATGATGATACATGTGTCGCGAAGACTTGGAGTGAGGTTGGTGCTTGGCACGTTTGTTGCGGTAACTCTGACTACGAACAACTCTCCGTTGAGAATCTCTCTCTCTCACCGGTGACCGAGGCGAACGAGGGGTATTATGTACATGAGACGCTTGCCTGGACGAGGGACGGCGAGAGCGATGTGGACTAGAAGGCACTGGCCGTTGTGGTAGAGCATCTGGCAGTTCCAGCTGCGGCACAGGGTCGACATCTTCTGTGGGACTTGGGGCCGGAGGGTCCGAAAGATTCCTCGGGAAAAGGAGAGAAGCTTTGTCAACTACGGGGGCGGGGAGAAAAGAGGGCATGATAGAAACTTCCTTGAGCCAGTATGCTTCATTAGGGTACTTGTTGAGTTCGACAGACAGGACATTGGCGCGCGGCTTGGTGTACAGCAGCTCTTGCGGGATGGATATATCGAGAACGGAAAAATGGGGCGCTTCCGGGCGGAAATCTTTAAGAATTACATGGTTGTTGATACTGATGGTGACGCGCACGGGCGTACGTTGCTGGGCGATGGACACCGGCGCTGGCACGCCACTGAGCGAGAGGTAGGGCGGTGCGGCCTGTGATTCGGGGGATTGCGGAGAAGGGAAGGATTGAGGGAGAGAGAATGGCGAAACGGATTGCAGCTGGTCGGCAGACTGTTCCGGGGAGGTGTGAGGCGAGCGATGGTGCGGGGTGGAATTCTCCACGGCGTGGATGAGGCGGGCGGTCATACCGTCGGTGGGAAACGGTCCGTTGGCGTCGATGAAGAAGGAGAGATGGACGGCTGGTTGGGGCCAAACCAAGCCGTCATGGTGCGGATCGCCCATGACGTAGCAAGTAGTGGTGCCGTTGGGATGAATGGCAAGCTCTCGACCTCCGCGAGCGCGGACGTCGACAAAACCCTTGCGACGATGGACTGGCATGCCGGCGACGAAGACGCCGGTGAGCAGCCACCAGCGACACACGAGACGCTCCGCAAGCGAGAAGAGGGAGGCGGGGGAGGTGGGGCGAGCGACGCGGTCGTTGAGATGGCGCTGCGCGGCCACACGCCAAACGTGCGCATCGGACACGAGGCGGTTGGCGGCGGAGCACACCTGCGCCAGAGCGGCCAGCTCGGCCGGGGTGAGGCGCGCGAAAACGTGCAGGACAACGTCGCGCGGAAGGGAAAGAAGAGAAAAGCCTGGCGAAGAAGCGCCAGCACAAAGAGCACTCATCTTGGACAAGCAGTGGGGGGGGGGTGAGAAAGAAGACGACGAGCAACGGCAGAGATCTGCAGCGGGGCGGACAGCGGAACACAGGACGTGGAAGCTGTGCGGGCGAGGTGCGCAGGGCGGCGCGCGCGCTTATAGCCGAAGCGCGGCGTGACGGGCGCGCCGTGCGGCAGATACCGCGCAGATCGACGCGCGCAGGTCCATTCAAGCGCGCGGCGCTGTGATTGGGCGCGATGTAACGCGCGCGCGCCGCCGCGCGCGAATATCGCGCGCCGCGCGCGCGCGCCGACAGCGCGGGTCACGCGCACGCCGCTCACGCGCGCGCCCCTTGCGGCGCGCGCGGCTGCTGCGCGTACGAGCGCACGCGCGCGGTGGAGCTCGACGCGTCGGCGTCCTTGAGCGGCGTGGCGGCCGCGTGCGGCAGCGCGCGCCGCTCGCGGCCGCTGTCGGCGGGCATCCACTGCGCGCCCGCGCGCACGCCCGTGGTGCCCACCACCAGGTCGAAGCTGCGCTCGCGCCGCGCCTCCCCGCGCCGCGGCGCGTCGGCGGGGTCGGGCAGCGAGCCGCTGGCCGTCGTCAGCACGCGGCACAGGTGCGCGCGCAGCGCGTTGTCCAGCGACGACAGCGACGTCGCGCTCACGTCGTGCTCGCTGCTGGCCACCACGCTGGTTTCGAACGTGTAGCGCGCCAGAGTCGCCTCCGTCTCGCGGTCGTACACCACGATGCTGATCCACTCGATCACGTCCTGCGCGTGCGGTCGCCGCCCATCACGGCACGTCAGCATGCATGTCCCTTCCTCTTGCGGCCGGCGCGGGGGCGCAACTTACCTTCATCAACCATTCGTGCATGCTGCCAATCGTGCTGCTGATGTACTCATTCACCGCCGCGTGTCGGCTGTAGAACGTACCCACGCCGTACTTTTCGCGCATTTCAAACATCCCTGATCGCGAGACGGCACATACGCGCTTAGTCTTCTTCCCGTCGTCTTGTTGCGCTATCGGCCGTGTCAGATGCGCACGTACTTTGCGGGTACACCTGGTGAATGTACAGAATCGCGTGTGTCACCACGATGAGGAACTCGCACAAGCGGTTCACCACCAGCGCGCGCGCCTTCTCACCGTCAGCCATCGCTCACTCGCGACGCGCCTTCTTGCCCTGCGCCGCGCTGCACATGCAACTTTCGATGGAACAGCCAGCCGTGCCTCTGACCGTCGCTGCTGCAGAGTGCAACAAAATATCTGTTGATAAAACCACGCAACGGTCCGTTTTGAAGCTCAACGCCTTACGTATCTCCAGCCTATGCCCCAACGGACCGCCCTCAAACAACCAACCCGCCAATATCAACAACTCGTCCTCAACGCCACGCCACCATCTAATGTTAAAACAACTTCTGCCGTTCATTCATTCATTTATTCACAAGTTCTCGCACACAAGCGACCACTATCTATGTACAATATAACTGCATTACCATGTGCATCATGCATCTACTGTATGATACACTTATCGTTTCAGTGTTGTCACAACCGCTCAACGCTGGCCCCCTTTCATCCAATACTCTCCTGCAACGCCGCTAAATGAAGCGATTGCTCAAACTCCACAAGCGCTCGTTCATAGACCAATCGCTGTCTGAATCCAGCCGCACTGGCCGCACGCGTTTTCTCCTCCGCTGAGAGCGACTCGCTTCGTTCCTGCGGTCTCTGATCCACCGACACCCTGTCAGCAAGCAACGGCATGGGCGGCGCGCTAGGATACACCGGTCTCACGGGCATGAACGCCATCTTGAACCGCTCCTCTTCCTCTTTCGCAGCCGCCGCCGCCGCCGCCTCCTTCTTCCGTTTCTTTCTCTCCGCCTTCTCGCGGCGCTTCCGCAGACGCGCCACAGCTTCATCGCCCTTTTGAATGCGGAGCAGCTCCTCTGCTTGCTGCTGTCTTCGTTCTTGGCGGCGCTGTTCCTCCAATTCCTCGTCCTGCTTGCGCAGTTGCGCCAGTTTTGTCAGCCGTTCGCGTTCGGTGATGGCCACCGTTTCCGCAAGCGTGCGATCCTCATCGGCCTTCTTCACCTGATTGCGCGCGATGAGGTCCTGATTCTCGCGTCGATACTTCTCGATAAAGCTCTTGGTGCTGTCTAGATCGACGTTGTTGACCAGTTTGCAGATGACGTCTTCCACCATTTCCAGGTAGTCGTCGTACTCGCCGTCCGTGCCAAAGTCATCGCGGCGCTTGTTGAAGATGCGCAGGTAACGACGTCGCACCTGCGCGTCGCGCGTAAGCGCAGCGCGATCGTCCTCAAAGTCCAGATCATACTTGTCGCTCATTCTGCAACGCACAGCCGGCGGCGCGCTGGCACGTGAGGAGCCGGCCGCCGCTACGCTTGGCACCACAGCGCGGCCGTAAGGAGGAAGGTTGCATGCCAAAAGCACTCGCGACAAAATATCAGGCGCTCATCCAGCTGGAACGCGCGCCGCGGAGCCGCTCGCGCGCGGAACTCTGCAGAGCGCGCGCCATGCGCGACGAAGAGCCGACGGCTGCGCGCGGCGCGCCCGCTGTAGCGGCGCTGTAATGCAGACGACGCGAATATTTGAAACCGCCCGATTTCAAAGGCGATTTCAAAGCGATTCGCGGATTGGAGGTCGCGAGTCATGAGATCAAACGCCCGCGCCAGCAGCGTCCGTTCCACGCGCGGCGTCCTCGCCTCCGGCCTTACCCGCCCGGCTCCCCCCCCCCCCCCCCCCCCCCCCGCTGAGCACCGTGCCTGCTCCGCGTATCTACAGCCCGAATAAAACTGTATCCAACCACCGCTGTGCGCGCGTCCACTGCGCCGGCGCTGCTCCGCGACGACCCGTGCCATCGTCGTCCGCCGTCCACTCCTTTCGGCTTGTCGTGCCGCCGCATCCCCCCTTCCTCCCCCTCCCGATTTTCCCCGCTTTCGCCGCATTGCTTCCCCGTCGTGCTGTGAGTACATGGCGCTCCCCCCGACGGAGGTGCTCGCCGCCGATGGCGAGCTGGCTCCCCCCGACACGTGGTTCCCCGGCAGCGTCGAGCTCTCCTCCGATCCCTTCGTCGTCGTCGCCATAACCGGACCGCAGGCCTCTGGCAAGAGCACGCTTGTGAACGCTTTATTCTCCACGTCTTTCCCGGTGGCCACCAGGGGCTCCATTGGTACCGCCACCACGCGAGGCATCCTCGCCTCCCAATTACAAACCACCCGTGGTGCGGCTCTCGTGCTCGACGTCGAGGGCGCTGATGCTCGTGCCCGAGGGCGTGATGCGAAGATCTATGCCTCTCAATGCGCTTCGTTTGTTACGTCTATTGCTGATGTCGTCATCGTCAATCTGTGGTACCATGATGCCTGTCGACTTGATTCCGCCGCACATTCTTTACTCACGTCTATTCTTTTCAGCGCCGCAAAAGCACTTGTGGATGGCGCTCCTGCCAAAACTGCATTAGTAATTGCCGTTAGGGATTTTGATGATGACTCGCAAGACGCTTCCGAGTCCGTAACTACCATGATCCAGGAAGACGTAAGTATCCTATCGAATATCTCGCACTTTTTTTCGCCCAGTGCAAATTCTTTGGTCTCTAACTCGCTGCGCCTCGTGTTTTGTCTCTGCGTACATCAGGTTACTGACATTTGGGCTGAAGTCGTTGTGGAGTCTGGTCTTCCTGTAGGTGATGGTGCTACACCTCTAGACCATGTGATTGATCTTCACGTCTTCATGTTCCCTCATATTCGACATCAAGCGGAAAAGTTCGATGAATGCGTCGCAGCAGTAAGAACTGCATTCGATGAAGGTCAATTGGTACTTCCTGAGCATTCGAAACGAATTCCCGCCGATGGCTTCTCCACCTATGCCCACACCATTTGGGACTCTATTGCTGCCACTGCGGCTGATCTTAGTGTGTCTCCCGCAGACGTTTTTGATCGGAGGGTGGACGATTTTTATTCGGGCGACGATTTTGCTATTGTCGCGGCATATCGTTGTGACGAGGTGTTCTCTCAGAAACTTGCGGAAGCTTCTGGAGATATGGCAGACCTCTTGGATACCGCCGAAGGTGGCGAAAGGATAGACAGCCTGGGCAAGAAGTGCGATGAAATCATAGAGCGCTACTTGCAGGAATATGATGCTGAGACGAGTGACTTCGCCACGGAGCCCGTGTATGAGCGGAAGAGAACGGAGCTTGAGGCTATAATTGACACTGGGCTCATGAGCGTTTTCATGAAGAATGTGGCCATAATATCTCGTGAGGTTTTGATGTCATTCAAGACTGCTACGTCTGAGGATATGCCCGTGGACTTTGCGTTGTACACTGCCTTGACTAATTTCGACAAGCGTGCTAAAGAGGGTATCCGACGTGGTGGGTCATGGACGTTCGAAAGCGAGCGTGCCGACTTAGAAAGTATGATGCGTGAGATATCGGATCAGAAAAGAAAGCTGCTCGAGTCTCAAGTTAGTGCCTCACAACAGCAGAGCAAGGCGATCCAGTTCTTGCGCATGCAACAGGCACAAATGCAAGCTGTACAACAGCAGGCTTTGGGAGGAAGTGTGGGTCAATGGAACGTTGGAGCTGCATATCGGCCACCGGATTCGAACGTGAACCTTTCCCTTGCTTACCAACAGGGAAAAACAAATCTGCAAGTATCGATGGTGCCAGATGAATCAGCAACACTTCTGGGGCCGACTGGATTCACGGCCGGTGTGGGACCGGGTAATCTAGGAATGAGTTTTAACGTCAACTTCTAGATACGCTGCGTCGAAAGTTAGTGATAAAGTGCTAGCTCTAGGCTTCTGGATTATATAGGGGGAGGATCATTCAAAAGCAGTATATAGTTTCGCCGACAGAAACAAACATCGAGAAATGGCAAAACTCCTCGAACCAACTCATAAATCCGCAACGCCGAAGTCTGTACAAATTGTTGCATTGACTCGCGCTGTAACTCAAACATTCATCTACAATTAAAGTACAAAGCTCAAGAACCAAATCTTGCGGATAGATAAAAGGGTGCGTTTCTATTCCGCCCGAGGAGCCGGATCGTCCTCTGGCTCTGGACTAGGGGCATCCAGGTCTCCGTAACCGTCTCTTGCACCGCCAGGTTCAAAATCATCGTCTTCTTCGTCATCGAACTCTCGGCGATTTCTTCTGTTCTTTCTCTTTCTCCGATTTCTAGAAAAGAATGAACCGCGCGTGGCAGGGTTCTCCTCCCCAACTGTTTGGCTGAGGTCCACTAGAGCGTCGTCACGCTCTTTCTCGCTGGTACGCCTCCTACCGGTGAAGGAAAGTGACTTTCTTGCGCGACCTTTCCGACTTGCATTTGATCCAGAACGTCTCAGTTCTCTACTGAACCGCTTGACTATTCCGAGTTGTGGTGCACTGTCATGTGAATCACGAACCGAATTGACATGCTGTATCTGGAGTAACGCATAAGCCCCTGATTCCGTTAGCGCGTTGTCTCCCGGATGAGACTCCAATGCTTTCACGATTGCCGTTCGGCCACCGAGTCGAACAATCCTTTCTTGATTTCCAGCATTGTCCATCGAAGCCGCTCGCAGAAATTCACACGCACTTGCCAGGAATCTACTATTGTTGGCAAACATTTCCATTGCACTGATAACCTTCCGAATACCCTGGATAACGTTTGGAGAGGACTGCAGTTCTTCATCTCCTTTGCACAAGTCTGCTAAAGTCAGACAACACCACAACGTGACATTCACATTTTCAGGATAAAGTTCCATAACACCAAGAATGCTGCGAACTCCATTATGAATCTTCACCTCATCACAATTGCCAAAGTGATCGTTACACGAATACCTTAGTGCAGCGCAACAGTGTTCCAAGACATAGGTATCCTGCTTCCACCTTTGCATGACATCTAATATGGCTTCGACACCTCCAACCGCATGGAATCGATTCTTGTTGTCTTCGGAATCCAAGACCAAAGTGCAAATAGTTGCCAAAACAGGTTGCAATGCCTTGATCTCGAAGAATTCCGCTGTTTTCTCTACAAGTCGGGTGAGTTCCTCCACAATACCATCCTTTCCCACTTCGTTCTTGAACGCAACGCTACGCATGCACAAACGATTTATGGTTGCACAGATGCTTATGATTACGTTTGCAGTCCCAGGTAAACCTTTCTTATGGTATGACAATGCTGTATGGAATATCTCAGCAAGAGATGACTCATTCGATCGGTCTGTCAGAAGCTTCGACTTGAATCTGTAGGAGTCTTCTTCGTTCACTTCGTTCGTAATCGCGCGCATGGCCCTAACAATCTGTATAACTGCTGGTTGCCTATGCAGGAACCTTTGCAGTGCCACAACAAGAACGCTCGAGAGTCCGGTCTTCGGCAAAGCAGAAACTATCTTTGGTTCAGCTTCGCAAAATGCAGCAAGGGCTGCGCTTGCGTTCTCTTGAACTGCAACGCTGTCCGCATGTCTCTTCATGGCTCGGACAATGAGCTCAGGTGCCTTCAACACTCCAAAAGCTTGCGCAGTGGTTGCATTCTTCGGAACCACAACGGCTGACATAGCACTGCACGAAGCAGCAACAACCTTCGGATCCTTGGAACTATACGTCGTTAAGACTCGCAACAAGACTTCTGGGCAGCCGGTCTTCAGAGCATCAACTTGGTTTTGGGGATTATTTGCACAAACACCGGTAAGGGCAAGCAGAGCATATTCCATAACGGATGGAATTGTCTGATGAGAGCTGAGAAGCTGAGAAAGACCTTCAATTCCCTTGTTAGCAGCAAACGACTCTTGGTTTTCCGGGCTATCGAAGCAAAGCTTTTCAATAACGCCACAGGCTTTTTCAAGAAGGACGTTATCTGTCCCACCTTGTCTTATGATATCAGCGGAAAAGGGAATGCCCCCCGCCTGCACAATCTCCGTTTTCATAGAGCTATAATTGCATAGCGCTTCCATGAAATCGAGAGAGACCCTGATGAAATCGGGGTTTCGTGAATGACGCTGCATGGCCACCAGTACTTCAGGCAAGGGCTTCGCATCTACCAAACCTTTCTCTGCTCCTGGTCCTGCATTTCGAGTAATGGCAGTTAGGGCCATCACCACAACAGAGCACAGTTCCGCATCATCTCGCTTCAAAACTAGGACTCGGACTAGACGATGATACGCGTAAGCTTGTGTCGCCTGCGAGCTTGCCACAGCACATCCGTCTGTCAGGTTGCGAAATGCAGCGCAAACGCTCTTCGTAACAGACGTGTTCAAGTCAGAGATGTCATTCTCATTGTTACCCCAGAGCTGTAGCAGGTTCAACAACTCTGACACTGCACCGGCGTTAGCGAACGCTTCCTTGTAGACCAAGCTCTCCTTACCGATGCACATCGAAGACACAGCTCTTGAGGCGGCCTCATGGATTATACCTGAAGCCTGCGAGCTTCTGTGTCGAAGGCTGTATACAATTAGTACAACTGCATCATGTTCATACGCAACATCTCGACATGCCTTCGACGAAATGGCAACCTCACCGAATGCGGCACAGCCGGCAAGCAGCACGTGTCTCGTTTCCGAATGGCGACGCATAGACTGCGAAATAGCCTGTATCGCACCGGAACCGTTCTCATCGATACCAGCTGTACCGCTTGGGATGACAGCATCAGAATAACCCTGAACCTTTCGGAAACAATCCGCATATGACGACAATACTAATTCCTCTTTCTTTGCAGCCTGGGTTGTTCGAACAATTCGAACAATCGCGAGAAGCCCAGCCTCCTGGATGGCCTCGTCTTCAATCTGAGATATCATGCCAACGACGACCTTGGCAAACGCATTCTCTCTTTCAAGGAGAGCATATGCTTCTGTGTTTCGCAAGGGAAGTACAGCCAAAAGGCTGGTAAGGTGGAAAATGGGTGCTTGCGAATCCGAGCGCAAAGGATTTCGAGGATATGATGCAAGTGCAGCCTTCAGGTCTGATATGCTTGGCGCAGCTCGTTCCACAGTTGAAATTTGCCTAATGTTCTCAGCCGCCGAAGAATCACCAGTCCGCTCGCGTAGCGGAGTCAAATGATCATCCAAAGTTTTTCTCCTATCCTCACTCTCAAACTCATCAAAGTCTTCATCATGTTGCAAGGTGATGACTTCTTCCTCCTCATCCAGGGTGACCGCTTCCCGGGCGCCATAATCACTGCCTTCGGCTGCGTCTACAGGTGCCTTAGTATGAGCATATCTCTTAGAACTTAGGGGCCCAGATGGAGCTGCAAGACCCTCCGGAGACATATTAGGGTCCTTCATGTCTTCTGCAGTAGAGCCCGTGTGTGCGAAGACAGGGTTCGCGTTTGTTTCGTTTTCGACACGTGTTGAATCACCAACTGCTGCGGAATCGAAGGCGCGCTCCAACGAACTTGAGGCTAGTCCCCGGGGTCGGTCGGCGTCATTCGTAGCTCCAACGTCGTTTGAGTGGGAAGGCGAAAGAATGGCAGTTGTGAATTCTTCCGCATCAGTTACAGCAGCCGTCGCTCCCGCAGCAGGACGAAGTGGAGGTAGTGAAGGAGATGCTGTGTGCAAGCTCTGGTCAGGTGTAATAAACTGCTCTTCTTCGTCTTCGTCTTCTTCGTCACCCTCGTCTCCTTTGTCCTCTACCTCGTGATGATGCGCTTCCAAAGGTTCGTCTAGGTAGTCTAATGGCTCTACGTCAGAATCATCAACAGGCTCATGTGCAAACTGGTCCGCGTCCACGTAAACTGCAGAAGGTGCTAAGTCCTCCTCTTCTCGCGGTCGAACGGATGGTTTGGTGCGGTCCAACGAGGGTGCGTCGTGTGTGCGTTCGGCAAAAAGAATTTCTTCCTGATTGGCCGCCTTTTCGAGAGCGTTTTGCTGCACCTCTCGAATCTCCGCCTCGCTAATGGAAACCTGAAATGGTTCAGGTGCGGCAAGTTTCCCGACAGGCTCAGACTTCTCACCGTTTTTGCTGGTAGCAGTCTTCTTGTCTTGGGCAGCCGACATCAGAATGACCTCTCTGCCATCTCGAACCGCTCTATCCTCGCTGTACCTGTCAACTGTTTTTTCTGTAGACCGGTCAATAATATTGCCAGCATCATCCTGAATAGTCTTGGTCTCGACGTGAACAGTCTGAGTCTCAACATGCACAATCTTCGCCTTCGGAGAAGGGGAGACCACGCGCCCTCTCTCAGTGGCTTTGTTTGAGGAGAGATAAGCGGTTGCTGCTATATCGCTCTCTGCCTCAGCAAGAGCAGCCTTATGCCTCCTCTCAATTTCTTTTACATGATCTCGCACGGAAGCGCCGGGTTCGGTAGTGGTAGATTCTTGCTGAGGAGGCAGTTGTGATCGCACGACTTTTTCTGACACCTTCTTAGAGCGCCGCTCTGAAGGTTGCGTTGTATGCAGTGGCTCTTTTTGCTCCGTCGTTTCGAGCGGCTGGTCCGTAGCCTCTTGAATTTGTTCCTGTTCGAGTATAGGATGGCTCGGGGTGGTAGATATCGGAGCGGTAGAGTTTTTGCTCTTTGTACTGCTTCTCTCTGAGTTACGAGAAGATGATATAGTCTTTGTGCGACGACCACGCCCAAACAGTGCTTTTTCCCTCGTAGACAAATGGTCCATAATGCTTTGCTGCTTAATGGCTCGATTCTCCCAATACTCGGCTTCTTGAATGTTTTTAGAGACGCCCTTGCCGTGACGATAGATCCACGCAAGGTTCTTCATTGCGGTGATGTCATTGTGAACATCAGCAACCTGACGCACAATTTCTAGGCCCTTTTCCGAATCCTGCTTGACTCCAAAGCCGCGGATGTAGCACAGGCCCAACGCGCTCTTGCCTGTGTTGTCGCCCATCTGCGCAGCACGCTTCCAGCAACGAGCGGCATCGATGGCGTTGACCTCAAAGTAACGACCGCGCGCAAGCAGCTGTCCGAGCTCGACCCAGGCGCGCGGATGGCCGCGCACGGCAGCAGATCGAAACCACACAAAGGCAGCGCGCTCATCCGAGGTGACGACATGCGAGGCGTACGCCACCATGGCGGACAGGTGCCCGTTGAGCGCAGCCTTGAGGTAGAGGTTGACAGCATCGGACAGGCGACCGCGATTCTCATAATCCTTGGCAAGACAGAAGAGGTCGTGCGGTGTTTCGTGCGGCGCATCCATGGGTACGGCGGTTTGGTTGACGGTAAGCTGGTTGCTATTGGCGCGGCGCTTGAGCTTGGATGCGTTCTCGAGCGACGAGGTGGGGTGCGCCGGTGGAGAGGGTAGCAACGGGTCGTACGGCGGCGGCGGCGGGCGCGTGGAACGTTTATCGACATGGACGCCAGCGGGCATGGCTTGGAATGAATGTGCGGCACAGGGGAGGTCAGCAGGCGCTGCAGCAGGCGCTTACGCGCAATCGGCGTGTGTTGGGGAGTTATGCACACGTGGTGCAGAGCCACTGGAAGCTGCGCAGCCGACGCGACGGTGCAACAGAGACGACAAGCTTGGAAGAAGTAGCGGCGAGCGTGCACAAGCAAGGAGCATACGAGGAGCGGGAGGTGCAGCGCCAATGTGAACGGCTTGACGATCACGAATGGCGCTCCGGAAAGACGGCCCGTACGCCAGCGACAGGCAGCAAAAGGGCCCGCGGGCGAACAGGGGGACGACAAGGGAAAGGGGGGGGGGGGGGGGGGGGGGTGCAGCCGCAGGGCAGTCTCGCGACGGACAGCGTCTGCGGGCGGGCGCTTTATGGCGGCGCGTGCGCTCGCGACGCGTACGCGGCGCAGCGGCGGATCAAAGCGCCAGTGGAGACGGCGCGCCGCGAGGCGCACTGGCGCGAGGCTGGCGCGACACGTGCGCCACCTTCGCGCGCGACCCTCCGCGCGTGCGGGCGGCGCGCGCGCGACGCGCCCCTGCTGCTTGCCGTTGCCCACGCGCCAAACAGCGCCGCGTCGACCGTTCGCGCTCGCCCACACGCTGCGGTGACCGTTGCTGTAAGTCGAGCGCAGCCGCGCCGTGCCGCTGACAGCGCACGCCACCTCACGACAAGCACTGCACCGCGCCGGCTCTCCGCGCGTCCTTACACCGCGCGTGGCCACGTGGACACGCCGCCCGCGGCCACGCATGCCGCGTCAAAAGTCCACAAATGCACCACGAGCCGCGCTGCTGTGCGCGCAACACATGCACGTCGAATTTGGGGGCCCGCCAGCGCCACAGCGCGTACGCGCCAATCGTCGCGCCAACAACAGCCGCCCCAGAGCACGCCGCGCTCGAAAGCGCCGTCTCGGAAGCAGTCGTCAACCCTCCACCGTCACCCCCTCACAACCGTCATGCCCTCCTCCCTCACCACAACCGCCGCGCCGTCCCCTCCGGCCGCACCCCCTGCCGAAGCCTCTTCCCCCCCGCCGCCCTTCGCTCCCGCCGCCGCCGCCCCCTTCTCCCAGTCGCCGTCGCACGCCTCCTCCCGTCTCCGAACCTCGCTCCACCTCAACGCGCTCGCCGCCTCGCTGCTGGCGCTAATCGTGCTTCTCTCGCCGAAGACCACCACCGCCGCTCTCGATTTGCCTACCTCCGTCCTCACGCTCCCGCTTGCTCTCGTGCTCGCGCTGTTGGCCGCTGCAATCTTCAAGGCCGCCACCAAGAACTCGCACTCGCGTCAACACGTCTACGCCGTTGCCTTCTGCAACTTGCTCGCCTCCCTACTAACAACCCTCTTCCTCCTCCTGCACACCCACAAACTGGTCCCGCCTGCACTGCGCGTGCTTATCACTGTCGCCGTTCTCTCATTCGCGTTCGCTGTCGCTCAGGTCTACCTACTCAGAGCTTCGCACCCGTACTCTCAAACAGGCACTGAAATCGTTGCAATCTAATCAACATGTCGTTTACTCAAACACAAGACGCCACAAGGACAGCCACCATCACTATTGCAAGTATGGCGTCACCTTCGGAAGGCTACCACCATCACACGCCACCGTGAAATATGGTGCGATCAGCTAACGTTTTGTTCTGCAAACCAATTTCAGACACCGAAACCACAAGGCAAAATGGAGAAAACGGATAGAAAAACTCAGCCGCACAAAATCTTCATTCAACGAACAGTGCAATCAACAAAACCATAACACCATGGCAAACTTGGACACACGCCGAGAGGAAAAAGGATAGAGAGAGCGATGACTGCGTCCACTGTGTAATGCCTATCGCTTCTAATCTACAAAAACTCTACTCTGAGTCACAGTCGCTGTCATCACTGGAATCCGAGTCGGACTCTTCAGAAGACGAATCCGAACTGCTGTAGTTCAAATTCTTGCAGTCGTCGAAGAACGATTTCGGCTTGTCCACCACCTGCCTGCATTCTCTACTTTTCTTTTCCCCGACACTCTTCCTCCTGCTACCAAGCCGCTCTCGCAGACTATTTATCTCTTCGTCAACCTCTTCAACACAATTGAACTCACGACCAAGAGAGGACGATCTCACAGTCTTGAAATTTGGTAGAGTATGCTCAAGGAATGCCTCGATGTTACGCATTGTGCGATTATCGAGCTTATCCATGTCAAGCTCTACCTCATCGTCCGGGTCTGCACCGGATTCTTGACTCGACTTCTGGATTATGGATAGCAGTGCCGGCAACTTGCTCGGTGGAACATTAGTCCGTCAGTCCCGCACCTTTTCTTCTCCTCGAAGGTCATGTCCTCTCCGTACAGAAGTGCAGCACGAGTCAAATATCCGGCGCCCTTTGCCACTGGAGTTCTACCAATAACAGGGGCGCGACAGCGCTCCAGGTAATCTAACCTTTCACGCATTTCGTCGCGACTCATCGCGTCAAGATCCGAGTGCATCACAACTTCCCTGGCCGCGGCGATAGCCTTGCGCCTTGCAGATTTGGATGACTTCGACTTTGACTTCTCGCCACTCGATGCCGATACGCATATGACATCTACATCGTCATCCACCACTTTAGAAGAGGCCTCAACGGTATGCTTAGCTCTTTTAGAACGTCCAGCGTTGCTGCGCTTCTTCGACAGTTTAGAGGAAATTTCCTCAGCAGATGGAGGTGGCGGTAACCCTTCACTAAAACAACTGTTGAAGTCATCTTGCAATCTGCTCGCGCAGTTGTAAAGCATGTCTCCAACCCTATTGTAAACCATAGCGTTCCTAAAAATCAAACGTACATCATATGCAAAGGCTTCGGCATCAAAGCGATAAGGCAGAATACCGTCCTTCACGGGCTCAATGTAGTCCGTGGTATTTAGCTTCTTCTTAACAGTGCGCAGGTCCATAGGCTGCTTAATCACTTCAAAGTAGCGAGGAATGGCTGCTTCATGCCACAACTCCCTAACAGGAGCAGAGAATGGCCCGGATGAAGGTTCTCTTAAAATGGAATTTACCAGCTTCTTGCAAAATTGTAATCTCTTACACTTAGACATGCAGGTAGGCAGTGGGGCAGTCTTCGCAGTTGGCTCTTCGTCAATGGAAGCCCTCGGTCTGCGAATACGAGAGGACTGGCGAGTTGGTTGAGGAATAGACTGCGTGGTAGAAGGCTGCTTGTGGGCCTTAGCGGGTGTTATTGAAGTGGACTCGTCATCCACGTTGATTATCTGAGGGATGTCGGCGGGCGACTTGGAGGGAACACGGGGATTGGTAGTATTTCGCCGGCGCGGAGCTTGCTTCCTCTTTCGTGCAGTTCGCACAGAGGACTTGCGATTCTTCCGGTCAGGATTGGTTTTTTCCGCGACGAGAACAACGTCGTCATCATCACCAGACGGCTCAGCCTTCAGGGCAGCCTTCTTCGACTTGATGGCCTGAAGCTTTTCCAAAAGAAAACGACGACGCTCCTCGTCGGCGTTGCTGTTGAGTTTGGCGACAAAGTCAGCGGTCTGGAGAGAGGTCTGAAGACTGGCTTCGACAAAACCGGCAGGTGACTGAGAGTGGGAGCGGTCAACGCGGGCTCGCTTGGTGGTAGGGGAAGAGGGTTCTTGGTCAAACGAAAAGTTGGCGGCCTTTGAAAGATCGGGGAGGGAGAGAGAAGGTGGGCGAGGTTTCAAAAGGTTGGGGCGAGACGGCTGCGAGGATGATCTTGTGACGCGCATGGCGGACTCGTCGCTTGCGGCCGAACATGGACTGGCTGGAAGGTCTTCCCACATTGGTTGAATTTCGGAATGCATATCCGGTTTGAAAGGTGAAGTAGTGGAGCAGAGAGCGGAAGGAAAATGGTCGCGAACAAGGGGGAAGGTGCGCTAAGACGGAGAAAATGCGCGTTGAATAAGACAGAAGAACTGAGCCGAAGTATGTACATATAAAATAAAGAATGATAAAGGTTTGTAGTAGATAGGAGTTAAGGGGAAGGGGGAGGGGCAGAGGGGTGGAGGGGGGTGGAGGGGGGGGGTGAGGTGGGGTGGGGGAGCGAGGAGAGTGGCTGCGAACAAGAGGGGGTCCACCGACGGCGGGCAGGAGTGGCGGGAGTAGGGCGGAGGATCTGGGCGGCCGAGCTCGGATCACAATGCGGCTTGGCAACGCACGCGGCGGCGGCGGCGGTTGCGCAGCGGAGGCGCGCAGAGGCGGCCGGCGCTTTTATACTGTTTGGAACTCGCGCACTGTAATGCGCGGTGGGCCTCGAAAACAGCCGTTTTTTGAGCACGTAGACGAGCACGCTAGCGTGACGAGGCCGTGACTGTGCGCATGGTTTGGCGCGCTTTTTGAAAATGGAGGGAAAAGAACGAGCGCCGATTGGGCGGCGCGCGCGTCGATTTAGGAGCCGTGCTGGCAGACAGTCAACTTGCGCGCGCACTGGAGAGGCCGCCGTGACACTGCGCATGACGGACGCTGGTTGTGGCGGCCGCTGATTGGACCGCATAGCGCGCTTATCAGTCGTGCTGGCTCGTTGTGCGTGCGTGAAGGCGCCGCACGTGCCGCGCTGGCGCACGTGCGTTGCGCGTCTCCGCGCGAGTCGTGCAAGCGCGCGCGGCGCGGCCATTTTTGAAAGCGCGCCGCGCTGGCCGCGGCGGCGGCGGCTGGAGTGCGCGTGTCGAATTGAGGCGTGACTGCGAACCAGTCGCTCAGTCACTGTACGCCGCCTATTTCGCAACAAAAACAAGCGCAGTTCAACTGGCGCTCCCGCGCTTTCGTCTCGCATTGTACGCACGCTGTAAGCGCGCGGCGTTACGTTATGCACGCGCAGAGGCTGTGCCACACGCGTGGCGCAAACGCGTGCGACGTGTGCGCTTGCCATTGGCGCTAGTACGATATGTGCGCGTTGTGGCCACCCGTTGCGCTGCGCCTTGCGTTAAACGAAGTTTTACGAACGACGCCACTTGGCCCCGCCCTGCTGCAATGTGCGGCGCTCAACTCCTCTCCAAAAATAAAAGGGAATTATCGCGGTCCTTCGGCGCCTATTTGTGCGCGGTCGTGGACCGGTTAGAGAGCCGCAGGGGCGCGGCTTGGAAACGTAGTGCAAGCCAATCGCATTCCAGCAAGGAGTACAACCACGCCTCGGTAACTCATTCGTTCTGATGGCGGCTCACCTTGCTGGACACCACCATGACCTCTAGCCAACATCATGATCGTGATTATCTTTTGTCCGCCCAAAATGTAGAGAGTCCATCCATTTGTAGTATGATACTGGTATTTTCAGTAGAAAAATGACATGTTGTGTAGTGTTACTCTTCCCGTTGCAACTCATGTTCGTCCCGTGTACACCTGTCGTACACCTGATCGCTGTAGCGAACAGATTAGAATTAGACTTACTTTTGGCAAAAAAAAACGGCCGATTTATGAGGCGTTTGCCTCTATCGCGCACTCGACGTCGACACCAATGCCAGTTGTACAACACGGGGATATCAGAATGTTCTAATTTCAGAACTTCGCCAAACTCGCATTCAGGGCGCATAATATGCGCAGTATATGCATCTGGGCTCCCCTGATCGCTATCAGCGTCTCAGATCATTACTGCGACCGGCGCCCTTCCAGCCAAAACGGAGCCCACGTGCTTGCAGCAACGAGTCGTTCCCGTGTTGTAGGAGTAGGAGTTTTGCGGAGGCCTCCACGAAACATCATGTTCTGGGAAAAGATCTCGCAACTCTTTCTAAGTCACAGGACCGCAAATGAGTTTTTAATTTGTTGTTAAAAGGCACATGGGAGGGACTCGCGTTCGTGGCTCGAAAGTGCGGCTGGCGGAAAGGGACGACAACATTCTGTCGCTCGCTCCCGACGGCTTACATGCGACAGCAATTGCTGTCCATGCCTCGTTGGGAGGGTGCTAACGACAGATCCGCTGCTCAAAAGCACTAGGTATACTTTGATTCACGGTCTGCGCCACTCAAGTTGTGTCTGTCGGGCTCGTCGCTGCTCTGTGAATGTTGCCGGTCAAGTCTCATGCGTCATATACGAAGGTAATTCAAGATGCCTGAGCACCACGCTCAGCGCCGAAACTGAATTGAATTTTGAAACGTTATCCACCGCCTTGCAGGCATGTGCTATTTATGCGCCACACCGCCCACAAGTGCCCACGGGTGGGCCGCGTCTTCGGCAGACATGCGCCGGGGAAGTCCACCCTACACGTACTCAAGAATCCTGTCACTGGCGCGCGCAGTCCCGCATTTGCACATATCTCACACAAACGTGTTCGTGGACAGCATCCCTGATTCTGTCCACGAACAGGTTATTTACCCTTTGTAAGGCTACTGTCGCTTGATGAGCCATGGCCGTTGCGCAATGCGCAGTGCAAACACTTTGCGATATCAACCAAACCTCCCCTTCAGTCAGAAGCCTCTCCCTCATACCTTCAACGAAAATGTGCCCTTTTACGTTGCATCGTTTGTGCGTCCCCACTCTTGCGCGTGATCTTTGTGTCCCTCTCGCTCTAGATTTCGTTTTCCCTTCCCCAACACATCATCCCGATGAAAGGCTGCGTCTCTCGAGCGCTTTCTCGAGTTTGTTATGGTGAAATGTCTTCTAGTTGTGGACACAGACATAAAACCGACCCTCGACACCAGCTCTTCGCATTGGCCTGTCGTTTTATGCTTGCGCTCTCTTTGCGATCTTCATTCGAGCCTCTTCAGTTGACGCATATTCTCGTCATACATATTCTCCCCTAGCTTCCAAATGTAGCCGCAAGCACCGCCCACATTCGTGCGTTTAGTCTCGATTGCAACAAAGAGTTACACACCCCCCTTGATCTCTGTTTCAACTAGGGTCGCAGTCAAGCAATTTTTCGTCCGTTCCATTCATTGAAAACCCTTATCTCTTGAGTGAACTTCCCCTTCGCATACTATGTTCCATATGGGACATTTACCGTTCAACTAACCTTCCTTTCTCGCTTCAAATTCACACGCTTTCACTATGCGCCCTTTCTTCGACCCATTTCTATCACTCATCACTTGCTCAACTTCTCGACAGCAGAAAACCTGCTCAGAATCGTCCTTAAATAAGCTACAATACTCCCGACTCCATATCGTTACAAACCTTCGGTTAACATTAATGGGTCTAGGCTTATGAGCTCATAATAGAGAAAGAGATAAATGGGTCCACGATGGATCGCAGAAATGAACCCAAACAGAAGAAAAAGCACACGCCGTCCTCTTCCAGCCAGGCATCATCTTCCTCATTCAGGCTGCGACGTTCAAGCAGTTCCGCCAATCTCAGAAAGCCATCTCCTTCACATGCACCCACAAACGTCGAAGCGCAAGGTGCTTCTTCTTCCGCTGCCCCAATCCCACAGGCTGCAAGAGTAAGCAACCCACAGTCAAGTCAATTCTCAAGAGGCCGCGATTCAGAACGCTCTCAACCAAACATTCGCTTAAGCCGCAATCCGAGAGTAAGCCGAAACTTTGCATCGGAAACCCCTCCGGGCCCGTCTTCGTCCCAAGCACACTGGCAACCTGTCACACCCAGTTCTCCACAACTCGATCTGCTAGACTCAATCTCATCACCGGTTCTTTCTCTGCGCAGAGGTTCTAATAATGGTGCTGGGGCCGCCGCTTCGCAAGCACAGCAGATACAACATAGGAGTTCGCAATCTAGGTTAGGAAACGTTTTACGACGAGGCTCTGCTAATGTAGAACAAGCTCAAAGGTCCAGAAACGCGGGAGCTACTACGTCGTTCACGTGCCCAACTTGCAGAACTCCGTTGCCGGATCGAGACAGTTACAAAAAGCAGTACGTCAACTCTTACTGACCATTTCATAGTTCATCGCTGTATAATCAATACGACCTTCTCACATTGTCGACACCCTTCCAATGTGTCAATTCCTGCTCAAACAGCCTCGAAGCACTTGATCACGGCCATGCATGTGAGATATGCGGAGCAAAGTTCGGAGACAAAGGCAACCTGAAGTAAGTAGACAGCACCTCACTCAGATTCGTACGACTTTCGGTTTGAAAAGTCCGAAACACTAATCAGCTTGGATTTTTCTTTTGATTTTCTTAGTCGCCACATAAGAACTGTGCAGTATGTTCTTCAATACTTTCGCAATGATATGAAATTCATGCCCCACCCGTTCACGTTACTGACAGCCTGACCCACGAATGCTTGCCTATGATCGGTATGCATAATCATGCTTAGTCAAAAAGACAAGCCTCACACCTGCCCACAATGTGGCCTAGCGTTTACATTCCGAGATGCCTTACGGTAAGTACCACTCACTGCATTTGCTAAGCACGTTTCATGTATTCCGTACTGACGAGGAAAGACACAATGATGTGTTGCCAGACGCCATGTGGACGCAGTGCACTGGCAGATTCGTTCCTTTCGGTGTGCACATTGTGAAAAAGCGTACAAGAAGAAGGATCATCTCAAACGCCATCTGGCAGCGTTCCCAGATCACAAGCCTGCAGAGGACTTGTAGGTAAGACACATGAACTGAATTGCAACGCGATTAGTACCACAGACTCCAGCAGCAAATGTCGGTTGCAAAAGCGATCAGAATGTATGAAATCTTAGCATGCAAGTTTGAGCATACTTTCCGGAGTAAACGCATTGGTTATTGGAACTCTCCCGATGCATCAACAAAGTTCTGCGAGTTACGCACGTAAGAAGCTGTGCGTTTGAGGTTGGTTCGGTCATGTGTGCACAGACAATATGTTGACATTGTGCAGAGATGAAAGCCGTGCTCTCTCTTCTCCGTAAGAGACAAGACGTTTGGAAGGAGAGATGGAGAGAGACGAAATAGGAGGGGAAAGCTCGGAGAAAGCATGAACTGATATGCTTTCTGATGCCATGGATAAAGTCGAATGGTACGAGGTAGTCTCCCGTGATATTGCTAACAATGCAAAAAGAATGTGGCTTCCGTCAGCAGCGATTTCGTAGAAGACAACCTCCTCGTTCGTTCAATTCGTTCTTGCCAGGTTTCGAAGTAGTAAGGCCAATCAATGTATGAGTTCATGGGGAACTGACCAAAGTTTCAGCAATAGAAGAAAATGGGAAAGCTGACACGCTTGATCCTGATTGTGACAGGGTGTGGCAAACAACCGGGACGGTTCTGCTAGCCCCCCCCCCCTCTCTCTCTCTTTTCTTTGCGAACCGGGAACATCAAGTACTGGTATGAGGGGGTTTGTTTAGGCCCCAACCTCAATAACACCAGTACATCATAGCCATTGACGTTGGCGGTAAGTCAAAAGCCGAGCGACACGCATTGGGCTACGACAAGAAAGTTTCGGGTCCCTTGGCTGCTCTCGTTTGTCAGAGCATTTCGACACTGATGCTTGTTGTATTATTCAACCGATTTCTCTGCACTTAACCTCTAAGAGACTTTCGGCTGAGGGGATCTCCGGTAAAAGGCGCTTCGTATGTCTCACGTTGACTGCTCAAGAAACTAGGAGCAGTGCCCTTACCTCCGAAACCACATATCAGTCGGGGAGATCGAGCGCAATAATCAGTCAGCAGCCTTTCACCGTCATCCTACCCAGTGTAGGCTCTCTAAGAAAACTCCTGGCAACCCCTGATCCACCAGTTCCGCCAGATCTCTTCTTTTAAGAGTGAAAATACAGTGAAACCACGGTAGAATCTTCCTCCGATGATCGGGTCGTGGCCTCGGGCATGCAGGCAAATAGTTGCGTTTTATCGATATACCACCCAGTTCGGCGAAGGCGACATGCAAGCTGACCGATCACTTGGACGAGTTTTTTGACCTCCCCGGGTCGCTCTAAAACGCTCAGGACCGATACCCTTTCGTATACTGAGACGATAGAACAGAGCAGTGATCCCAGCAGTTCAGAGCCGAAACTGGGTGCACTAGCCCGTGGAAGAGATGAGCAAGAATGCGGAATAAGTTTGAGAAACCTTGATGCGACTGGCACTACACTCTTATAGTGACTCAAGGCGAATTACAACTCCTTGCGTACAGTGAACAGACGTCCATCTATTCGATATTCAACTGTGAGTAGGGTGTTGATGCTGTACTAGTTGTTCAACACAGAATGTGCGGATTAACGATCAACAAGGTAAAGTAGTTCGCCTGAGTCCTGGGGTGTGCACAGGACAGAAGCGAAACAAGATTCAAGTGGTTGGTAAAGCAGTGAAGCAGTTGAATGATGGAGATAAGGTAATCGTTTCGGATGAAGAGTACGAGGTACTAGATCTCAAACCTATTTATGGGAAAGAACTCCGTGATGGTGATAGTGGTAGAAGCGAAAAACTATGAGCTGCAGATGACGAAATATATCTGGATGCCATCAAGTCGTTTCGTATGACAGAGTTTCACAGCGAGATGATTGCAACAGCAAAGATGATTGCGACATCAAGGAGTCGACAAGTTTTGAACTGAACCACATGTGCGTGACTCACCGTGCCGACAACATGTTTAAAACAGCATATGCACAATCACAATATCCAAATACTATTCCGACATGATGATTCACTCGTATCGGAAATATTACCAGGCCTCTGTATTATCTATACGTATCAGTTGCATATAATAAGCAGCAGTTTGTTGCAAATTGGCAAGATTTACAAAGTTGATTCCCCGAACGGGTCGAGAACGCTTCTCTTTTTTTGAGCATCGTTCTTAACAAAAAATAACCAGCGCCCACACCATCGCTCCGCGTGGACACGAGCAACCTCTCCCGTTCATACCTGTAGTGCTTGCCGTTGTCGCTACTGTCTGCCTACCGATACAATCTTTGGCCTTCCAAAATGGAAGTTCCAACTATAGCAACATCAAAGCAGAACGTCTGTTCGTGACACAGTCAATACAGTATCTGTCTGAAGCACAAGCCTATGCTATAGTAGATACGGGCGGCAACATTTGCCGCGCAGATTCCCTCCCACGGTTCCCACTCGGAGTTTCACAAAAACGTTGTAGCAATATCGACATGGCGGTATTTCTATTCAGTTCGGCCTCCATCATCGATGTATGATACTTGCTTCTGTATGGTCAGCCGCCCCTGATTGCGAAGCATAAGTCTTCCTTCAATTAAGATCTATATTAAAATTATCCCTGTATTTTTGAATCTACACGTACAAGCCTTGTAGTACAAGGCTTGTACTACAAGGGCAATGGAAAGAGAATTGTATTGTCGTAACCATCATGATGAGCAGAAATTGAGAGCCCACAATAAACGATTGACATACAATAAACAACAATGTCATTGTATGCTAAAGCAACTGAGCAGATATAGCACTGCCACATTGCTCGTTCTCCTTGTCATTTGACCCTACATTTAAGAGTGGTGAGAGGCTTCTCACAATGAGGCAGCCAATAACGTTCCTTTGAAAAGAATCGCTCCCTCATTGGAATGCAAACATAGCGAGACCACATAATGGGACCACTTCACAATTTCTCCTGCTGATGTTTCTTGTCTTTCACGACCATCTGGGAGATAAAATTCTTCGTGCAATCCACGTTTCGCGCAAGGAAGAACGTGATCATCTACGTCATTGACAACGCTGAGTCTGAATCTGCTGACCAATCTTTGGCCAGCCAGATGCATGTAAACCAACGGGGTGAGACTAAGCCGGATAAGTAACACGCAGTGGCGACAAGGCAGCTTCAGTTTCTCGTTGTGACAAGTGCTCTGAGACTCTCATCATCAACTTTTTAAGCCGCAGCTACCTTCTATCGCCTCACGACGTCAGCGAATCCAGAACTCCGAGCTGACTTTGTATCGCAGCATGATTCATCTCGAGTAGGCCTGAATTAACACTGCATTGCGATACCGCAGTGACTTCGAAGGACAGACAATTCAAAACTTTGTTCAGCCTACCGGTCGTACTTGCTAAAACACTGCACATGGCGCAGTAGAGCAAATATCGTATCTACGTTCAGGCTCTTTGGGGGCAGTGGGCATGAGTTTCAACATTGTAGGGGTGGACTATATGTAGCATCAGCTCAGTAATCATCACAACAGGAATTATGTGTCACGCTAATATGGATGCATGGCTCAGATATTACGAAAGGACTGTTGAGGGGTTACGGCGTGATTCCGACGGGGGCGAAGGTAAGCTAAGAAAACTTTCCATTGTGGAACGGTATCCCGAGTCCGTGGCAGAAAAATGGCAACGCTGAGGAACAGCGAAGGTACCGCCAAGCGGTTTCGCGGTTAAATACAGGGATACAGGCACGTAACAACTAGTCACATCTAATCTACACAACTTGACATTGCGCTGCACTTGCGGAACGAACGCAAAGAAGACTCCGAGCATGTTGTTCTCCGATGCCTGCTGACAAGCATCTTTAGGAGACAGCTGTTGTAACCCTTGGCAGTTGGCCAGCCAAACGAAGCAAAATAGTTAGTCTGTGCAATTTTTGAGAAGAAACGAGCCACAGATTGAATCTGATTCGACCTTTCTGTGTTCATCACAAGTTGCTCTACAAACAGAGAAGTTAGATAACCATGTGTACCGTTGGTAACTTTATAACTTACACGGCAAGCATATCAACTGCTGACCCTTTGCAGCAACGTGAAGGCACAATCAATGATACCATGGCAGATCGCCGGGGAGTTTGTTTCGTCTCAATGCCATCGGCTGCCGGCATCTGAACATGTTGTCTAGACAAGGGGCCCGCTGTCATGGCACTGGAATGATTCTACTGTTCGTGCATACGTCGTGAGATACTAAGGTAATCAGGCTCAATCGGAATGCTTGCTTGACAAACAGTGGCCCTGTCGCAATTGTGATAAAGACAGGAAGACGACGGCAATCATTCTCTCAACTGCAACATAGGAAATAATCGTGATTGCGAGTACGAGAAAAACAGCAGTCGGCGGCTGCACACAACCAATGTAATCGATTGCATTCCGACCCACTGCATTGTTTGGAAGTGTACAACCGTACCCCCCTGTACATGAAAACACTGGGGCCCATAAACTCGACCCAACAATCGACAAGGATTTGCTTCCACGTCAACGCAGAACGCCCTTGTATCAGCTCTGGC
Organism: Gracilaria domingensis; assembly: GCA_022539475.1. Classification (NCBI taxonomy): domain Eukaryota; phylum Rhodophyta; class Florideophyceae; order Gracilariales; family Gracilariaceae; genus Gracilaria; species Gracilaria domingensis. Next base: position 267,252 of record VCMS01000016.1, read on the forward strand.
TGATACTGCGCAGTGAGGATAGATCATGGCTGCAGGAGCGGCGAATGAGCACAAGAAAAAAACGCATCCGCGGCGCTCCTAAGACGAAGATAAACCATTTACAAACATGAATGACAAGGCGAAACGAGAGTAAGATTTGATTATTCATCATTGGAATTACTTCTTCTATGTCGTATATTGCTCCCTGATCGAGGAGTATCTGCGTACAAAGAGCTTTCGTGCCGACTCTTAACGGCGCCCCACGCGTGGTAGCGAGGGGCATCCGCTTCGCGGCGCGAAGCGTAGTGGGCGTGTCCGTAAGCATAGCCGCCAGAATTGATAGCACCAACGCCAGGCGGGCCTGATGAGAACGCGGTTTCGCGGTTGACGGCAGCCGATATGGATTCGATTTCCATTGGTGACATGGCGGCCGGTGCTTCATACAAATTATGTGCAAACGGTTGTCGGTAGTTACTTGATAATGAATGTACGCTATGTAGAAGCATTTGCTGGGAAGGGGTGAGAGATGGGCGATGGTCGGTTACAGTAGGTCGTACAGGAGGTGGTTGCGCAGGGAATGACTCATGCTGATGGGATGTTGTGGAGGGCTGTGGGTAATAATGATAGTTGTGTGTGGATGGGGCTGTTGGCGGTGGGGCATTGGATGTGTTGACAGATGGGTTGGCATGACGAAGAGGTGGTTTCGATGAATAAGACGAGGGCACAGAATACAATGACGGAAAACGGGGTTGATGGTGACTGGAAGCACTTTCAGGAGGTTTGGCTTGTGGAGGCGGTTTCAAGCTTCGAAGAAATGCATCATCGACATCTGGGAAGCGTCTCAAACAATCCTCCGCCATGAACAAGATGCGGGAGGCTTCAGAAGATGAATGGTTCATCATCTGCTGCTGTAGCGAATACAAACGAGGCATGCCTTTCTCAACATGATTTCGAATGTGACGGATACGGGAGTCTGTGAGAGGAGTTTGATTGACCTTGTGAATCTGTTCGAAGTCACTCAGCAAGGTGCGCATGTGGCGCAGAAAGAGAGCCTGGGGGTTTTGATTGGCGGATTGGTTGGGGGAGGTGGGGACGTTTTTCTGCTGCGACTGCTGTTGGTGCTGCTGCGTGAGCGACTGCTGCGGCGAGTGCTGTTGCTGCTCTTGACACTGCGAGTTCTGAGCGGGCGGCGGGGAGGAAGGCGAGATGGAGGACTGCTTGGGGGAGGTGGGAGACGGGGTGGATGAGGAGGGCCGCGAAAAGCGACTGCGGCTCCATGTGCGCGCGGACTTGAACGAAGTCATGGAGGCGCGCTTGAGCACGGACGCCGGCATCTAAGCGCGCTCGAGCACCAGAGTCGGGGGGAGGGGGGCGGGGTGGGGGTGGTGGTGGTGGTGGTGGTGGTGTTTGTAGCAGGCGGAGCACACACGCACGCAGCACACGCAAGCGCAGATATTTGCGGCGGCTGTGCGGATGTGGGCGGAGTCAACTGCGAAGGTACAATGATGTATTGTCCGCAACGGCGCCAGGTCTACGCCGCCTGTTGCGTCCACATCGTCGGCTCTTTGACTGCGCCAACGCTGTTCTGTGTGTTAAGAGAGCTCCAGTTGGCGCGTCGTTGCTCTTCTCGCTGCCACATTGCGCTCCACCAGCGCTGGCCACGCGGCTCCGTCACGAAGCCTCCGTGGTGTGGTGGTGTCGTGGCGTCGTGGCCGCGTGGCCATGGTGGAGTGATGGCGGAACGGAGCGGCAGAACGGGCGATGTGATTGGAGCGCCGTGCGGGCGACGCGCGTCGCAGCGCCACATGATGCGCGCGTCGAAACGGTTCGGCAGAGGGCATGAGCCAATTGCATGCGGCGGTGCATCTTTGGTACATTTGTGCCCCGGTAGAAACTCCCCAATCGCCGCGGCAACCTCGCGCTCTGCATCTTCACCTCGTCGTCGTATACCCTTAAAACCGGCGCCGCGTTGGCTGCATTGTTCCTCTTCTTGCCGTGCTCATCCGCTGTGCTGCGCGAGGAGCCAACAATGGGCTTGTTGAGTGAAGGTACCCCCCTCTCGTGGCCTGCCTCAGCCCCGTACCGCAACCGCGTGCGCCAGGATGGCGTGCAGCAGTTTCTTTCCGTGTACAACGCAGCCAAGCACTTCAAGCAGCATGAGCTCAAGTGGGGCGATGAGGTTGAGTACCTTCTGATCCGCCTCGACACTACCAATCGACGAGCCACTCTCTCGCTGCGTGCGCCCGTATTGCTGCCTCTGTTGCAGAAGGAGGAGCAAGAAAGGCCCAACGCTGTTCCCGTCTTGTGGAGACCAGAATACGCCCGATGGATGATTGAAGGTACGCCTGGCGTGCCGTATCGCTCGTATGCCGCCGACCTGGTCAATGTCGAGAGGAACATGGTTCTCAGGCGCTCGCAGATTGGCAAGTTGTTACAGCCGGGGGAGACTGTTCTCAGTCTTACCACTTTTCCGAGGGCTGGCTGCGGTTTGTTCACAACCCCCCCTGCACTGCCGTTCGGACCCGTCGCCAAGTCGTTTTTCACATCTGACGATGTCATAAGCCCACATCCCCGCTTCCCAACTCTTACTCGAAACATTCGACTTCGCCGTGGAAGAAAGATTTCTATCGAAGTACCTTTATTCATCGATGAGAACACCCCGCAGAAAATGCCCCTCATTCCGGACGACCCTGAGCACCGCGCTTTGCTTCAGGAGGCGAGGGAACGCGTTTCGAAGCGTGATACGATTGAGCGTCGAACCTTGCTTCAGCATTTGAAGCAACGTGTCTTAAAACAGGAGAATGCCGATATTCGGTTGTTGGATGTGGCCTTGGATACCTTTGTCAAAGACAAGATTATCATGGATTCCGCCGCATTTGGCATGGGGTCTAGTTGTTTGCAGGTCACTATTCAGGGGCGAGATTTGAGTGAGACGCGCGTTTTGTACGATCAGTTGGCCGTTATGGCCCCTATTATGCTCGCACTCACCGCTGCTACACCTGCATTGCGTGGTTTGCTTGCGAATACTGACGTGCGTTGGGACGTCATCTCTGCCGCCATGGATGACAGGACTTTTGAGGAGGAACATTCTGGATCCGTTCCGAAGTCCAGGTACAGTTCAATTGATTGTTACCTTTCGGACCGCGCCAAAGATCGACCGGAGAGTTATAATGACATCCCAATTCCGATTAACCAAGACGCCTATCAGAAACTTCGCGAGGGAGGTGTGGACCATCTGTTGGCGCAACATGTGGCTCATTTGTTCATTCGTGATCCGCTGGTTATTTACGAAGAGAAGGTTGAACAGGACAATGCAACATCCACAGATCACTTTGAAAATATCCAGAGTACTAACTGGAATACAGTGCGCTTCAAACCGCCTCCACCTGGTACGGATATTGGATGGAGAACCGAGTTCCGTTCCATGGAGGTTGGACTTACCGACTTCGAGAATGCTGCCTTCTCGGTGTTCATCGTATTGCTTTCTAGGGTGATTTTGGCGTTCAATCTTAACTTCTATATTCCGATGTCGAAGGTAGATGAGAATATGGAGACGGCCCATTTGCGCGATGCGGTCAAGACTCAGGCGTTTTACTTCCGTAAGAATATCTTCAAGTCTTCTAATGGCTCGGGCTTTCTGTGCGATTGTGGACATGTGCATAATGCCTCATTGGTGGGAAGCCATTCTGGGGGGTATGATATCGAACATTTCTGCGGCGCAACGGATGAGAACGGGGGCTCGGAATCTGATTGTGACCCATTTGACTTGCTTACGTTGGATGAGATCTTCAACGGCAAACCACTGTGTCGAAATGGGCGTGCCGAAGGTACTGAGTTCGCTGGACTAATTCCATTGATCAGGGGTTATTTGGATGCTTTGAAGATTGACGGGATGACTAGGGCTCGGTTGTACCTGTATTTGGACTTCATCGCCGATCGAGCCTCCGGTGCTCTTTGCACCAATGCATCGTTTATCCGCAAGTTTATCCGACAACATCCGGCGTATAGAGGCGATTCGGTGGTTTCGCAGGAGATTAATTATGATCTGATGTTGACGTTGAAGGGAATTAGCAATGGGGAAATTGCTGCACCGGAACTTCTTGGCGATTACCAGGCCAAATGTATTTTTGAGGATGTTCAGACTGCGGAAACTATGATGGCTCTGATGCAGCGGAAGCTTGAGGGACCGGAGGCGGCTATGTTGCATGGGGCTTCCATGCCGCATTCAGCGCTTGAAGAAACATTGAAGATGATAGCGAGAGAAGCAGTATTGCAGAGAGAGTACACCAGATGTAGATGTTGATGTCTCTTTTTTTGTGTATAGATTTGTGTTAAAAAGTTTGTTTAAAGCTTGTTTGCACTTTGTATATAAAGAGAGCTTGAGGCGCTGCTTCTCAAGATTGACGGCTTTGATTATGCTGTTGCGAGGGGGCTTCGTTTTGAAGGGCTTGATGTCGAATTCGCTCTCGTTCGGCGTCTTGGAGCACTCCGGCTTGCATTCTCTTCAACTCCCTCTTCTGGTCCCAATGCACAAAAGCGATTACTGCTGCGGTGGAGATACAGGTTGCAGCGAGGGCGAGTACGGCTCGAGACGGCGCCATGTGAGAGCGAAGTCGAACTGATCGCGTAGGAGACGCGATGGCATTGGGACTCCCACAGTGGGAGATGCATGTGATGCCCGGCACAGATTGTGGGATCGTTGCTATTTTGGAGAAATTGACCTGCCCCTGCCTCATCTGCGATCCCTGACATGCGTTGCGCATCGCAACGCATTGCCATCGTCTCTCAGCTCCCGTTTCTTCTCCATCACCCGATCCCTCCTCCACCATGTTCTCTCTGCGCCGCGCGGCGTCCACTTTCTTCCATCCCACGTCACGTGCCACTCATCGTCTGTTCTGCACGGCCAAGGACAACGCCACCGTCACCAATGCGCAGCTAGAACAGCAAAAGGCTTTTCTTGCCTCAGTTGTGGAGACGCTTCCGAACTCTGTGACTGCCGCCCGAATCCAAGGTGGAAACGCCCCGGGCGGGGGTGAAATGGTGTTGGAGGTTCCCCATAACGTGACTACTCGCGTATTACGATTTCTTAAGCTGCACTCGTCCTCGCAATTCAAGTCCTTTGTTCAATGCACTGCCGTTGACTATCCGGAGAAAAAGGATCGCTTTAGAGTTGTTTATAGTCTGTTGTCTACGCGATTTAACGCGCGGATTCGAGTTCAGACTTATGTGGATGAGGTTACACCAGTCGAGTCGGCCACCACCGTCTTCAAGGGAGCCGATTGGTTCGAACGTGAGGTGTGGGATATGTATGGAGTGTTCTTCCATAGCCATCCGGATCTGCGAAGAATTCTTACGGATTATGGATTTGAAGGTCATCCACAGCGTAAGGATTTTCCACTCTCTGGCTATGTTGAGGTGCGCTATGATGACGCTGAGAAGCGAGTCGTTCAGGAGCCAGTTGAAATTGCTCAAGAGTATCGAAGCTTTGATTACTCCACACCTTGGGAAGTATTTCCGGAGGGCACTCGTCCGAAGGATGCTCTGCAATTGGAACAAGCTGACAAGAAACCGGAGTAATCGCACGTTTGTATTTCGTTCACAATGCTCAGCGTTGTATCATGTGAAATATACATTTTTAAAGTTACCTTCTCTCTACAAGCACGACTTGATGCTCGATTCTATATGGAGCCGGCCGTCCAGTTTTGTTAGCGTCATTGCTCAGTTTCGATCAATTTCGGGTAGTGCGTCTAAAACTAAACCTCGTACAATAACCTTCGCGCGCACCGTTGCAGTGGTGTTGAGCTTGAAGTATCCTTGCTTGGACTTTGACGTGCTTCTTGCTATCTCGGCCACGTTGATGTCAATGCTTCCAATCTCCTTTCCGCAGTCGAGTACCACCAACTTGACGAGCGCCTTTGATATATTCTCGCAGAGCGCATCGCAGCTGAAGTTCCAGACCGGGTTGATTGGATCAAATCCAGGGATTGGAACTTGTGGTCTTCTAATAGGATTAGTTTCCTTTTTGAATGACCCCATATACACGCAACATGAAACTGCTTTCGAGTTAGATGGCAAGCTACTTGCGCGGTCTACCAACACCGTGACAACACATCGTCCAGTCACTGGTCCTTCATGTCTGGAGAAAGAATAGAAGTTGGATAACAGCAGAATCTCGGCGTTTCCTGCGACATTCATTTTTACGTTTTCTCGAAGCCTTATCCACTTGCTTTCCAATTGCAACAGTTCCTTGGCTGCGATTGTTGTTTGACCAAGAAGATCGTCCGTCGAAACCACATCCCTATCCCAGCATTTCAACCGGAAAGGCTGTGACATAGCTGAGATTATGAACGCCTTGCCAGCGTTCCATTCTGGATTCACAGTGTTCCATTTCACCTCCGTTGCCATCTCCTCCAACCCAAAAGTTGCTCTACAGAATATATCCGGGATAGATTTCATCAACCCTATTCGTTTCTTCGAAGCAAATCCACGGCCTCGTTTTATGGTCACAAGCATGACACCCAAAGGCGGGAATGAGGTATCGAAAAAGTCCACAGCATCCGATAACTTATACATGATTCGATTCGGAAGCACAACCATCGACGCCGTGACATTTTTCATAACCTTGTTGACCACCTTTTCCAGCGGACCGAATTCGGTTATGTTAGCAATTCCCGTAAAGTCCATTTCAATTATCGGGTGATCTATCATAGCACCATGGACGGCTCCCACTAAAGGAATAGTTTTAATAAGTGGCCTTAGAAGAACAGAAAGTCTACCAGACCAACGCAACTCCTTGATTCCAAATGATGCTGAAAGGGGCGCGCATTTCATCTTTATGTTCGGTGTGCCTCTAAAATGAACGTCAAGATCCAGTGCGATAGAATCCTTGAATCGACGATGAACTGTCACTTTGTCAACTCGAAGAGGATCTTTTCCAAGGTCAGCGCTGACGAAACGGAAGTTTGAAAACGGCTTTGGTAAGTGGTTGTTGATGACGGGTTGAATAGTCCATTCCAATTGATCCTCAACAATTTTGCCGATATGTGGCCAACATATTCTGGTGATTTCATTGCACCAATCCAAGCTCTCAACAACTCCGGCGATTTGGTCTCTCGGAGATAAGGTGGTGGTGGCTGGCACCTCGATGGAGGGCAGTTTTTTCATGACGCTTCTCGGAGGTTGTGGCGGCCGTGGTAGGTTTGTCTCCTTGTACAGATAACGATAACATAAATATATCACTGCACCTAAAACGATTAGCCAAAACATGTATCAAATCGAAAGGCAATGAATGAAAAGAGCTTGGCCGCTGCAAGCGATTGGCCTGTGACGCAGACAAATGGGACGAGAGGACAGAAAGGATCGACGAGGGCTCACCGGGGAACTGTGGACGAGGGTAACAATGTATCTAGCAAAGCAATACTGGTGCCTGGCACGGATATTCGAGACTCAAGCTGAGTTTGTACTCTGCATGCGAAAAAGTGAAGAGACGACGTAGATACTTCTTGCGAAACAAGTGACTATGTGTGAAAAATTCCAGTGCCTACCGATGAACTCGTGGCTTGTTCGACGAACAGTGGTTGCGCGTGACTGGGACCGCCGGGCCCTCGAAGCTGTGGCACTCTTCGAACATGAAATTCGCTCTATCTCGTCATGAGAGGTGTCTACGCTGCTGTGCAAATGACGCCACATTTCATCACGAGTTATGCTGCTGGCCAGCGGTTGGGACGAACGAAGATTTTACTGCGAAGTATCGCTCTGGAGCAACTCTTTGACTCCAGAGTTGCTGTGGAGGCAGCTGCAGCCAAGAGACGCTATGGATCGAACAACAGCAGCAGAAAGGCGTGTGTAACTGTCACCCTCGAGTTATGTAAGCCGGGCCCGGCGAACTGAGCACACGACTGACACGTACGCGTACGCGTACACATACATACAGTATTTGTAAGACACGTATGGACTTGCCAAGTTGCAGTCTCAATTCCCGACACGTCACACTGACACCGGTTGGGAGACATTTGTCCTTGGGACAAATATCAGAACAACTCCAACACCTGATTTTCCATGGATAGCCTTCTAGCTTTGGTAATGCACATAGCATCTACAGGAGAGCCGCCACGGTTCTGTTCACAACGGCTTTTGGAACGTCCCTTTGTTCACCATTCGTCTTCCCTGTTCCGCACCGCCTCAAGTTGGTGACCTTCCGCGAACGAAACGCGCTTCTATGATACTTTTTTCCAACCGCACAACACAAGACGTCGCTTAGCATACAACCCGTACCTGATCTGCGAAAGAGCCCGGCGACATTCTACAGTGCGAGGCTTCCTCATCTCCCTGTAATCTCGAAGGAACAATAACTTTCCCGCTGAAAACAAGTGCACCCTTCTATCACAACGAATATGAAGGGAGAGGACAAGCCAGAAGATGATGGTTGGGATCAGCCCATAAACCGTGCTCCGTCTCGAAAACGTTGGCGTTGGTCCCGTGATGTCACTGACTTTGAGGAAATTGAGCAAATCGGAGAAGGAACATACGGCCAAGTGTGGATGGGGCGGGACAAGCATTCTGGCGAGATTGTCGCCCTCAAGAAGGTGCGAATGGATCAAGAGAAGGAAGGGTTCCCAGTCACTGCCATTAGAGAGTTGAAAATGTTGCGGTCCTTACGTCATGAAAATATCGTCAACCTCAAGGAGATTGTCACGGGTCAAAACCAGAACCGGAACAAGGTGCAGCGGAACAAGCATGAGATTTACATGGTGTTTGAATATGTAGACCACGATCTTACAGGTTTGATGGATACGCCTACCATTCACTTTACAGAGGCTCAGGTCAAGACGTATTCTAAGCAACTACTGTCGGGACTGTGGTATTGCCACGAACGCGAGGTTCTTCATCGTGACATAAAGGGTTCGAACTTGCTCATTGACAACAAAGGAAACCTCAAGATTGCCGATTTTGGGCTAGCTCGTACATTTAACGACCAACTGAAGCGTTATACAAACCGTGTAATTACCCTATGGTACCGATCCCCTGAACTCTTATTGGGCGCAGAGGAGTATGGTCCAGAAGTTGACATATGGTCCGTTGGATGTCTCATCGTGGAGCTACTCACAAAGAAACCGCTGTTTCCAGGAAAAGATGAACCTGAACAGTTAGACCTGATCTTTAGCGTACTTGGTACTCCGACGGAAAACACCTGGCCGGGTTGGCAGCAACTCAGCTTAGCACACACTGTCAAACTGGAGCAGTATGTACCCCGATTACGTCAGAGGCTAAGGCATCTCACTCCAGCTGCTCTGAACCTCATCGAGTGGTTGTTGAAACTAGATCCCAAGCGACGACCGACAGCGCTGGAAGCTCTCGATCATGAATGGTTTTGGTCAAAGCCGTACCCCACGCCTAGAGAAGAACTTCCAAAGTACCGTTCGACTCACGAGTTTCAGGCTAAGCAGAGAAGAAAGGAGGCGCGGTGATGTATGAGCGCGTCGCTGAAAACCAAGCTGAAGAGTCTAATCATGCAAGGCACCGAATATGTCATCCAGATCTTCTGAGTCTGAACTGTCAGCATTAGGGGTTGATTGGATATGTGTCGTGGACATTTCTTTTTTGTTCACCGGCTCGTCGTGGTGAATGTTCAAGTTTCCAGTTGCATTTCCGGCATCGTGTTTATGAGAAGAATCTGCGTCAGAAATGGCTTTCTGAACAGGAAGGGAAGAATTCAAAGAATCGGAAACTAGTACCAGAGCTTCATGACGAGCTCTATTTGTGTCTTTTTCGGTTGCATCGTTTTTGCTTTTGTCTGTTCGGATAGAGCTTGGGCGTGGTATGGATACAGCTGCTCTGGCCGTGAACGTCATAGGCCTGGGAGCTGTAGGGTCGTGGGATGATATTCTCTGGTAGAGAGACGTACTGGCTGTGTCTCGGGGGTTTGAGTGGTGGCGGATAACTTGGCGCGCTTGTATGGATTTGGTATGGGGAAAATTTCGGGCTTGGTGAATGGTTGAGGCTTGTTGCTGGTGAGATGTATCTGCTCTTGCTCAATGGCGAGAGCTGCGGGGCGGGTTTGTTCAGCATTGGCACCACGTGATACTGGAATCTCGGTTCCGAGATCCTCTTTGTTTCGATCGGGGCTAGAAATGGAGTTGGGTACATCTTGTCTTTTTGCGTTGTGAACAAAAAGCAATAATTCAAGTTCGAGTAACGCTCCCTGCAGTTGTTTGAAAATGTTGTTTTCCAATACATGTAATCTACTCAACACAGAAAGCACTGTAACGGCGAACGGTAAGAAGTGAGAACGAGACACAAGCTCAGTGGTGACGGTTTCGGCGGCCGAGGGGATTACGGTGCATGCGAGGTGACTGTAAAGGTGCTGAAGTGACTTGAGATCCGCATGCGTAACACTTGACAGAGCCATGGGAGCAGAAGCGGGAGAAATTGGTGTTGTTGTTGTGGCGGTTGTTTTTTTGAATCTGACCGCACTCCGAATTGAACGCCACGCAACATGTTGTTGGATGTTTCGAAGCAGGCGTCGCACTTGTTCCAACTTTCTGAAATAAAAACCGTGGCGATGTTGATTGCGGTTTCGATACATCAATCGATTAAATGTTGTATGTTCCACGTTTCTGACCGGGTGAGATTCTACGACAACGAGCTGTTCGAGTCTGTTGCGCAATTGCTCCATGGGTGGGTTGGCGTTTGAGACAGTGGTGAATCATACGTGCTGAGCAAAGTGGCACATAGATAAATAATGTGATTATGGGACGGAAAGTATAATGGGGCGTTTCCGAAACGTGAGACAGTGGCCGTGAGCTGTGCGGCGGCAGTGAGTGTCAATTGCTCAATTATTGACATGATTTGGGATGTTGATTGCGTCGGGTCCCAACGGTACAGCGAGAAGGGCGAGCTGGAGCTTGAATAATGGAAACGTTACTGTCGCTGGTGTGGTGCTCAGCGCTCAAGGTAGATAGCGTTTCCTTTGGGAACTCCAATCTTTTTAACTGTTGAACTTGCTGGGGAGCAACTTGGTTGCACACACCACAACAGACAGCCAATCAATAATGTTATGGGCAGACATTTTGACATTTGATGAGAGCGTCACGGGTGACGGAAGTAAATTATGCAAGGGATGTTTTGTTGTTATTATTATGAGGTACTTTTTGTCATGATAAGGGAAGTCAACTAAGCTTATGTACTGTGATGAGTTCTATATATTGTGAAAGAGCGATTAACTGTTGATGAGTATCGATATGCGCGCTTGTTTGTGGCTCCACAAAGCAGGATATCGGCCGGCTCGTCAAGTTGTTTGCTGAATTGAAGAAAATACGCATCTCGAGAGAAAGTTATGCTACAAGGGGTATGTTGTGCACAAGGGCCAAGAAGATGTGTGTGTGCCTGAGTGACAGACCAAAGCAGTCTTCAAACGAATAATTCAATTATGCGTGGTTTGTCATGTGATCGATATTCTTTTTATGATGGGGGCCCACACAAGTCGTGAAGCACAAGTTGTCAACAAACGTTTTGTCTAGTCCGAGACTTGAGGGTGTGCGTGTGTGTGTTTGTGTGTTTGTGTATAATGTCATATATGAAAGTACATGAGTTTTAATGGGCGGGGTGTCGGAAAGTGTGTGGTGCCAGTAGTACAGTAGCGGTTACGAGTACGGTGTATATTTGCGCGCAGAGTGACAGCGTGATTTTGGGAGAAAGGGGGGGGGGGGGGGGGGGACAGCCATATCGAGAAAAGAGTGTTTGTGTCATTGTGGGTTGGACATGATGATGCATGATGACACACGCACAAGACTTGTGCGTGGGCGTCGGTATATTGTCAAAATTATTAATTAGCTGATCGATGCTCGCTGATTTGGGCTGGCAAGCAAGTGGCGGCAGCGTTGGAGGCGAATCAAGAATTTTACTAAACTAGCTTGATGTTCGTTTTATTGCAATAACACACGGTGTAGCATTACGCAGATAGCCGAGCAACAAGCGCCGAGTATTGGGTTTAACAAGAGATGCTGTACAGTATGCAGGGCGGTGGTGCAAATTTAGGTGCGTCCGTGCCTCATCATCAAAGGCAGACGGCGTCACGAGGAAAGCAACAGCGGAGGAATCCTCTCTTTATTAAAGAGTGAGAGTGTATATTCCGAAAGTGTCATAATCGATATTTTGAAGCGACGCGCATGGTGTGCTTGTTTAGGTAAGTTGTACTGCTACGGCTGCAGCCGGTAAGTGTCGAGGTCACGACGACGTGACAAACACATTGCGCACGCCCGCCATCCTTTTGCCCACAAAGCGGCACAGCCGCAAGCTGGGGTCCACGTACGTCACGTCCACCAGCCCCGAGGGGTCGAAAAACTCGAGCGGCAGCGCGAGCTGCATCTCGCTCACCAGCGGCCGCAAATCGGGCGGCAGCTGGTTGCGCTTGCCGTCGGCGCGCGGCAGGAACTTGACCACGTGCTCCTTGAGCTCGAGGCTGAGGCGGCTCGGCGACACGAACTGATACGAGCACACGATGCGAATGGACGCCTGCTCCAGCGCCGCGCCCTGCCGGTCCGGCAGCGTGAACAGCGCGTGGTTGACCAGCCGCCTCTCCGCCGGCTGCACCAGCTGCCCCATGCTGCGAATGCGCACGCTGCCGCGCGTGCCGGTGCGCGTGGACGAGAACAGCAGCGTCCACGCGCCGGCGATGGCCATCTCGGTGAACTCGCGCGTGACGGGCGCGACGGCGGCGGCCTCCAGCCGCCGAATGAGCGTCTCCGCCTCGCGCAGCTGCGCGGCGTCGTTGACCAGCGCGGCCAGCACGCGCAGCAGGCGGCGCCTGACGCGCGGCGCGTCGGCCGGCGCGCGCAGCGGCTGCGCGCCGTCGTCGGCGCGCGCGCCGCGCCGCGCCGCGCCGTTGCGCGCGTGCATGCGCGCCGCCGCCGCCGGCGCGGCGCGCGCGCAGCGCGCGGCGCACGGCGGCGCGATGCGCGGCGCGGGCGGCGGCGCGGGCGGCCGGAAGGCGGCGGCGGCGGCGAACCTCGGCGACATGCGGGCAGATGGCGGGCGCGCGCGCCGCCCACCGCGGCCGCGGCGCGCGCGCATCTCGGCCGGCGCGCGCGCGCGCGCGAGAGGCGCGCCGCGCGCGCGCCAGCGCGCACAGCTGTAAACGGCGCGCGCGGCGTGACGGCGAGCGGCGGCGCGGAAGGCGGCGCGCGCGCGCGGTAAAATCATTCAAAGCGTGCGCGGCACGCGCGCGGCGTCGCGCGTACCGAACGCGCGCGCGCGCGCGGCGCGCGCGGCGGCGGCGGCGGCGGCGGCGGCGGCGGCGGCGGCGGCGGCGGCGGCGGCGCGCGGCGCGCATAAAGCGCGGGCGCGGTGCGCGCGCGCGGCGCGCTCGCGCGCGCGGGGGGCGGACGGCGCGCACACGATGGCGGAGAGCGCGCGCTCCTGCACGGTGGCGCCGTCGCGCGCGGCGACGGTGCCGTCGCCGCCGCTGCTGCGGCGCGTCATTGCCAAGCAGCAGCACCACCGGCTGCCCGCGCCGCCGCGCCGCGCGCGGCGCTACCTGCGGCTCGTGGCGCCGCCGCTGGCGCCGCCGCCGCCGCCGCCGCCGCCGCCGCCGCCGCGCGACCTCAAGCTGCCGCCGATTGCGCTGCCCGGCTCGCAGCGCGCGTCGCGCGCGGTGGCGCACCACGCCGTCTCGCACGCGCTGTCGCACGGCGCGTCGCGCGCCGCGTGCCACCGAGCGCCGCACTCTGTTGCTGTGGCGCATGGCGGCTGCCACCCCGTCGCGCAGTCCGCCCCACACGCTGCATCGTACGCCGCGGCGCATCGTGTCGCGCACCCCGTCTCGCAGGCGGTCAGCCGTGCCGTTTCACGGCCGCTGTCGCACGCCGTCTCGCACGCCGTCTCGCACGCCGTCTCGCACGCTTTCCCGCAGTCTGCCACGCATCCCGTTTCGCACGCGGCGAGCCACGCGCTGTCGCACGCGGTTTCACACCCCGTTTCACACGCGGTTTCACACGCCGTCTCACACGCGGTTTCACACCCCGTTTCACACGCCGTGTCGCACGCCGTGTCGCACGCCGCCGCCTCGCACGCGGCGCCCTACTCTGTGGCGCAGCGCATGGCGCCGCCGCCGCCGCCGCAGCACGCGTATCGTCGCGCGCCTCACTACGCGCCTGCGCGCGTGCCCGCGTCGTTGGCGTCTACCGCGCTGCCGCCGCCACCGCGCCGGCTGTCGCTCCCGCCGGCGCCGACGCCGACGCCGGCGCCTCAGCGCACGTACATGGCGCCGCCTCGCTCGTCGCACCAACTGTACACTGCGCCGGCGGCGCAGCCGAGCCGGCCGTCGCGCGTGTACTGGACGGCGGCCGCTGGCGCGTACAACGGCGGCGCGGCGGTGGCGCACGCCGCCGTCGAGCCGCAGGCGCAGCCGCAGGCGTACAAGCGGCCGCGGACGGGCGGCGCGTACTGCGGCGCGTCGTCCAACGAGCGCGTGCAGATCAGCAACCTGACGTCGCGCGACGCGGGCGGCGGCGGCGCGTGCGACGGCGGCGCGTGCGACGGCGGCGCGCGCGAGGCGGCGCGGCTGTACGACGCGCGGCGCGTGCAGCTGACGCGCGACAAGGAGATGGAGAAGATCCAGGCGAGCGCGGCGTGCAAGGCGCGCGTGAAGATGAACCTGCGCGGGCGCACCAAGATCGAGCAGTGGCTGGGCAGCGAGCAGGTGGTGACGCGCGCGACGGCGCTGCTGGCGCGGCTGTTTGCGCTGGACGCGGCGATCCTGTCGTGCGACGCGGCCGAGCGCAAGGCGGGCGTGGAGAAGATGAGCAACGAGCAGCTGCGGCTGCTGGAGGCGCTCATGAACCGGCTGGCGCACAAGGGCGGCTACGCGAGCTGGCTGCTGCTCACGTCGCAACTGCTGCCGTGAGCGGCGGCGGCGGCGGCGGCGGCGGCGGCGGCGGCGGCGGGGACCGCCGTGCGTCTTGTCTCGTCAGTGACGACTGATCGCCGCCATGGACGCAAACGAACACGTTTGATGAATGTTGATCTCAACGGTTTACGTAAAAAACAAAACGCCCAAGCTCTCAGAGAGACAGCGCCGTACCTTTGTACGCACTCCTCTCATCAGCACCACCATGCTGCGCGTCGACGCCGTCAGCGTCACGTTCGCGTCCGGCGCCGCGCTGCGCCCGCTGTCGCTGCGCGTCGCGCCCGCCGAGATCGTGTTCCTGCGCGGCCCCAGCGGCGCCGGCAAGACCACCGCGCTGCGCTGCATCGCCAACCTGCTGCCGCTGCAGCGCGGCGCCGTCACGCTGGCCGGCCGCGCGCCGCGCCACACCGGCTTTGCGCGCTGGCGCCGCCGCGTCATGTACGTGCCGCAGCACCGCGTCGCGCTGCGCGGCACGCCGGCCGAGCTGCTCGCGCGCGCGCTGGCGTTCCGCGCCGCGCGGCAGCCCGGCGCGCCGCCGCCGCCGCCGCCGCCGCCGCCGCCGCCGCCGCCGCCGCGCGCGCTGCAGCAGTACGTGGCCGTGTGCGCGTCCATGGGGCTCTCGGCGCGCCAGGTGTGCGGCCAGCAGTGGGCTGAGTTATCGGGAGGTAAGTGATGAAAGCGCTTCCGCGCGCGCTTCTGCTGGCTATCCAACTAACATGTTGTTTGCTGAAAATGAAAAAGGGCAGGCGCAGCGCGCGCTGGTGGCGTTGTGTGTTGCGCTTCGGCCGGAGGTGTTGCTGCTCGACGAGCCGTCCAGCAGCTGCGACGAGCAGTCCACGCTGCTGATGGAACGCGCCATCAAGCGCGCCAACATCGCCGTCGTGTGGGTCTCGCACGACGCGGCGCAGGCGCAGCGCGTGGGCGCGCGCGTCGTGGACATGCTTCCACCTGGGCCGTGCGACAAGAGCTCACATGCTTTTTAGAAACGAACAACACTTGCTGAATCAGCGCGCATCTCACACACCAAAAGCTGCGCCTGATCATCATGCTGCCCCGCTGCAGCTCGCGTGCCTCCCACGCCGTGTCACGCACAATCACTCTCTAGCTAGAGTTGGCAAGCTTGCGCTCAACAATCTTTCTCCCCCAACTTCACCTTGCCCGCGCTACACGTTGCTTCACTCTCGCGCCGCCATACACACTGTGATTTCACATACCCCAATGCGAGTGCTACAGCAATAAAAAAAAAAAAAGGGAGACAAACAAACGCCTCTTGCGACTAGATACCAGGGGTAGCGTTCTAGTATGATACATGCTGCAACGCAACACATTTACCTCTGCCAAGTTACATCAGCCCCCATCACACACGCTCCAAGCGAAAAAAGCACACTGCTTGTTGCATACTACAGCACGTACAGTATCATACTGTCCCAAAGAACTTGCATGCCGGATACGGCAACAAGATGCCAATCATCACAACCATAAACAAATAGCCCACAATCGTGCGAAGCGCGTTTGGTTCCGTGATCTCGTCCTTTGATGGCCGATCGATGCTCCACGGCCCAAACGACATCGCCGCCAGGTACATGATCAGGTACGGCGTCTTTGAGCTTGCTAAAAGTAGAAACAACATCGTCACACGAGAAGCCGTCATCGCCGTTTTTCTACCGTACAGCGCGCCGATGATTCTTCCACCATCCAGCTGCCGAATGGGCAGCAGGTTGAGCGCCGCAATCGTGAGACAGTTGGCCCCGATCACAGCCAATGGATGCAGACCTATTAAAGAGCGCCCGTAATCCACCAGAATCTTCCCGTCTGGCACAAACTGCGTCAGATAGCCCATGATCACCGAGCCAGACACCACAGACATGGGAACGGCGATCACTGACGAAAATGTTGTAGACAGCCGAAGTCCAACGATGAGACAGATCGACGACAGAGTCACCATAGTTACCATTCCCGCCAACGCGATGTCGAACAATGCGGAGCGAGACGGCGTTGGTGAAGCAATCTGCACTACCGCTCCAAACGTCCCGAGCTGATACGACGGCAAGAAAAACGGCAGCGCAACCCGTGTCTTGTGGCGCATGGCGACAAGCCGCTGCACCACTTGCGCTACGGCCACAATCATCATAACCGCAAAAGCAATGGTTACCGATGTTGTGGACGGCAGGTCAAACAGTCTGTCGAGCATGTATTTTCGAGGGTGCGGACCGTGTACAGCGCGTATGTTTGCCCTCAGAATCGATGCGAAGAATCCACGCCCAACACACGTTGAAATCGCCATCAACGCCACAATCAGAGACACCACCTTCTGACGAGCAGCTGGAGGCCTCTTGTCTCGCGCAGTTGGAACCACCACTACCACAGGTCGATTATCTTCCTCTCCTTCTGCCAGGCACAGTGTATACTTCTCGCCCAGTCTATCCGAAAGCTTCTTCTCCAGTTTTGCCAATGTCGCCTTCGGTTCTCCCCTTAGGTTGCCTCGGAATATCAAACCACCAGGCATCGAAACCGTCTCTGTCGCAAAGAATGTTTCGGACCCGAAAATGAGACGGATCTCTGCCACATCTCGCTGAGGAATGGTTATCATATCTGCGATGGCACTGTTCACTTCCGCCTCCTTCACCTTAGAAAGGGACACAGCTTCTTTCTCTCGCTCGGATTCTACCTTCTCATCATCCTCATCCCTTCCTTTGTCCGTTTGCACATCTTCTGGTGGCTGCTCACAAGCAACTTCGACGATGGCTTCTACTTCCTCCAACGAATCAATTCGCTCCGGGATAACCTCAGCCTTCTCTTGACCACGCTTGCGCTGAGAATGGGTTTGTGCGTTTCGAGTGCCATCTACCTCGTCATTTTCTTCTTCCTTTCGTTTCCAAGGCAGTCTAAACCAGCGCTTTTCGCCCGGCTTATCGCTGTCACCTTCCTCACTTTCCTTGCTCCTAGGGGGTTGATATAATTCTCTCACACTTTCCTGGGCGATAGCATCCTGCGGTTTTTCCAACTCGGCGGGGACTTGTTCTTCGTCAGCCTTGTCATCACCTCCCTCGTCCTCCCTTCCATTTAGACTTTCCTTCATTTTTGAATTCTTTTCTGGATTCAGGCGAGGAGCAATGATTCTGGTCACGCTCTCAAAACGCTCTTGGAACGATACTTTCGCCAGCTTTTCTTTCTCCTCATTGCTTTCGCGCGATGCTTGTCTAGAATTGTCATCCTTGGAAGTCTTCCTCGCTTCCAAGTTCACGCTTGCAGCTCCATCTTCGGTTTTCTTATCTTTCTGCCACGGCCATTTGATGCCTTGATTGTTGCTCTCCTTTCTCCCAATCCGATTAGCTTCTGCTTTTCTTTCGTTGGCGCCACCGCTACGGTCTCTTAATCGGAATCCATTCGCATTAGCACTAGCGTCAGTTTCCTCCCCCGTTTGACCTTCAGTCTTTTCTTCCTGTTTTGAGTTAAACCAGAGCTTCAAACCCGAAAACCATTGCTCACGGGTGCTTCCTTCATCTTTTGGACCTTTTGCCGAACATGTAGGCTGATAGTACACTGGAGCAAACCCTCTTCGTCTGTGCGGAGAGGTCAACCATGGACTCTTTAACGAGTGCATCATAGTGGCGGCACCGCATGGCTTCAACTTCCGTGAGTGCCATGACGTAGATAAACAAAATGGAACAGAATAGGCGTAAACAGAGCTATACTCTTTCCGGTTCATATGTGAGGGAGCAATCGCCGAGAATCAGACATGCGTGGATCCAGATAAAAGTCGTGCGCTCGCCAAATAAGAGCAAATATTGTTACCCACTTTTACCCCCAACGAATTCCGCGGACTTGGATCACTGCTTCATGAGAAACTTGAAAGAAAGCAATTCCAATCACGCAAACAGCTCCTTGCTCTGCTCACAAGCGAACAAAACTGTGACACAAATGTAATCGTCTTGCAAGAAATCTGCGAGGGAAGCGTCGTGTGAGATGTACGGCTGGCAGTCCGTGCACAGCAGCCGTCGGCTGCTGTGCACGGACGGCCATCCGCAGTGGGGCCCCTTGGCCTCTGGGAGCTGTTGATGGCGCCCAAAAAATTGTGGAATTTGGTTTCCAAGTCGAGAGCACTGCTGCTTTGCGGATAGTGACGCCATATCAGATGCCGACCCATCGAACGGGAGCGGCCAAGCCAGCACAGCTTTTCCGGACTCCATAATGAAGGTAGCCTGCTTCGAAGCCGGGAGAGAATTCTCACCAGTAGCGCCTTCATTCTGCACGGCTGCTTACAAAGATCGCTCTCATAGTTTCAGCAGATTTCTGCTGAGCCTTCATACGGCCGGTGATTTGAAGCTTTAAACACATCGGTAACCTAACTTGTTTCAGCCCAACATTTTGTTTTCTTTTCAGGTCATCGAAACGTCTTTGATGATAGAAGTACCCAAAGGGTACAAAGGTACATTTACACGGTATTGAACCGTAACATACTGACTTCAGAATAGGAATTGGGCGCCAACGAGTCGAGACGATTTGCTTCTCTTCCAAAACGTGATATGCGCGTACCTCTCTCTTTAGAAGACCTAAAACGCAAAAAGGATGAGGAAGAGTCGAAGGCCAGCCGCCCAGTGTTTATTAGCAAAGCAGCTCGCCGAGAAGCAGCCGTAGACGGACGCCGGAAAAAGAGAAAAGCAGAGGAGCGACACTCTGCTCCCGAAAGGTTCGCGTATAAGAGATCTCGAGCCGAGACAAAAAATGAGCAGCTGAACGACCCTCCATCAGAAAGGGACGGTAAGAAGCGTCGTGTACCTTACAAACATCACACAGGCGCAAACTACGTGACATCTTCACGAGGTCGCCAGTCGTCTAAATTTCGTTTCGGTTGGGACGAATCTGATGATACCGCAGCAGACGATGACTTTCAAAGGTCCAGCGTACCGATTCCACAATTTGGACGAGGGCGTCTAGGTGGTATGTCTGATATTTTCGGTGTCAAAGGATCAATTCATTCGCATCTCCGTGATGCTCGACATTGGTCTGAGAAGCCCAGAACGCAGATGAGCGACCGCGACTGGCGCATATTTCGAGAAGATTATCTAATCACGGTTCGCTCATCTAATGCCCCCGCCCCAAACCCGGCCCGAAACTGGGACGAGACTTGTCTTCCGCCAAAGTTACAAAACTTGATAAAGAGGGTTGTAAAATACGAGCGACCGAGTCCAATACAGATGGCATCCATTCCTATTGGACTAGCGAAGAGAGACTGTATTGGTCTGGCAGAGACCGGCTCTGGAAAGACAGCTGCATTTGTATTGCCTATGATTGTTCATTTAATGAATATGCCTGTTATGACAGCAGCCATTGCTAGTAATGGTCCGTATGCTTTAGTCGTAGCACCGACTCGCGAACTGGCTTTACAGATCGTATCCGAGGCGGAGAAGTTTACTGGTCCGATGGGATACCGTGTCACTGCAATTATTGGTGGCCAAGAAATGGACATTCAGGCCATGTCACTTCAAGCCGGTTGTGAAGTCGTTGTCTGTACGCCTGGGCGAATGGTAGACTTACTTGATCGACAAATGGCTGCGCTTGGGAATTGCAATTACCTCATTCTGGACGAAGCTGATAGAATGATTGATATGGGTTTCGAACCACAGCTAGCTCAAGTGCTTGAATGTATACCAGGAGAAGACAGGCGAACTTTCATGTTCAGTGCCACAATGTCACCGGCTATAGAACGTTTGGCGAGAAGCTACTTGAAGGACCCCGTGGTAATATCGGTTGGAGAGACTGGAAAAGCGGCGGACAATGTTAATCAAAGAGTAGAATATTTCACCTCAGAGGCTCGACGACGTAGTCGCTTTATTGAGCTTCTGCAAACCTTAGAGGCGCCGATCTTGGTGTTTTCGAATACAAGGAGTGGTTGTGAAATGATCTCTCGGTATGTGGAAGCCAATTCTGTTGTACGTCCGGTCATCATGCACTCTGGGAAATCTCAAGAACAAAGAGAGAAAACGTTGGAGGGTTTCCGTTCGGGTAGATTCGAAGTTCTCATAGCTACCGATGTCGTTGGGAGGGGTATTGACATCAAAGGAGTGAAGCATGTGATCAATTTTGAACTACCTAAAACCATCGAATCGTATACACATCGAATTGGACGCACTGGGAGAGCTGGTGAAAAGGGAACTGCATGGTCCTTGGCAACAGAGATAGACAAGGATATCTTCCTTCCGCTGACTTCGTTGCTCAAAAAGAGTGGAGCGAATGTACCACCAGAAATTCTACAGGAAGCAAAAGGTTCCCACGGTTCCAGGGCGATAACTGAGTGAATCAGAATTCGGAATCATTCTCATAAACCACTGCTTTGTACGGATACGATAACGGTGGCGCTGTTCATGCCAACTGGTCGTGTTGGGACCGCTGTCATGTTACTGTTCGCTTCATCTTCAGTAGATACACGTTCCAAATGATTAGCAGAAACGGCGTCCCCCCATCGAGGACCTTTGTCCTGTCTAGCTCAATACCAGTTTTTATGTTCATGTTTCCGATCCTAGAAAACGATGGGAATTAACTCCTCGGCACTACCCCCACGACGGAGGTCTAGTTCGGTTTCAGCAATTGAACAACTTCTCAAACCTTTCCAGGGATGTTGAGATTGTCCGAGATGTCAGATAGAAGAAAACAAACCTGGCCAAGACTGATGAAAAAATGGCATGCTCAGCCCTATAGTCCCAACACTCTCAGATAGCTTCATCGAAGAGTGCGAAAATAAAGGGTGTTGCTCGTTCTACGACCAGTCGTGTTGCAAAGTCCTTGACATTTCCTTGCATCGTTATGGCAGCCCATACTTTCTGATAGTGCTGAGCCGGTACCCGAAGAACGTACACACCTTCTTCAGAAATATTAAGATGGGAGAAATCATAAACCAAGGCGGACCCACCAACCACACCATACATGGTTGTTAAAGCAGACTGGACAGCGTCTTCAACCATCTGCTTCGGCATTGGCTTTACTGTCGGGCACGCCACTTCAGCTCGTACCTTCAGGTACACGATTTTAGGCCGCAAAGCTTTCATGGCGCTCACCGGCTGTAGTCGTAATCTTTTACGTTCTCACTTCGATACGAGGAATGACTTTTTGAGAACTGGCTCTCTCGCTAGTAGAGTCTATAGTATAGATTATACATTACATGATCATACTTCTTGCCAAGAAGCAAAGAAGACCCCAAGAAGCTCTTGAGGCCAAAGCCTTCTACGTGCACTGTCGTACCTTCGTTCAGGATCGGCACAGCGTGTGGTGTGATCTTCCATTTTGGTCTGATAATCAGACTCTGATTTACATTATGCACACGCATGCTAAACGTACAATGCAGAGTTTATGAGAAGAGTCCTCTTTTCAGAGCCAGATTCTGCTCAACCTAAACACAGGTCCGTCTTCTTGGCCATTGCGATCGATCCATACGTTCTGGGATTGCACTCTGTTCTTGAAGTTCAATCGTTTTCATATCTTCCAACTCAACTCGCCTATCGTTCCAGAGAACGAAGGCATCACAAGTACTTCAAACAGAGCTATCTCTTCTTTGCTCTTCTCGTTTTTGGGACACAATAGAACTAGGACGCGTCTCAAACATAACACACAATCTCAGCTTTTGTTCGAATGCGCAAAGGTGAATCATCGCATTAACACCTAATCAAGAAGGTACTACGAAGGGGAGTTTAATCTCAACTGTTGTTTGAAAGCGAGATTCTATTTGCTTGTGTACACCCTATCCGTTTTCGCGTGGGCGATATACTTGTTCAATCTACTGAGACCTACCGAATCGACTAAAGATGGACCCTGCAGAAGAACAAGCCGCAGAGCTGGAAGCGCTAGAGGCCATCTTTGCTGGTGAGTTCCGAATTCTACAGCATGCGAACAACAAAACGTGTGCTCGTTTTGAAATTGAACTTGCTGACGATGTCAGCGAGACTGTGAAGATCAGACTTGTCATAGCACATACTCAAAACTATCCTCAAGAACCGCCCATGCTTGTGC
This sequence comes from Gracilaria domingensis, assembly GCA_022539475.1. Taxonomy (NCBI): domain Eukaryota; phylum Rhodophyta; class Florideophyceae; order Gracilariales; family Gracilariaceae; genus Gracilaria; species Gracilaria domingensis. The sequence continues at coordinate 290,140 of VCMS01000016.1, forward strand.
TGCATGCTCTTGAAGGTTTATCAACGTCGCGCCGAAAAGAACTGCAATCTCATCTCGAAGCAGCTGCAGCAGACTACGCAGAAGATCACATGGCGTCTGCATTTTCACTGTGTGAGGTGGCCAAAGAATGGATTGCAACCCATGTTGTCGGCCATGCGCAAGATGACGAGGATGAGCAAAGAGGAAACGATACCAAGTTCGAAACTCTGGACGCCACCCAAGAAGACAAGGTGGAAGTAATCTCGAGCAAGGCGATGGGCACGCCTGTTACACTCGAAAGCTTCATGGTTTGGCGTGAAAAATTCTTAGAAGAGTTGGAGAGCTCGAAATCTGCAGAACAGGTTCGGAAAGAAACAAATACCAAAATGACTGGGAGAGAGTTTTTTGAGTCCAAAACGGTTGTTGTCACAGCTGAAAGCGAGAGCTTTTGGGAGAATGAGGCAATGTTTTACGAAGAGAATGCGTAAGCATCATTCCCCAGAGATCACATCGAGCTTGTATACATTTTTATTCGTCCAAGCTTGTTTGGTGTATGACACTAGCGGCAGGCTGTTGCTAGAATATGATTTGCAGCACCTACCGACCTAGTTCTTTTTGGGAGATTGCTTCATGAGGATAGCTCCAGGGGGTCATGTGTTCAAAGAATAAGGAAAGTTTTGACGAGAACAGCACTTTGCTGCCTCTCACGTTATAACCGCGAGAAAGGTCGAGACCATTCTTCCTTCGTATGTACTTACTGAGCATTAACTCAGTTACATGCCAGGTACTTCATGTTGCGCTTTGCTGATCATCATCATGTTTCAGAACTCCAAGTTTCTTCGAATTTGCCCTGGAATGTTTCAGCCCATAGACTGCCTTTGAAGGTAGAATTAGTATACACAAGCGAAGCATATCTTCGCTAGTACCGAGGCATCAAAATTCTCCACCTGCTCTAACGACGACGACTTCTCTGTAGTGCAGTGTAGGAGTGTGTACGTTTGAAGTTGTACATATAGATGTTATCGAGGGAACAGGAGTTACTCTTGTTTGAGGGAAAGGGCGTGGAATGTTTTGACGAACTACAGATTAAGTGATTTGAAGTTAAGGTGTATTGCGCGTCGTTCCTCAACGAAGCTTCACGAAGCTCTGCAAATCTTGCTCATGAGTGTGTTCATGTGTTCTTTCCTGGTGATTCATAAGTACACATCAAACCTGGCACCTTTCTTGGCATTCTTCGATGAATACTCTTTTGCACAGCTTTAACCTCTCGTGTTGTCGGTTTCCTGCGTCCAACCGCAAATTGGCAGAGACGCATGTCATGATAACTTTCTATATTCAACAAAGTTGCGACCATGATTCAAAACTGTGTCCTTGAACGAATTTTAAGGCTGCAGCGTGTCGGTTGGTGCTTCGTGTTTTTTCATGTTTAGACCTGGCCTGCTTTCCGAAAAATGTCCACTCTCGGTTTCCACGCCACCCTCAAGCATTCCGTTAAGGTTTTCCGGCTATGCCGCGAAACTTCCAAGTGGGTTTTTCAAGAGGGACAACCGAAACAACTGGTGTTCAGCGGACGAGAAAGTATGGCATGGTGCACATTCGATTTCTTTCGCACTCGATAAATCAGATTTCGCAGCAACGTTACAACGATCCATATTCGTTGAGGAAGAATGTGACGGGGACAACTGTAAAACGGAACATTTAAAAGGTAAGCTATGAAGTGCTACAACTCAAAATCCTTCAGTCTGTCCATGTTCTTCTATAGGAACAGGGGTCTTGATTCAAGATGAATTTCTCCAGCACACACGAACAGGTACCGACATCTCTCGGAATAACAATACAGCGTAAGATCAATATCTACGTTTAGCGGATGCAGATCCATTCTGACTACCAGAAAGGTAGCATTTGAGACGGAGTGACGAGGTTCTTCACATCGCTGTTGCGTTCCTGGGGCACTGGGCTTGTGGAAAACGGATTGAAAGGAGCGCAGAAAGAACGCTCATGGATCCGGCCACCATGTTTGTTCCGTTTCTCCCCAGAGAGATGAATCTAGATTGGGAGCAAGCCATGTATGCATGGTCATCAGCCCCAAAGCAGGCACAGCAGAGGTACTTCAATTCAGCTCCTTGTTCAAAAATGGCTTGCGTTCATACCATTATCTAGCGAATCCTGTGAAGACCAGCAGCTCTCCGTACGTAGTTGATAATCTGATTTCCAATGAGATATCGCTGCGAGGTAGTACAAGACCTACGGTTAGAACGTTCTTTACGTACACGCATCTTCTCTGGCCCGCGCAGCAACACCATTGTTCGCATTTCACATTGCTCTCAGTATAGCTATTGGCTCTTTTGAGCTTCTTCCTTCGCACAGTTTTAGAATCTCAAAACCTCTACATGGCATACTACAAGCCTTCTTTCGTCAATCTCTCCGCCCGCTTTGGAGGCGAATCCCAGCGGAACATGGCTGCCGGAAACAAGAAGGAGAGTCCTGGCACCAAAGAGTTGGAACAAGTTCTGTCTTTTTCCAGAGCCAGCGTCAACGCGGAATTGAACGCTATGGTTCATGATGTTTGGGAGGAAATATTTGGGCATGTCCTTAGATCTCATCCGTTGATTATGGAGCACCTCTTCTCTGCCGCTAGTTCTAAAGCAGATGACAATCCCGAAGTGAAAGTTGTGAAAGAGGTGTTCAAAAGGGAGATGATCATCGCTCTTGAGGGCATCTATGAGTCTCGTCTCAGACCGAACAGCAAGGAGAAGAAAACAGAACTTTTCAAAGAGAGGAAGGACTCGCTTGACTCTCATGAGCACAGTCTAAAAGATATGACGAGAAAAGCTACGGAAGCCGAGGAGAGTTTACAGATTGTCATCAAAGAGAAGCAGGACTTGAAAAACATCTGCGAGGGATATAAGGAAGAGCAGCAGAAGGTTACGAAAATGTTGCACGATGCTAGGGAGGAAATTGAGACGCTGAGGGCGAATAACGTTTCACTGGCCAACTCCATGAAGCTGTTAAACACCGAAATAAAAGACCTTCGAGAGGCGAAGGGCGCTGAAGAAGCAAATGCTCTCCGTTCTCAACATGACGCTGAAATGGCACACCTCATTGCCAAGCAGTCCGTTTTACAGGCAAAACTATTGGACAAGCAGCTAAGAGAAGCTGAGAGCTCCTCAAATATAGTGCACAAGCGGGTGGAAGAGCTTCAGAACGTTCAGAACGAGATGAGACGTGTCCTCTTCACCCGTTCACGCCCTTCTGGATCGCACGTTGCGGGAGCGCAAAATGACTCGCCGGTGTACAGGAACGCTAGACCACACGGTCAACTGGGGATGGCTCAGGCCCGTCGAAAGCAAAGACTCGATGCAGGTGAGACGAAAGGAAAAACCAGAACCGAAAATCACAGGTCTCCGAGGGCACGTGTCAATGTTGAAGGATCGTCACCGCCGACGACTGCGAATCAATCTCGAAGCAGTGATTCAAGGAACAGAAATGCAAGAGAGGTCCACCAAAGAATGCAGCGCAGGTTTACCCGTGGGTGGCGAGTTGGATCAAATGAGGAGCGTAGGGGGGCTGGAGTCCGCGAAGAAAAACGAAGAACCTTCAGCCAGTTTCTAAACCTCGGTCGTGGGGCTCCTAGCAATGTTAATCGCGAGGCTGCAGTGGATCAGGGCATAGGTAGAATACCGTGGGTGGCAGGGCTGAAACGCCTTCTGTCACCTCGTACCTATTATGAAACGAGGAATGTTCGTCGACCTGTAGGTACAGCGCCACATACGCTTGAGGCACTTGGGGAAAACTTGGAGGTACTTCGAGATGTGGTTGATAACAAACAGAAGGAAGTAGATCGTTTGCGAGGGGAGCTGCGAGCCGCTACTCTGCAGTCCGATGCACTTGAGCGACGCTTGCGGAAAGAACAGCACAAACGTATAGAAATGAAAGTTGACTGTTCTGGAGACACTTGTGCATCGTCAGCGACAGATACTACTAGTTCTGGTGCGCCCGGGAATGGCGAAGGCGTTAAGAGCAACAGCGGCGAAGAGGTCAGTCGTCGCTAATCTCGTCGAGTTTTTCAAGCGTTGCAATAAAAAGGTGTTGTCGTCGCCAACCTTGAGAGTAACTCAGTTTCCCTACGGAGATACTCTCCGCGCTTGGCATTTCGATTCTCAACTTCTTTGCAAGGTTGGCTGTGTCTCACTGCACTCCTTTCTCCAACTCTTCTTCAAAGGGAATGATTAAAAGAGTTTTCAGACGTTACTTCCGCCACAGGAAGCCACGGTTCTTAGATTTGCATAAGCTTCGGAGTTTGACAATTTATGTGCGGGAGGCTTGATAAACTTGGGAGTACCATCTTTGTCAGTGTCTGCACAAACTGGATTTCAAACTTCGTGTTCAATTACGAGCAGCAACAGGCAGGGCTCTAAAGATTTATCTGCTTTCTCCTCAAGTTACATGGAAAACCAAGAGGCTCAAGTAGTGCTTCAGGAGCCATGGGATTCACCAGCCGATGTATTGATAACAAGTAAACAGTTCATCCCTTCATTAGTAGCATCATCTTTTCATCAATGCTGCTCTCCTCTAGATGATCCTCCCCAAACCCTCGTAAAACTTGTACACCTGACAGTATATGAACTTGGCGTTGGCAATCTCATACTCCGCAAGGTCGAGGACTTTATTAAGCCATGGCCATAATCCAAATAACAGAAGTCTTCATCTCCCGGGGCCACGCGCAGTGAAGTAGCACACATCATCATTATCGTGGTGATGGTTCCTGCCAACAAGCACAATAGTACACCTGCGTCAAATCAATCGGGCCACGGTGCCTCGAGGGATCATCACTTTCGAGATGTATCTAGAAAATGCGTCCCAGTATCGTTGGGTTCATCAGTCTACCACTCTAGTGTGGCCTTTCTGATGAGGGAGCGCTTCTTTGAAGATCGCTCTGCATTTAGTTCTCGTTAAGCTAGTGCGCCCACAAAAGAGAGAGAGAGAGAGTCTATGCGACTTGCGTTTGACTTACCCGGTATTATTGCTGCTGCGAAGGTACTGAATAACAGTGAAATGATAAAGATTTTTCTTCAGCCCAATACCCTCGTTGTGACCAGGTCACAAGGCTGCGGACGCGTTTCTTCGAGAAGGTCTAAAGGCTTAAGACATGGCAGAAACTTGGGAAGACTGTGTAGCCCTTCTTCGAGCAGGAGCATCTCCATCGGAAGTCTTGCCGAAGCTTAGAGAGCTCATGAACTCTGAGCTCCTTCCCCAATCCGCTCAGGCCGAGGTTCCGAGGAGTTCGGAAAACTCCCAGTCTTCATCGATTTGCTTTTACAGAGTAAATGACGTACTTCTGCAATTGCCTTACGCACAACCACCACCGACCCTCTGGCAAGAACTATCCAACTACTCTGATGAACACTTTTTTGATAGTGAAACAGTCATAGATCTTCTTCAAGAATTCTCTCCGATATTTGTTGGACCACCCGAAGAAGAAATTCGTGAAATGTTGCATGACCTTGCCCTTACAAGCCCATCAAACGAGAGATGCGACGGCTCGGAGAATAGTTCAAAAGAAGGTGAAACAGACGACCAGAATGAAAGAGTTGCAACTGTCTTGCAAAACCTTCTCTTGGGACAGAAAGATATTGACGATGGCGAGGAATATATCATACCGATGCTTTCCGAAGCAGAGTGGACTTGGGCTTTGAATAATGTTAACTTTGATAGAGCTGGAAAGGATACTGTTTCTCGTCTTGTTGGCTATGTGAATCAAAGGTCCTTCAGCAGGGTAATTCTACATTCAATTGTCCCCGTTCTTGCCGATGAAATCGAAAGGGAAGACTTCCTTGAACTTGTGAGTACGATAGCTTCGTCTGCCGAAGTTTATTCGATGCCGCACAATGAACTGTTGGATCTAATGAATGTGTATCGTGGCATAGAATCAAAGGGAGCCCTTGCACAGCTAGAAATTCTCTGCTGCGGGGAAGTACAGTGATTGATCCGAATACAGACGCATCATACACGGCCATTCGCCGTCGACGAAGAAAGAAATCGAGATTAAAGCGCTCGTAGTTCCAACAAGCTCTTAACTCCAGAACGCGTAGAAACGGAAACGTACCAAACAGAAATGTCGTTCAGCCGTTGGACTTTTGCCCTTATCCTTCAATATGTATTACGAAAGAACCCTGCACTGTGTTTCCAAGCCGCGTACGGGTTCTCTTCTCAAGAGGTTCTGTAAAGGCATTCTCTAGCCTTGAAAAATGCCACTCTATTACGGTTCGCCCTAATGAACCACCATACTCGCAACATTTGTAATATCTGATCGACAAACAGGGCAAATCTTGTCCGTGTTTTCTCTCGCAAGGTACTCCAAGATGCATGCTTCACAGAAGCGATGACTACACGGAATTGTCAAGCAATCGGGAGGGTTATCCATACATATACAACACTCCTTATCACGCTCAGCATTTAGTTCCGATGAATTCGGTCCTGGGGTTCTACCATCCCTTTCATCCTTTAGAAGATCTTCAATAACCTTTTGGTAGTGAGGGGTTTCGGAAGTCCGGATTTCCGATCTCCTCCCAAACGAAGTCTGTGTTGTAGAGGATCTGCTGCGAGAATGTTTAGTGCGACTCCCCGGACGTCGGCTTGCGCTCTTATCGTTTCGCTGTCTATCCCTAGACGCAGATGGTCGTCCTCTCGAAACCGGTATGAACTCTTCATCATTCGTCAAGGCGATAACTGGATCGGACTGGGAACCCGCTCTCATTTCAAAACCTGTACCAAATTCTGAGCAAAGAGAGTTCAACGTCCCAAAAGCTGTTGTAATGTAGTTCGCAGAATCTTGAATGTTCCATCTAGTTAGATCAAGGTTGTCGACAATGTCTGAAGATCGCGCTTCACCACCAAAAAGGGAAAGGATGCGTCGAACTTCTGACAATAGAATCTCCGGTGACGGTCCATTCTTGGATCTGTGCCACGATCCTCCGTCCCCGGAGTGTAAACCCTCCCCAGAGTTAGGTGCCTCTGATTTCTCTTGTCCCCCTCCAGGAGTCGAAAGCGTTGTAGACTTTTCCTTTAAGAGCGCACCGTACCTGCTGCCAGGGACAAAAGCCCCTTCGTCCTCTTCCGATGATGACGCTAAATCGATTTGAGGAGATACAGCCGGTTTTGGCACAGACTCTTTTCGTTTTCCTTTCGCCTTGCTTTTCGGTGAAGGCTCATCATTCCACTTCCCGCGTTTGTTGTCTTCTAATGACGCCAGCAAACGCTCCTGTTCGCGTATCTTCTGCAGTATTTTACCACGGTTCTTCCTCTTCTTAGACCACATGTTCATTGCGCGCCGGTAGAGGTCTATTGAGGCCACGACATGTGATTTCTGAGCCGAGCTAGGGTCTTTTGCTCTCTCCCTGTGTGCGTCGCCTTCGAGAAGAATAGCAAGGTACAATAAACTTTTTCGTTGCTCGGAGTCAAACGAATGATTTTCACTGCGCTCTTTTTGTTCTTGAGCGAGAGACTGTACTTTGTGGAGGTCACGGATGCAAGCATCCCACTTGCTCATCCGAAATCTCATATCCGCTCGTCTAAAGTACAACCGCATCTTCCTGGGGAAAGCTTCAATAGATCTGGTGACTAATAATACACCCCTTTCCAAGTCTGCATCTTTTCTTGAGGTGGACATCTTCTCAAGTTCTCGACACCTTTGCCTGTATAGGACGTCTTCCAAATGCCTAACCTCAGCCACTTCCCCTATAATGGAATTCAGATTCGAAGGCATTGAAGTCGAACGAACACGAAGAACATTCCTGGCAAAATGCAACATAACTTCCCTTATATTGCCAGCGAGGGTGTGGTACACCCACTCTTCTTCCTTAGCCAAATGCCCTGCCAAAACCCAATTGCTCCAGTTCTCAGTGGCCGTGCCGTTATGACTCATAAGTTTTGCCACCTTGTCGACCGCACCCAAATCTGTCGAATCTGTTGAAGAACTTGGCATTTTTGGTACAAGCCCAGAGACCCCAACAAATTGGGGAGAGCGAGAAATTCCTTTCCATTCTTGATACTTGATGCAATGGATAACATTTAACGTTTCAAGAAACATGTCAAACAATGTAGAGATCGCCAGAAGGTCAGTTCCCGTCTTCATATTCTTCAATAGCGCGTCGCAAAATGGCTTCTGAATGCTGTTGACAAATCCTATTTTGTTATGCTGCCAGCAAACTTCGTTTTGTAACAAAATCAGAAATGCAACGCCATGTAGAAGTATGCCGTGTTCATTAGCGAGTTCATACCCACTACCATAATAACCACTAGGGATCCATTCGAATAAAGCCAGGAAGTTTTTATCATCTACACGATCATCGTTGTGAACGTTCACAAAATATTCTTGCGCATCTGCAACCTTCCGAGACTTAAAACGAAGCTTCCACATTCGACGAGCAAAGCATGGTCTGCAGCTACGGTCACAGCCTTTATTCTTCTTCTTACCTCCTTGAGATTGCAATCGAGTATGAGCCCCAAAGTAACGAGTAAAGTCCAGAGTACCAGTCGACTGAAAAGAACTTCCGAAAATTTCTGTTGTGCATCTAGATAGAAATGTGTCGTTTCCTGGCGGCAAAGCTTTGCTTGCTTCCTCTAGCAAATCCGTGTCTCGCTGCTTTCGAATACGGGAAAAGTCTAGCTCAGAAACTGGCTCCTCGTTATCGGAGTCACACACCGTACGGCTCTTTCCAGGTTGAATCGCAGTCCATTGGTTCTTTGACACGAAGCTTTTGAGCTCCGCTACCAGTTTGTAGTACTCCGCATCATTTTCAGTTTTTGTTTCACCTAGATTACTAGTTAACCCATTGGAGGACTGAGCAGAGCGTAGGGCATCTACAGCTTCGTTCATGACCAAGAGGTTCTTGAACTTGCGCATGGATGGTTTGGATTTTCCCAAGGTTCTATTCTGAGGTGATTCAGATCTGGACGAACCGCTTCTTTTCCCTCCTCTCCTCGACCGAGAAGGCGAAGAGGATCCCAGTGATGTCTTCCTCCGAGTCTCCGAATACTGTTCTAGTTTGAAAGGATTGACTGCCATAAAGCCGACTTCATCGTTCACAGATTCTTTCTCTTTTACAGATGGGAAATTTTTGTCGTCATCGGACGTGGCCACTAAATCCGGGAGATCATCCGCGTCCACTAAATCCGGGAGTTCCTCCGTGTCAACCAAATCTGGGAGTTCCTCTGTGTCCACCGAATCCGGGTGTTCCTCCCTGGCCGCTGAATCCGGCCCTTGGCCATGATTACGTCCACAGGTGCATCCATAATTTGTATACTCTGAACTTTTGTTGTCATAAAGGTAAGAATCGTCGCCGAAGTAGAAGCTTTCCTCAGACTCCTCTCCATCTCCGTCGGAACAAGAATCGCTGTCAATCTGCCATATCACGTCGCCATCATCATGGCCACAAGCGCCCATGCCCATGTGATACACGTGATGACACAAGTGCTCCACATTTACCACAAGTGTCGGATTACCATCCTCTTCGGAATTCAGGTCATAATCGTCAATTCCAGTGTTAATCTCTCGAAGATAGGAGCTGGGTGTGTGCGGGTGCAGAAAGCGTCCACGCTCTTCCTGATACGGGAAATCTGCTGGCCGTCCAGGCCCTCTTTGACTATGTCCAGGGTCTTCAACAGGAGGTGATGAATCTCGTCTCGCGATCTCAAGATCGATTTCAAATCGGCGCAATTTGTTAACAGCTTCTGTGATTGAGACCCTCGTATCCCTTTGTGTGCTGAGCTTGTCCTTGATACTGACAAGAGCACTATAGGCACTCAAAGCTTCCTCAAAATTACGAAGCTTAACTTGCGCGTTTGCAAGAAGAATGAGCACCTGAAAATGCAAACCCGTGTTTTCCCGATAGTACAGGTTTGGAAATGCAGAGAAGCACAGCTCGCATATTTCAAGACATCGACGATAGCGTCTGAGATTATACATGCATGTGGCGCGATTAGAGAGCAGAGTAGCATCGAACGGGTTAAAGAGAGAGGCCATTCTATAACGTTGATTAGCTTCTTTGTATCTGCCCTGGCGGAACATACGAACAGCGGTGTCTCTGAGCATCGTAGCGAACTGAAAGGTATCCGGAGGGCCGTCATAATCCTTAAAAACCTCGAGGCATTCATTCTCAAGAACATACTGTGCATGAGGAGAAATGCGAAGTCCTCGACGTTCACTGCGGATGAGAAAGGAGGCTACGGCCTGCAGACGGCTACGCGCATCGCGCCTGCGACGTCGCCGCTCCCTCGCGTTATCAGGGTATGAGGAATACATATTTCAGCCAGAGCCGAGCCTCATTCGGAGAAAGTACAAGCTGCGCCAGGAACAAGAGCAATGTTGGTCGCGTAACCGAGGTTGGGGGAACGGTGAACGAAAGTAGCTTCAAAACCCTGACCTGAGGAATCTGGCGGGAGTACGAGCGAAACAACACCGATTTGTACAGGGGAGAAAAGATGCGGATGGTTCGCAAACGTCTACCAACTTGGTAGTACCAAGCATGCAAGGGCAACAAGGGCTACAGCGAAGGAGCGCGTGAAACGAAGGGAAAGAAGGACATCATCTCTTATATCTAATTGCCCGCCGGTGCCATGCTCAGCCGCCCGTTGCTCTTCCAATCTCTTGCTGCCACGTTGCATCCGGTTCGCTACATGTAGCGAAGCACAACCAGGCCAGTCACAGGAGATACAGCAAACGTTACACCGGTGCCGAAGAATGATCTTTGCAGTGCCGCCTCGATGGGTGCTTTTCGATCAAGAGACAACTCCGAGATCGTACTTCAAGTTCATGACGTTCGTCGTGCAGCATTATGACGCAAACAATAGCAATGGCTACCGGCTTCATTTCTTTTCCCCTACCGATCCCATCTCACTCGCGACGTTCCACAAAGAATGCTCCTCGATGCTCAACAACAGCACCGCAGCCAGTCATCTCAAGAGCCAAGCTGCCCACCACGCAGTCTCATTTTTTGCATGTTGATGACTTTTCGGCCCAGCAACTGAGAGATGTGTTGCGAATCGCTGATGAGCTTAAAAAACGCGACAGTCTAAACGATCCAGATTTCTTGCCCTTGAAAAAGAAAGCAATGTCAATGGTGTTTGCAAAGCCCTCCGCGCGCACGAGAGTTTCATTTGAAACTGCTGTATTCAAGTCTGGCGGACATGCGCTATGTCTTGGTCCAGAGGTTGGCGTAAACACTAGAGAGGCAGCAAAAGATGTTTCTAGAGTTTTGTCGGGAATGACCGATATTATTATGGCTCGCTTGTTTGCCCATAACGATATATTGGAAATGGCAGAGTATGCATCTGTCCCTGTCATAAACGGCCTCACCGATTACAATCATCCATGTCAGATTGTAGCAGATGCACTCACAATCTTGGAATCTCGTGGTTCAATTGATGGCGCACACGTTGTTTACGTCGGCGACGGAAACAACATCGTGCATTCATGGTTTGAATTGGCCGCCTTACTACCTATTCGTTTTACATGCGCTTGTCCAAAGGGTTATTTACCCAACATGCAGCTCTTCGAGAAAGTGCAGAACATGGGTATATCAGAAGTGAGCATCTCTCACGACCCACAAGAAGCAGTTCGTAACGCAGATTTTGTCTACACTGATGTTTGGGCGAGTATGGGTCAGAAAGAGGAGGCCATAGAGCGTGTAAAGACCTTCAAGGATTTCCAGATCACAGGCGAGATGATGAAGCAGACCAATGGCGGAAAATTTCTGCATTGCTTACCTGCCGAGAGAGGGAGAGAATGCACTGACGAAGTCATGGAGGCGGACTATTCAATAGTGTTTCAACAAGCAGAGAACCGAATGCATGCACAATTGGCTATTATACTCGCATGTATGGGTATTGATGTCGGGGTTTAGCCATAGAAATGGGGTTTGGCCCAAGTTAATCTGGAGAGTAATCTGAATCAGTGCTCCTTTGAATTTCATCGTAGTAATATTTCTAGTGTTCTTTTCAAGACTGCCCTTACGAGTTGCTGCCCAACTAAATAACGCAGAGTGTGATGAAGAGTTTTTTATCTCCTTGGCAGCCTATCCACGGATTGTCCAACGACGAAGAAACATGCGGAGCATAATCGGTGGTCTTTGAGTCAGCATCCTCGCCAGGCCCTATCGAAACCACCAAAGATATACTTTTCTTACAGACATGATGTGCGAAGGTTGGCCGTCGAACAGCACAATTCTGGGAGGCTGTACTGACGGAACATTGCGGCCCAGAGAGTGCAGGGGTAAGGATATCCTTCTACCCTTGATGATGATGTCGGCTTTATTTAGGCTATCCAAGGATAGCCTTCGTATCCTTCTACCCTTCGTATCCTTCTATCCTTGTAGTAGAAATCAGGTGAAATTTCCTACGCAAGAAAAATTGCCTGCAAATTTTGCAGTGCAAAATATTGTCGGTGTAACTGCCACGGATGATGGAAGTACATACTGACATGGGCGTATAAGGATAACTTCTGGGGCCATCGGTAACGTCATCGTCCAAGTTCATCCGCGTGCTCTTTTATTGGTAGGGATCGAAGTCAAAGGACAATCAAACGAATCTTTCTCCTTTGCGTATTCTGCGCATTCTTGATACAATGTTTTTTCCTTCCTCACCTATACGTAGAGTCTGAATGCTATTCTGAGAAGGTAACGGCGGTATTCAACCACTTTCAAGCTTTGACCAACCTTTCGAAGCATCCCGGCTATACAGTGGTCGAATCTAGTCGGATTGCGCTCAAACAAGCTCTCAACCCGGGCTTCAATATTTTGCTTCGACACCGGCTCTCCTATTGTCCCTAGCGAAGCCTTTGTGACTTCATGCTCTGCAATGACCATTCAGACTGCCAGTTGGTTGCGGAGTACTTGGCGACAGTTTTCAAATCATTCAAGAGCCCTTCGCCCAATAAGACCATCAGCCTCCCGTATAACCAAACCTCTAACTCCATTAACTCCTTCCCCAATAACTGCAGCATCTGTTGGACCTGTGGCGCCAGTGCCAAAGAGAGCAAATAGTTCCACACCCCAAACTCGCTTACCACATTCTCGAAGTCATTCGGAAGAGCGTATCGTACCATTCACCCCCGATCAACTTTACCGAGTCGTTGCAAATGTTGACGAGTATTCGGAATTCGTGCCATGGTGTACATCGTCGCGAGTAATACGCAGAATTGATGACCATCACATTATCGCAGACCTTGCCGTGGGCTTTCGTGTTCTTTCCGAAACATACACCTCGGTAATCACTCTCAACCCTTATCGTTCTGTCTGCGCGGATGTGCCAAACTCATCCCTTTTTGATTACCTTATCACTGACTGGGCTTTTGAACCGGCGGGAGACATCACAAAACTCAAATTCTACGTCGAGTTTGCGTTCCGAAATCCAATGTACCAGCGCGTAACGGACTTGTTTTTTGAAGAAGTTGTGAAGCAAATGGTGGGTGCCTTCGAGAACAGATGTTTAGCGAAATATCGCACTGCGGAACGCCACGGAATATTGCATAAGTGGTAGCCATCGGAATAAATGAAGTACATTGCTTTTCAAAACCACATACGTGCTCAATCGTCCTCGTTTCCACTACTGTGTTCAGTTTCGTCCTCGGCTTGCTCCCCTATTAGACGTCTTGCCGTTGCAATGAAATCCCTTATCGCATCTTCGCGCCGAAGTTCAAGTGGGAGGCCGTCATATAATCTGTTTGATGGCACTACGCCGCAACGCAGGGCACACCGAAACAGAGGTCTTCCGTTGGACATCCGGTGCGCTTCGGTCAGTTCCTCCCAACTGTACAACAGAGCGTCAGCAACCTCCCAGTGGTCAAAGTCAATAATCCAGACATTCTCTCGTTCGATGTAAATGTCAACCACAAAGCTGCCTGGGAATGAGCCCTTTACCTCTGCCTCATAAAAACCAGTGATCTTGTCGACAATGGAATCCATCTCCTCGTCACTGTACTCGAAGAAATTTTCTGACCTTTGTGAAATAGCAACGACTTCCTCGTCTCGCACAAACACGCGAAACTCCATGCGATCGTCAACGTCCGCCCATTTTCTCAGAGCCAAATAACATCCATTCTCCGGAGTAACTGTGCGCATCACACGTTCTGAAGAACTGAACATCACAAGCACGTCATCCGCACTTGTGCATTTCATTGAGCGGTGAAAGTTCACCCATGTCGCATCCGAAGGGCATTTGGAGCCAAACTTCGGGCACACAGCGCCTCCTAACTCATTTATTGAAGCATTAATTGCAGCTTCCAAATCAATATGGATTGAAGTTTCTGCGGATACATCAGAAGTCGTTCCATCAGACCATTCGACAACACCTTCTTGTGTTGCAGTTTTCACCGTGCCTTCGAGTAGAGAGCTTAGAACGGAGGGGGTTAGCCAGACAAAACGAGTCTTGGGGGTTCGACGACGAAACCGAGGAACCCAAGCGTTCGGAGCGAAACTGGCGGATGTAGGATCCGCAGTCCCTGGCATCTCTTAAGTTTGAATCAAAAAGACCTGTTCATGCACGGAACTTGAGCCAAAGCGCCTCGCGTTTCTTTTCTAGGGCAACGAAGAACTCACCTCCAGCGTCCAAGCCTACTCTTCAAACCTAAGTGGCTTTGCAAGTTTTCTGGATGCTCAGCAATGGGGTTTCGGCTGGACGCTTCCCGATGTTCATACGAAAATTGCCCATCTTCGCGCACGTACGTGTAGTATGCCCTTCTGACACTTACAGATGTGAGAACAGTACGCATACGTGTACATACTGTACGTGTACCTGTATTCGGTGTTTGTCCAGGTTGACAGGTGCGTACATCTTTCAGCACCTGACACTTACGGAGTTCATGCAAGTTGCAACTTTGTAGTACAAAGTTTGTACCCTGTATGCAGACGGGGTAAGATACCAGAATTTTCAACTGTACTTACGTGTATTACAAAGACAAGCACCCTGTGCAGTCTGCGAGGAAGTCTGATATCTTTGGTGGCATGAAATAATCTGTTCTTGACGTGACTTTCCTGATTCCCAAGTCCTTCATCCCGGATCTTGATCATCAAGTCGAACGATATCGAAGCTTTCTGCTTAGATAATCATGGCGATTTTATCGATCCAGGACATTAAGCTGCAAAAACTCTACGCAGCCAACCAACAGGCTCTGCTTTTTGTGTACGTTTACAAACTGACTACAAATAGTAGTATTTCTCAGCCAACCTAACTCTGAAACAGTCGTATATTTGGATATGCGGCCGGGGGTGTTGCAGCAGGTATACTTGGTCTACAAGGGTTTCAAGGTTTCCTGTTCTACGTGCTTGTTTCCCTAATGATTTCCATAGGTCTTCTCGTCAAGACTAATTTCGTTCCGGGAAGATATTTGCGGGCTCCAATTGCTACAATATTGTTCTTTGGTGCCTTTGGGAGGAACTCAATTCTGACTTATGTTCTCTTTTGGACCATGGCATTCTCCTTTCGCTAAGCGACAAGTTTTCTTGAACTCATTCAGAACTTGCGCTGCCACTCGCAGACGCTCGGGACGCGCATCCAAGTATTTTTCCAAGTTCTTCTTCGCTCGTTGAAGATCGCTTCTCTCTTTAAGCAAATGCTGCATTTTTTCCTCCAAGCATTTCAGTTCTTTTCGGCTTTGTTCTATTTCCCTGAAAAGTAGCGTCAGGAACGCGCTGCTGCCCTGCATATGTCGTAATCGGACCCTCTCTATATCAAGGTTAATGCCCGCACCGTATTCGACTCCCCATGGAATAGAGATAATTAATTCATTTTTCTCCACGCGAGCAAGGGGTGGCTTGCTTGAAAACGCTTTACGAATCGCAGTTGTCCTTGAAATCGCAGATAACAATGCTAGAGATTCACGGCGATCCGGTTCGTTTGGGATGTTGCCGACCAGAGAAGACATCCCATTACAAATATTTACTTTGATCCCTTTGTCAGAATCCGCAGACAAAGCAACGAGTCCATAAAGGGCTTCGCAGCCGTCATTTCCACCACTCACTTTCCCAACCCATTTCCAATATTTTGCTTGCAGCTCCTGCACCATACTCGGTGCCGTTCGCTTCATCGAATGGTAGAATAGCAAATGAAATCAGATTGAAGCGAATGGTAACTACCCTTGGTACGAGTATTGTACCGATGTGATTCACATGTGAGCGAAATTTTTGCGGGGCGCTTCTGAAAATAAATTTGGAAGCGCCTTCGAGAATCACGAATTCCCAAGCGTTGTTAGTCAGCAACACGCAAATGATGTTGAGGTGGGCACGGGAATGTCCCCTGCTTCTCATATAGGCAGGCGCAGGCCTTTTGAGAACTTGCAGAACAGTTGCATGTAACTTGTGGTGCGTTTTGTCTCTTGATGGGACTGATTCCGGCGACATTGGACATTGATCAGCGAGATAGGACAACTAGCACTGTGTAATGAGCCTGCAGAAATTCTCTCGTGCTCAAGAACTTGTCAGAAACCTCAGTTTGGATGTCCGGACTCATCGCAAATGTTTCTGCACAGTGCGAGCAGATTATGGCCTCATTTGATACAAATGCGGTTGTTGATGTTGGGCCATTCTCGTTGGTGATGTCCAGAACTAACCAACATCTTCTTTGTTTCGGACAACAACCACTAATTCCTAGCTCGAGGTAGAACTTTCGTTTAAGAAAGTTCTCTCTCGTCATAGAGGCCAAGAACCCACCAGCCGTAAAGGAACTCAGTAAATCACATTTACTTTGGACCCATACGCGCCACCATATGAGCTTGTTCGTACCGCACACTCGCGTCACGCCAAAATGAACTACCGGTCTCACTGGTTAGAATCACTAAGAAAAAACAAGCAGTGGCATTCCAAGTTTTGAATTTCTTTTGGAGGGAAGGACACTTTCAGCTAAAAGTACACTTCCTGCTGCTTCGTAATTGAGGAGAGCTGACTACAAGGAAGACTGAACAAGAGCTTGTTCTTTATGGAAACTAGGGTGCACCTGACAACCCTGCGTCTTATCGAGAAATACTTGATTTCTTCATGCTTAATAACTATAGTTTACAAGGGTTACCATGTCTCCTACAACTAGAGTATCACAGATGCGGCTTCTGCCGTATGTGTATGAACCATCTGTCTTCAATACGGTGTCATCGACTGCCCAGGAGGACATAGAGTCAGTTCGTGGTAGCTGTTCTATTACGTTTCCCCGTCAAGATCATCCCGATCTCCAAAGATACTCTGAGATCTCTTTCGGCACAAGAGGTATCATTAAGGTTGCGAGATTTGATGTCTATGATAACTTTTCTGTACTCGTCAGGAAAAAGACGTTGACGTGGAATTTGCAACGGGGAAGCTCGATTCGAAATGGAATCAAACGCGATGGCTCATTCATTGGCGGTACTCCCGTTGTCCTTCCTCAAGAAGTCTTGAAGAATTTTCCAAACTTCGAGCAACACATGAAAGCAAACGAGGAATGGTTGCAAGAGCAAGAAGAAAACATAAAGAAATTCAAAGCTAGGTACAACATACCTCACATACCAGGCAAAGGATCTAGTGTCAACGACTGGACTCCCTTGGAGAAAGATGTTGTCGTAAATAATGAAAATTGGGAGCAGTATGGTACACATGAGTTGTTTCCCTATATGAAAGCTGCAACTAATAGAAGTTACTTTGTTCTTCGCAACAACAGGGAAGCAACTATTGTTAGACCGATCGAAACTATTCCGAATATGTACGCGCGTGTCGCCCGTCTCAAAGCCTTAGAGCTATTTTGTCTTCCCACAGAGCACGGGGTACTGGTTGCCGCCCCGTTGCGATTCTTGCTAAGCCTTTTTTGGTTGCTACTGAGCCTTTGTTCCGGTGTAGTTGCAGCCGTTCACAATCGAAGTGACTGGGTTGAAAGAATGGAATCATTTATCACAGTCGCGACGGTTGTTGGCTTAACCTTGCCTGCATTCTTTTCTCTTCTCATGCAAGAGCCTGATCTGGTTAAGAATGCTATTCGTGGGAAAAAGACCCTTACAACAGATCAACAAGTAGCGACATGGTTCGGTTTCACAGAGCTGGACTACGCAGCAGCAGCTATTTGTCTCAATGGTACTTTCCTCGTTAGTGAATTTCGAGGCCGGTTTCTTTCCGGGAAGGCCAACGGTGCACTTTCAGGAGGCGGATATCTAGTATCTGCTGCAACACTTCAAAAGGTGGGAATTCTTGTTGGAAGATCAATATACAGACGGGTATGGGACGACACGAATAGAATTGTCGAACAAGTTGATTCTTTTGTGAGCCATTTATCTAGTCTCGAAAGAAAGGGTAAATATCGAAGTTGGGCAGCGGGATGTGTGGAGACAACACTTGTGGGTTAGATAATGGAAAATGAACATATCTGTCTTCCATTCTGGCATGTGAACGAGACCCGTGACTACGTTCTGTCGTCGCTGTTCTTTATGGTGAAACGGCCTTCGCCAAAGATGTGCTATTGCGCGGCCTGAGATATATTTAGATGACATGTCGTCGGGAACAAAAGACGGAGCAAATGACGAGACTTATACCAACTGTAGGGGAAATCGAAGAGAACTCGAAGAGCTTGATCTCCATGATGTAAAAGAATGTAGGTCTGGTCTGTGCAAGTGAGGAATGCGCATATGAAAGGAAAACTCCGGACGTGCAACGCCTTCTCGCGATGAGCCAAGCCCGAGCGAATGAACTTTCAATGCAGCAAAGCGAGTTTGGAGCCTGACCGCTCCCGCCGAAAAGATCAGCGCTTGATCAAGTTGTGCCTTGACGGTATCTGAGACTTTGGAGCCATTCTGCTCTCGAAGGAAACGCAAGCATAGTCCTCATGAATTAACTCTCTGTGGACGTCTCAAGCCGTAGTGTTCTACGTCATTTAAACTCCCCGTTCTGTAGATCTATATCAACATCCTTCCAAGCAGATGCAACTTAGCAACCTAAGTGAGTGAGGAGACAGATCGTCTATGCTTTCTTACTTTGCCTTTCTGGATGCAGAACGAAAAGAATTTCGAGTTAAAGTGCAGCGTCTATACGAGCCGTAATGACTCTTTTTAGTAAACCACCAGTCTCTTGAACTATGCCAAGACAACGCTTGGATAAATGGAAAGAATATGGCTAATGGTAATCACTTGTGTTGCAAGAAAGGCAAGCGCAGAATAGCTCAGCTTGCTTATCGATACATGCCCGCGGTCCCCATCTCATGACAAAACAGCTGCTTGTGCCCAGACGACGACAAAGATGTCTTTCACTGCTGATGCTGAAGCAGCGCTCCATTTTGTGGCCGACATGGACATAAAGGGGGGTGAGGGGAGGAGAGAGCTGGGCACTTTTTCATACACTTGAGAAGAGTGACATGTCCCTCCAGTATCCCAAGGACCGCCATCGTAGTGTCAAGGAGAAAATGATACAGTGCGGATTGGAAAGCTCCTTAGCCGATGACTTCAAGAGGTTGCATGAAGAGGTGAACAGGTAGGTCGAAAGGGCACAGCTTTATGTTGGGCATTCACCATACTTGCCTCCTTTGGGTACTTATCTGCAAGGTAAGAGGTTGGGTTGCAGCTGCAGTTCTGGAGTATTGGATACAGTTGAGCATTATCTTTTGAGATGCTCAACGAGAACCTTTTCCCGACGCTTGTGCTGGCCTGCTGAAAGTGATCGACAGGGTCTAGCTGTTAAGAGAATAATTCGAAAATGGCCTGAAAAGGTTTTGGCCTTCCTGGTGAGAGAACGTTTCTTTCAACGGAAACGTTCTTTAGCACGCCGGAATTAGGCTGTTGCACCCATAAAAGAGAGAGAATTAGGCTGAGATAGCGTAGAGGGAGAGACATTGGAGATGAATACTAAATCGTAATTAGGCTAGGATACCCATTAACAGAGAGTTCTCTGAGAGAACGTTCTTAGACAAAGCCTTGATTGTCTCACTGCCAGAAGCATTGACTGGAATTGTAACGAAAAGGAAGGCAGAAGTTGTACTATCCCAACTTTTTGTCGGACATTGCTCACAATTCCATCCATTTGGTTCATTTATGTTGAAGAGAAGATTGGTTTGTCGTTGTCGTCCTGGAGTGCTAAATACCGTGGATCACTACTTGTTAAGGTGTCCGATGCGAACACTCTCAAGGCGACTCAGCCTGCCTCCTCTGAGCGAGCGTAGAGGTTTGTCCGTTAACGAAATCATCTTGAAGTGGCCCGAAAAAGTGTTGGCCTTTTTAGTGAGAGAGCGGTTCTTTCAGAAGCGCTCCGCAGCTAGTTCTAGTTAAGCTAGGGCGCCCATAAAAGAGAGAGAGAGAGAGAGAGACGAAGTGCAGAGTCTGCACTTTGTCTAAGAACATTCTGCACTGCAGAGTCTGCAGTGCAGACGTACTGATTTTAGGGACAAATAAATGTAAGGTTGCTCATACAACTGTGTCACCAGTGCTGTACCTTCGAAGTTCGTACCGCAGCTACCAAAGGGAGATGCAAATGATCCCTTCTTGTTCACGTTTTTGTTCAGATCTGAGTCGAAAACAAGGAGTAAGGTGTTGGCATGATAAGACCTCATATGGTCGTCTTCCGCGATATCCAGTGTCGCAATTGAGCTTCTTGTTATTGTCAGAACAAAAGAAAGAAGATACCAAGGGTACGTGCTGTTATTTTTACCAGAACAATTGCACACCGGTACAAGGGCACTCCTAACTCGGCGCTCTGATACCGAAAGGACTTTTCTATCAGAATTTCTGCTCTATAGATGCTGTACAGGGTTAGCGCGGTACAATCCCGTGATCCAAGAGGCATGAATATGAACGACGCTGAGAAAGATGATTCTTTGAGTACGCCTGATATTGAGCGCTACAGCCGACAGCTTTTGCTTACGCCGTTTGGAATTTCAGGTCAAAGGAAACTGAACAGTTCTCGCGTTCTCGTTGTAGGGCTAGGAGGGCTGGGTTGTCCAGCGGCCCTCTACCTCTCCGGTGCCGGAGTAGGGACTCTTGGTCTCGTGGACAGACCGGATGATGTTGTTGAAGCAAGTAATCTTCATCGCCAAATCGCACATTCCGAAGCCCGAGTTGGAACATGTAAGGTGAACTCGGCGGAGATCGCGATCAAAGCTTTGAATTGTAACGTTGCCATTGAGAAGCATGACAAGTTTGTCCGCGAAAACGCTGTTCGCTTAACATCTTCCTATGACTTAGTCTTGGATTGTACGGACAATGTGGCATCTCGATATCTTATCAGTGATGCGTGTGCAACAAGCCGAACACCGTTGGTTTCCGGATCTGCAATCGGTACAGATGGGCAGCTCACTTTGTATTGCAAAACGCAAGAATCTCCATGTTATAGATGTATCTTCCCATCCCCACCTCCTCCTTCTTGCGTTGGCAGCTGTGACTCAGCTGGCGTGCTTGGTCCTGTTCCTGGTGTGATAGGCACTCTGCAAGCCTTGGAAGCAATAAAGCTCTTGAGCTGTATGAAGCAAACAGACGATCTGGATCGCAAAATGTTACTGTTCGACGGTTCGCTATGCGGGTTTAGGACCGTAAAGCTTCGATCGCGTGTTAAGAACTGTGCAATATGTGGTGATTCGCCTCAAGTGAATGTTGCAAAGTTCGATTACGACTTGTTTGCTAATGGCGGTATGATATTGGGAGCAACAGTACCTGATATACCCCTACAATACCGAATAACACCGCAGGAATTTGAGAAGATTAGGAAAGATGCTTCCGCCTACAGACTGATTGACGTGCGTCCAAGCCATGAATTTGCACTATGTCATCTCAATGAGGCCGAGAACTGGCCCTTGAGTTCTTTGGAGCCATCTCGAGACATCAGTGACAAAGCTGTCAACAACAAGCGAATCATCTTTCTTTGCCGTCGAGGCAATGCAAGTCGCAAAGCATTGAAGCTATTCCTTGACGCGGGAATCACTAATGTCTGTGATATAGTAGGTGGCTTACAAGCATGGCATCATAATGTTGACAAAGGATTTCCACTTTATTGAACCGCGCCTTCGCATCCTGCGATAAGAAAACACAACTAATTCCTCCCAACTCAACGCTCTTCGTCAATTCGTTGCACTCCCTGTAACTTATGACGAACTTGAGAGGTTCCCGCTTTCCCTCGGTACCATTTAACAAGTAGTGCTAGCACGTGCGAGGCGAATGCAAAGGATAGAACAAAAGTATACATATAGCGATGTCCTCTCTCTCCCTCGTTGACGGGTACAGTAGTTCAATTTCTACTTAGTGTAAGGCGTTTCAGTTGAAACAAACGCTCTCTCAGTAGTATAAGACTCGGCATAAAGATGTCATCAGTAGTTTCATTAGCCTTTCTTTGGA
Source organism: Gracilaria domingensis (assembly GCA_022539475.1). Classification (NCBI taxonomy): domain Eukaryota; phylum Rhodophyta; class Florideophyceae; order Gracilariales; family Gracilariaceae; genus Gracilaria; species Gracilaria domingensis. Next base: position 312,434 of record VCMS01000016.1, read on the forward strand.
CACACCTCCGCTTCACGCATGTTGGGATCACATTTGCAAGAGTCTTGGTCGATGTTGATCACTATCTATTCAGATGAGAGGTACTGGCCTTCCTAGTGAGAGAGCGTCTCTTTCCTCGTGAGAGAATGTTTCCTTCAACCTAAACGTTCTGTAGCACGCTGGAATTCGACTGTTACACCCATAAAGAGAGAGAGAGAGAGAGAGTGTGTGTGTGTGTGTGTGTGTGTGTTAGATCTAGTGTGTGTGTGTGTGTGTGTATGTGTCTGAACAGGAACGCCCTATGCTACACCTGAATCAGGCTTCTGCACCCATAGATAGAAAGAGAGATATACATGAAGATGCCCATTCGAACTAGTCTTCCTAGTGAGAGGTAGGTATATTCGCCAGAGACCCTCTGTACTATGTCGTCATTAGACTTGGATCCCATAAATAGAGAGAGAAAGAGAAAGAGCGAGAGAGAGAGAGAGAGTGCATTCGAACACAGTCCAGGGGATTCAACCTACCACCCCTGAGCGAGCGTCAAGCTTTCGTCGATTCTGACATCATCCCGAAGTGGCCAGAAAGTGTGGGCCATTTGAAGAGCGCTTCTCTTTATCAACGCAGCATACGGCAATGACACAAACCTTTACGAGAAAGTCAATTATTGTTTACTTGGTTAAGACGGCGGAATGTCAACGTCTTGGATTCTTTCTAGGTCGACCTCGTTTTCGTCGCGGTTTGGGAGCTTCTCGGACAGCAGCCTCACCATACACATCCCCGTTAACATCTACACCTCTTTTCCCCGAAGAGCTATTACCGTTCATTCGGCCGTTTTCCATAGTCGAATCATCCGAAGAATGTTTTCTAGAAACTTCAGAGTCTCGAGCGGAACTGCGTCTCCTTGAAGATGGTACCTCGTATGCACTGTCCCCATTCGAAAGCTCAGGGGTTTGGCGGGTATTCCTTGCCAACCGCCTTTTCTTTCTTCTCACAGCTTCAGCAATGTCACCTTCTTCTTCCATGGCCAGTGTCCACTCGCGCTCTGTTAGATTGTCGTCATAGGTTATCTCCTTCCGTTTTCTACGACCACGACCGTGTTCTAAGCTGAAGTCCGATTGATTCTCTTTATGCTTCTCTTCAACTTCTGGCAGTAAGACCCAACTAGGCAGTTCGCTCTCATCTGTCAATAATCGTGACGCTTCCCTGGCTTGCGACTCCAGTTCCATATCAAGTTCCTCAAACATTTCCAGTTCCTCATCAGTTCGCGCCAACTTACGATTGATTTCGCTTAATGACGTCACATCGTCCTTTCTTGATATATCGTCATCAGCCTGCTGCCGTAAGAGGTCCTTCAACATCTCCTGCCGGTCGTTGTCGCTGCTCTTATTGTTGAACTGACCAGCTTGTATAACCTGTGCATCCATCTGCAGCTTGCGATTGGCGCGTTTCAAAATCTTTTCTTCGATGGATCCCGAGCAGATAAGACGGTACACACGTACTTCCTTTGTTTGTCCTATGCGATGAGCTCTGTCCTGAGCTTGCAAATCCATCATAGGGTTCCAGTCGGAATCAAAAATTATCACCGTATCTGCCGTTTGTAGGTTTAGACCCAGGCCTCCTGCCCGAGTGGAAAGCAGAAAACAGAAGTACTCCGAGTTTGCGGCGTTGAACATTTCCAACATTTCTTGTCTGTCGTCTGCTTTTGTTGTGCCATCAAGTCGTAAATACTTCATGTCGATAGATTGTAAGAAGTATCCGAGAAAATCTAAGGCGGCCGTCATCTGCGAAAAAATGAGAACACGATGACCACTTTTCTTTAGTTTTCGCAGACAGTGATCGAGAAGTTCAAACTTGCCAGACGCCCGCATCAAAAACTCGGAAGGCAAGGACATTAGTTCATCTTCCTGATAGAACAGATATGGATGATTGCATACCTTCTTAAGCTGCATTACCATATTGTTGAAGGACCGAATACCAACATTACCAGAACCACCAGATACGCCAAGTCGCCTCTGCAGCTGACGATACAATACCTTCTGCCAAATGGACATGTCACATTTGAGAACAAGCTCAACCTTATCCGGGAGCTGGGCTTCGACATCTGTCTTCAGTCTTCTGAGCATAAATGGGCGGAGCACCTGATGCAATCGACTGATGATCAACAGATTCTCCTCTTCGTTAAGCTCAGCAGATTCACCAAAAGAAGAGTCCTGGAAGGGGGCATTGAACCATGTTTCAAACGTTTCAGCGCTGGAGAATATTGTCGGCAGAAGAAAATTCAAGAGAGCCCAAAGTTCCGTCATGTTATTTTGAAGGGGAGTTCCTGTCAACAGTAGACGATTTCGAGATGTGTACTTCGCTCCTAGGGTAAGAGCCAGTTTGCAGTCGGCATTTTTCATTCGGTGGCCTTCATCCATAATAATGTACTTCCATCGAATACGTCCAAGCACATTCTTATCCTTGACGATAAATTCGTAGGTTGTTAACAAAACGTTATAATTACCGCCTTGCATCTCGTACAGTTGAATACTTTTTCTTGTTGCAGGATCTCCCTTGTACACAACCTTGACCAGCGATGGGGCCCATTTATCCATCTCACGAACCCAGTTGCTAATCACGCTTAGCGGAACAATAATCAAAAACGGCCCATACATTTTCTTCACTTCGCAAAGATACGTAATCAAAGATAAAGTTTGAATAGTCTTCCCGAGACCCATTTCATCGGCAAGTATTCCATTTAGATTGTTATTGTACAGAGAAACCAGCCATTCAAGACCTTCTAGTTGATAGTGCTTCAACTTCCCACCAATAAGACAATCAGGTTGCCGAACTTTTTCGGATATGGTATGAGATATTGTATAATAATCATTCCTTCGTTTCTTGAACTGCAACAGTTCATCATCCGCATCTTCGGAAGGAACCGCGTCGGCACCCTGCACTCCTGAATCCGCATTCATTTCTTGATTTGCCTTTTGCTTTGAGCCGGCCGCCTTTTCGTCTTCCTCTCTAGCAGATTGCTTTTGGCGTTCCACCTGGGCTCCAATTTGCACTAGATACTCATCGGTTTGCTTAAGAAGTTGAATCAACCTCTTGTTCTTTGTGGTTTTAAGCAACTCAAGGTATTCATCCTGGTTATTGCTTCGTAATGCCCGTAGACGGTCCATCTGCTCTTTCTTCTTTCTTCGTTCCTCTTCTCGAGAGCGATCTCGGAAATAGCGCTCAAGATCCTTGAGTAACCGTTTCTTGAGAGTTTGCCGCGTATGGTACCAGCTCCTCAGTTGGTGACCATGGTGGAGCAAGTTTTGCATGAATCCTTGACGTCTAGCTCTCCGTTGCATAACCTGCCGTATTCTGTAGCTCTCTTCAACACGAGGAGCACCCAGATAGCTGCCATGACGTATTGAATTACCGTAGGCATAACCAGCTGTTCTCCGTCTCCACTTGGCAATCGCTTTTGGTCGCAAATCAGATATGCCACGACGGTCTAGTACCGCTTTCATGGAGTACATAACCTTTTCGCGAACTGATCTCTGCAGCTTTGAAAGCTTGAGCTGCTTTTCCTCAATCTCTAGAAGCTGTTGAACGTCGCCCGGCGCATAGCTTTTGATCTCATTGATTTCTTGGAGTCTGAACTTGATGCGTCGCTCTACTCTTTCCTCACGTTCTGTAAGCAGGCGGCTGTAGCACGGACGGTGTTGGCCTTTTGAGACGACACAGATTGGTACCGCGGCAGCATTACGCGTAACAGATGTGTCAAAGGACGGAAGGCCGCGCTCCCGGCGACGCGGGCTCTTTCTTTCGTGCAGAGGCTTGTGTCGTGGTGACGACGACTCGCTGGGTTTTGCAGTTGGTGTTGGAGCGATTGCTTTTGCCGCTTCAATAATTTCAACGCGTTGCTGAGACACTCGTGCATCTAGTTGCGGGGGCCGCTTTGCAATGGATGGAATGGTGGGCTTGTTGCGAGAGTCAGAAAATCGTGCTTGCAAACGTTGATGGTGTGCCGTGGCGAGCGCGATGCGCTCTTGTATTTGAGAATGTGAAACATGTTCCTCTTCGGCGCGCAGGACGTCTTCTTTGGTGAAGGTATGGTGAATCGGGAAACGCGGAAGATTCCTCACGTCAAAATGCGAGATACCATTTGGATGTATGGATGGTTTATCGGACGCAATGGCGTGCTCGTCAGGTTCACGTACGCCACGTTCAATGACATAGCCTGAGGAGGGTAAACATTGTCTAACAGGTCGACCTCTCGCCGCAAGGTGCACCTCTGCCGGAATGTCCGCGTCGCGAATGAGGCGGCGAAAGGCATCCACTTGGGCCTTGATTTGAAACACGTGTGCGGCGGATAGATCTCCACACATCTGTGAGTCGAAGGCAGGAGCATCTTGTACGCGCCGCATGCGAGGAGATTGCGGGGCTCGCGGCGAGGAAGTGCGCGCGGCCGACTTGTTGTCCTTGCGCTTGGACGGCGGGCGGCGCGAAAGCGACTCGGCGTACAGCTGGCGCGCGGCGTGGAACACGGACCGCGGCGGCTGCGGGGGGGCCTTGTCATGCAGAGAGAAGCGGGGGGAGAGGTCGGGCGGGGGGGGCTGCGACGGGGAGCGCGGGTGGTGCGGCGACACGCTGGATTCGAAGTGCTCGAGGGCGGCGCGGGCGGCGGCGATGGTGAGCTGGTTGCGCTCCTGGAAGGAAAACTGCGCGGAGGCCGGCAGCGAGCGGCCGACGGGCGCCAGCGCGTTGGGGAAGTGATCGAAGCAGTTGAGCGGCCTGCGGGCGGCGGCGCGCAGCGCGGCGCGGTGCGCGCGCGTGTCGCGCGGCGGGGGGGGGTGGGCGGGCTGGCGGTCATGCGCGGCGGCGGCGGCGGCGGCGGCGGCGGTGGCGGAGGCGGCGGCGGCGGCGGGGGGCGCGTGCGGCGCGCAGCGATGGAAGGCGGTGGCGCGCACGATGAGCGTGACGAGCGTGTCGACGCGCGCGTCGGCCGGCGAGACGCCGGCGTCCAGCAGCTGGTGCAGCGCGCGGCGCGCGGCCGACAGCGCGTCGGGCAGCGCGGGCGGCGCGGGCGCCTCGCGCGCAGTGGACGGCGACGCGGCGCTCATGGCGGCGCGCGGGGCGGACGGCGACTGTGGGCGGCGCACGCGGCTGTGCAGGCGGCGCTGTGCGGCGCGGCAGCGTCCGCTGCGGCGCTGCCGCCGCCTTCGAGCGCGCGCGCGCGCGCGCGCCGCCAACGCGCGCCCGGCGCTGGCAACGCGCGCGTGCGCGCACGCGCGCGCGTTGTCCACGTGGCGGGGTGGGCGGGGTGGGCGCGCTGGACTGCGTGGGCGCGCTGGAGCGGCTCAGTGCTCGCCGCCTGCCAGATGCGCGCGCGCGCGCGCGCGCCATCGGCGCGCATTCGGGACACCGCGTCCGCAATGCGCGAGGCGGCGGCGCGGCGGCGCGGCGACGCGACCATGGCGCCGTGCGTCGCGTTTTCGCCGCCGCTGGCGCTGCCGGCGCGCCGCGCGCGCGCCGCCAGCGCGCGCGCGCCGTCCGCCGTGCGGCTGCCGCGCGCGCGGCCGCTGTGCGCCAAGCTCTCCGCGTCGAAGAACGACCTGGCCAACTGCGCTGACGACTCGCCGCGCATGCACCCGCCGCGCGCGCCGCGCCGCGTCATGGCCAGCTTCAAGGTGCAGCGCCGCATCGCCGTCGGCTTCGTCATGGGCGCCGTCGTCATTGCGTTTGTGTTCTCCGGCCGCTGGGTGTTCGCCGTCGGCATGCTGGCCACCAGTCTCACGGGCCTGTACGAGTACTACCGCATGGTGGCCGCCAAGGGCCACTTGCCGGCGTACAAGATGGGGCTGTGCGTCACCGCCGCCACCTTGCTGTCCAGCGCGTGCTCGCCCGCGCTGGCCGACGTCGTGTTTCCGGTGGGCGGCACCATGATCTGCATTTACTTGCTGTTCAGACGGCGGAAGATCGCCACCATTGCCGACATCAGCACCACCTTCATGGGGCTGTTCTACGCGGGCTACTTGCCAAGCTACTGGATTCGGCTGCACGAGTACAACGGCGCGTTGACGCACAACGTTGTAGCGGGCGTCATTTCGTTTGTGTGGCCTACAGCGTCGTGGTTCCAGCCCACCATCACTTGTGGGCTCGCTCATTGTGTTCTGGACGTGGCTGTCGGGCGCCAGCGCCGACATCGGCGCCTTCTTCGTGGGCCGCGCGTATGGCAAGACGCGCTTCAGCAACATCTCGCCGAAGAAGACGATTGAGGGCGCGGTGGCGGGCTTTCTGTGCTCGGCGAGCGTGTCCATCCTGGGCGCATACCTGCTGCAGTGGCCGCTGTGGTGGGCCACGGGAGCCGTGTACGGCGTGACGGTGGGCATTCTGGGGCTGTGCGGCGATCTGTTCGAGAGCTGCTTCAAGCGCGATGTGGGGTGGAAGGACAGCGGATCGCTGTTCCCGGGGCACGGCGGCATGCTTGATCGCGCCGATAGTTACGTTCTGGTGGCGCCGCTCGTCTACTTCTTCGCCACTTTGGTGTTGCCGCTCATCACGCGCCTGGTGCGGTAGGCGGCGCGATCTGGTTGGCGCGTTTTGTACCACCATTTCAGAATTGTGAATAGACAAAAGTTTTCGAAATACAGCACTTTGCGGGCGCGCGCTTGCACCTCGTCCACGCCGCTCCGCGCTCGCTGCGCCATGCCACCGCGCCGCGAGAGCCGTTCAGCACAATCTGCCGTGCTCCCGCGTTAGCCGCGCTCACCCGATCCCTTTTGGCGCGCAGCTCGTCCCGTTCCCGCCCACCCTCACGAAGGTAACCCTCTTACCTCCCCCTTCCCCGTCCCAGCCCTTCGTTTTGCGTCTCCTCGTTGCGTCCCGCAACCCGTCGCCCCCTGCTAGCGCAATGTGGTTTTCCAACCAATCCAATCCATCCACGGCCCTCGTGTGCGCGCTTCCCAAGCTCCCGCCGTCCTCTCGTTTGGTACGCTTCTGATCCGCTCTTCGCCTGTGCTCATTCCTTCCTGTCGCCTCATTCTGACCCCTGAGCTCCTCTGACGCTTTCGAAACAGGTCGCCGCTCGAGTGGATACCGACCATACTACAGGCAAAGGCAAGTTTGCCTTAACTGGACGCTATGCGTCCCAGAAGGATTCTTTCGGAATTGATGCTGCTTACGCCATAGATGACAACAACACCGTCTATGCGACGTACGGCGTTACCGATGAAAAGCTTCTCTCTTTTGGGCTCGAAACCGGCTTTTCCGCCTTCTCACGACGCGGCACCGTGGACCTTACTTACAGCCCCCCAAAAGATACCGCAGCAGTAAAAGCCGCAGTACGTCAAGGCAAGTTTAAACTGTCGGCCTTTTTCCTGTTCGATAGCTTCAAGAAGGAAAACGTGAAGAATCACGCTGAGCGCTACGAAGTGGAAGCCAAAATCAGTGGCTTTGAGAATCTCAAGATCGCCTTTGATGGAAAGTCTCGCGCAGCCAAAATTAAATTGTCTCGAAAGCTCGATTCGAAGAACAAGTTGGATGCCGAGTACCATCATCTTGCTGCTGGTTCAAAGTCCATCGTGTTCACATTGAAACACGCTTATTCCAAGGCACATACGTTTGCGCTTGGCTTCAATTATGGAGCCAATAAGTGCAAGGCTGAGTGGGATTGCAAGACTGACAATGGTCCTTGGACCATCACAACCAATTTCCCCTTCAATGCAAGGTACGTTTCAATTGCGCTCGTTTACTTATGACCAGAAGCTTTCCGCACGTTTATGTAATATTTGTCGCTGACCATATCTCTTGCACTGCAACTGCCTGTTAATCTGTTAATATATGTTACGTAGTCCATTATCTGGAGACTTATCTATCAAGCGCCGATTCGATTTCTAGACTTAATATGTGTCGGATATATCACCTGGGTTGTTAAAATGTCGGTCAGTTGCTGTCATCGTTTTCCGTCGGCCACAGTTTCGCCACACATGTCTTGGTCATCATATATGGCCTCCACTCACGAAGGAGGGAAACTGAACTTATGGGAATGTTAATAGTAGGCTCAGAAGCCTTTGTGAGAACAAATGCTTCTGCAAATATTTTCTGTAGCTGCGCCACGTTCACCTTGGGCGTTGTTCTCCATCGCAGTACTGTTGAGTGAATGATGTTTGGGAGCTTAATGTCGGAGTTGGTGCATTCAATATAACGTAGACTTGTTTGTGACTTTCGCTCTCTTATCTCCGCTCGAATACATTCTCGCATCCTATCTATCACTCGTAGCCTGTCAAGGTATAGAAAGGTACCCACACCGTTGCATTGCACTTTTGCTTCGTGAATGGTCAGTACGTACGTTCCGGCCGTCGGCCATCCTGACCTGCGAGATGCACGCAGTACGAGCCCCTTCCATTCGCTTACAAAAAGTTCTGGATTTGAGGGTGGAGGCTTCAGAAAGGATCGAAATGTTGCGATTGTGAGGTGCAACATGTCTGGCTCATAAAAGAAAACTTCAGATTCTTTGACGCCAGCGAACTTCAAACCTTCTCGCAGAAGCGTATGAAACCTTGAATAAAAAGACAATAGAGGTGCTGGTGGGGGAGACATGCCTGCCAATACAAGGCCAAAGACAAGACCAATTCTGCCGCAGGCAGGGTCTGGGAGTATGGCACTCATGCGTTGCCGGAATGGGAGTTGGTAGCAGACTTTCCGTTAGTAACTTTGATAACCTGAAGCAACAGATACAAGTCACTTGCGGAATTATTTTTTATCCCGAAGAGTGGCTTGCAGCCTTAAGTCACTAAAGGAAGCCAGCGCCTCTGGACCTTGAAGTTCGAGAGCTCCTCAGCCTTTCGAGACTTAGCTCTTCTTCTTTACAAACGGATATGGATCTCTAATTAGAAACGGGAGCAAGTCGCAGTTTTGTGCTGGTCCGTTGGAATAGCGACTCAATTTCTCTCCGTTGTGAACGTTTCGTTCCTTTCTGAACTTTTTGAGGGACGAGTCCTTCCAAAACCATGCACTTAGAGATTCCCTACTCTTTCTTATAACTAGATGCGAAGAGAACTGAATTTGAGCTCCCCAGGAATCCGCTTTTGTCACGCAGTCAAAAGCACCAGGCGAAGATTCGAGTCTTGATTTACTGCATGTAGCACATGAAATATATTTTTGTTCAGGCTAATTTCGAGACTTTTTAGACCAGACCAGCGTTGTATCTACGAGTAGATTCTACTCACAAAACTCATCATCACGAAAGGTAGATATCATTTCTTTCGCAAAGAGATTCATCCGCTGCCCCATATCATTCCTTCTTGCCTTCGATTTGTTCTTCCCGCTGAGTAGCCTTGCACTATAATACGGATACATATATGTGACGTTTTACATCTAGAATCTCATGTTCTGGTTTTTTGACAATCCAGAATTCTTCGTGGTTTGTCTCAAGCTGGTGGGACTGCAGGGAACTCGTACCAGCCAACTAATAGCATAGTACGACGTACGCTAAGGGTGCTTTAGTGTGATTTATCCACACTGACTGCCGATCCAATTGACGAAGTGAATGTACCAAAATGAGCGGGCGACGGTATGCGCTGCTTCGCTTCGCACTTAACCGAAATGATCCTCGCTCCAACCGTTTTTCGAACAGAATCTTCGCGGGTGGAACAGTATTTCCACAACTGCGGCGTCAATGCGTTGCAACTCGAGAAGGTGTTGTACCATCATTGACGAAAACAATAGTATGTGAACGGGAAAACGCTGTTGAAGCCCCGCCAGTATCGATTCCAGAGACTCTTCCAAGAAATAGAAGGAACCGACAAATCAAACCGTCCGATCTTTATGATGCCCTTGTTTACGAAGGTGAGTCACAACGCCGCTCGAAGATCTGGACTGATGCAATGGCAGTTACTGAAGATGGCTCCAGAATCCCTGAGGAAGAGGATGCCAATTGGAGGGCACGATTAGAACTATCCCGAACACATGGGAATGTTAAAGAAGCATTGGATATTGTTACTGAAATCGGTCTCAAAGATTACGTGCTATCGGCAAAAGCTGCTATCACGGTGATCGAAGTCTGTATTTCTGCTGAAGAATACGAAAAGGCTGCTCGTGTACTCACAATTTTAGAGTCATTACCTCAGGATCACCCAACTCGGACTTCGCGATTAGTATGCATTGCCAGGACGTTTTTGGCAATGTCATTTTCCTCACGGGGTTGGTACGATAGAGCGCTTCAAGTCATGCAATTCCCAAACCAGCATTTTGACAACGGTGACGAAGAGCTTGTTCGTATTTTGAATGGCCTTGGTCTTGGACGAGACACTCTCGCGTGGGGGGTTCTGTTGAAGGCTTTAACAAAACTTGGAAAAGCTGAGACTGCTGTCGCTGTCGTAGATGTCGCTATGCGACAAGGAGTTGGAATGACCGACTCTCTACTTCATCTTACTATTGATTCATTGCGAGGACTCAATCGTTGGAAAGAAGCAGAATGGCTATTCAATACGGCGGTTGAGAAGGGTGTGAGGCCAAGTGAAATGACAATTGGATCAATTCTACTATCCCTGACATCCCGAGATGCTCGAGGTGTCATAAATAAGAACAGGATTGAAGAAATTGTGGATATGGCAAAGCATCCATCGACAAAGTTTATGACAGCTGCTTTAATGGCACTGACGTCTGTAGGACTTATAGAACGAGCTGAAAGTTTGTTTTACGAAGTAGGACAAAACCACGCTTCTGGTGTGCCAGGAGAAGAAGCTTTTGGGAATTTGATGGCTGGATACGGAAATTACCTTCAGCTCATGCCTGCTGGTATCGTAGACGAAGTGTCGACAAACGGAAAGTTGGAAGAGATAAACAAGAAAGCTGATCTCCTCTGGGAGTTATACATGAAGCATTACAGAATACCGAAGATTGGAAGTTTGTCCCGTACCGCGAAGAATATGATGATTGGTAATTACTTGCGAGTGAAAACAAGAAGCTACAAGATTAAGGAAGCAGTGGATGTACTGGAAAGTCTTGTAGTTTCACCCGAGGAACATCCAGCTTTGAATGTTAGAATCGGACATATCTGTACGGCAATGGGTGCAGTAGAGTTATGTTGTGATGTAGAACAGTTAAGGCGACTAACTGAAATCATGGAGAAGGGGGATATCAGACACGATATGCGCTCTCTGGCGTTTGCTATAGGGACACATATCGGGGATGGGAACTTAGTTGCAGCGCTTAATTTGGCTGAAGAGCATTTGAATGAAGTTAGCGAAAGTGGGCCATTTTCACCGCAATTCCGACAGCACCATCCTTCTTTGTTACTAAGACGCCTTCAAACATTGAGAAGTGCTTTGAAGGACTCGAGAATCAAAAAACTGAAGGAGTTAGACGACTCGATAAGAAAATTGCAAAGAAAGTATGGAGCCAGATAGTACTCCTTTCGCTTGTTTGGAGTTGTACTACAGTAGTGTTTTAAATGAAAGGGCTGTACTATGCTCCAGCGCGAAAGTACTTCATTTGAGAACCTTCATATCTTTGTGGCGCTGGAGGTCTGTCTCCTGCATATCTACAACTTTTTCGCTACATGGGAGACTGCAGTATCATTCAACTTCATTCATTTAGCGTTCTTATTGGCAGCGATCCTCGCCTTTTCCACAAGAGATCTTCACTGCGCTAAGTCTGCAAGGCGAAGAGGAACAAAACGGCAAGCCCTCACCCTCCTGGGAGTTCCCTCTCCTTACGGCCCGCCGTGATTTCCTTTTTAAAGATTTAAAAATTTCATAGATACTGTAGGAAAGAGCATCACGGGGTTGTTCGTAGATCTGCGAGGTGCAGCGGAGATCAATGAGCTACAATTCAGCGGCAGCATCATTTTAGCAGATTTTTTCCCGTGCGCATTTTGCAACCGCACAAACCATCATTTGGTTTCAAAACGAACTGCCCACTGCTGCAAAACTTTCCTGTTGCCACCTGTGCCTCTGAAACATTATCGGAAGGGCCGCGAAGTGACACTCCAATTGTGCTCCACGAAGGAAAGGTGCAAGGTTCCTCTGACGCTTCTTCATTCACCATGAATACTGCCTTCGTTGCCAGGCCACCGCTCCCACCCCTGCGGGTGCAAACGCGCCAGACTTGTCCCCAAATGTCCAGCGCCGCTCAAGCAGTCGTTGACGAAAAGTATCCGCTTTACGTGCGCAACCGCGCACCATTCATCAGCTTTAATGGCGAAGAAGGTATTTACTTGGAGAACAAGCCTGTGCAGCAGTTCGCTCTGGTGGATAAGACGACCGAACCACTGTTTGATTACTCCGACCCAAACGTGTTCCAACCTGAGAAACCAGTGCCACCGTCAGCGATTTCGTGGCCCAGCGGTGACGGTAGGGGCGTTACCATTTCTGGAACGAAGGGAAGCTTCAATCAGCCAAATGTTAAGGAGTACGGTCCTTTCCCGGATTTCTTCAAGGTGAGTGTAATTCTTTCGAAATACCGCTCACGAAGTTCAACGATCACTTTCTTCTTTGCTAACGCGGTACTGCTCTTCTCTTCTATGAATGTAATTGTAGAGGTCTTGCGACGGCTGAGAAACCTTGCGTACGTGATTATAGTAACCCTGATTGCGAGAGGAGTCAGAATGTCAGAGAATCTGAAGAAGCTGGTAAACATCAAATCCTGTCAAATCCCTCAATTAGTTGCATGCCATAACGAATACGAAGCGCTAATATCATTGTTCAGAGTGTTGAGGAGTACCCTACACAGTGCTCTTCATCCGCCCCTTGTCGCTCACAGCAATAGCCAGACTCGCATCCTTGGCCAGAAGCTCGGCCATTTAGAGAGGCCACTCTCTGGATGATTCAGACTGGAACGTTGTAGCTACAGTACCTTCTTGTCCATTGAAGCAGGTCCCGTATATATCCAAAGCTACTCGGGGCAGCTCGGAACTGCCAAGTTCCCTGGCCAGATATCATTGAGAGCGATCACGTGCTGCTGCTGAAGAAGAGATGGCAGTTTTATTTCGCAGAACGCTGAAGGACAATTATCCTTACCTTCGTACGTAGACGCCGCAGGCATGTATTAAAAGGGGTGCCGAATTTTGACTAATTTGACGTAATTTCATGCTTGAGGGCGGAGATCATTGCGGCAACAATCCCCGTACGACCTGTACCTTGTGTAGGCTACACAGTGTAGCCTACAGCCCACCCACTGACCGACGGCCATCGTGATCCACCGCCGCTTTCAACGAGCACTATCTTATCCTGTATCGAACCTTTAATTTTGTCGTCAGCGAGATTGGGTTCTGCCCAGGCGACCTCGAGCTCGGACCGAACTTATCTCATTCCCAGCATATACCCCACTTGCCTGACGCTTTCTTCGTTTTTCTTTTTCCCTCCCTCTTCCCTCCCTATCCCCCCCTTCCGTCATGTCAGCTCCTGCAATTAACGGCCTACAAGCTGCGGCCGCTGTCGCCGGCGATGCTTTTGCAACGGTCTTTGCCACTTCCGCTCGCAATGCGTCTGTCACCCGCCTGCTCTCCGCTGCCCTAGATGTTAGTATCTCCGTTCCGACACCCGATCTTTCCAAGTCGACGGCAAAGCAGTCGCGGAAGTCATCCGCTGGAGATGCATACATGTTGTGTGCCGGTGCCCTACCGGGCGGACCACTGCTCATCACTTTGGATGGTCTCAATGAAAGAGTCGTTCAGTCTTCACTTGAAGATTCTATGACGCTTGCTGCCTCTCTATCGGGTGTAATTATGCTAAGCGTTCGCATGCACGATCTCGTCAGACCGTCGTCTTCAGGTATTGCCCAGGTCATGTGCGCCATTGAGCACAGTCTCGTGCTTCGTGTTTCAGGAGCAGCGCCACCTCTTCCAACGAGACGCCTTTTTGTTGTAGCTGTTCGTGATTACGAAGCAGACGAAGTGGATCACGTTGACCTAGAAGAAGCACTTTCAGAACAGCTTTCAGCAGCATATGCAGATATTGAAGTTCCATCTGGTTATGCGGCTACTCAATTTTCAGACTTGTTTGATTTGCAAGTCTGCACTCTTCCAAACGAGAAGCATTGTGAGGCTGATTATCAAACAGCTGCAAATAAGCTTGGTGGTATCTTACGAGAAGCCAACAATAAGTACGCTGATGCAGGCATGACCCCTGAGCGATTGTCAGACATTACAGCAAAGATCCAGGCCACTCTTTCAAAACAGTCGACTTCTGATCTTCCTGAAGAGCGAGAGTTAACTGCGACTTTTGCTTGCAATGCCATCATGAAGAGTGTGCTCGACAAGTATCGAATCTCCACCAAGCATTGGAAGACGCGAGTCGATGCAGGTGTCATCATTCCGATGTTTGGCAATGAGAATGATCTTCGCATAGAGAGAACCCTTGAAGTGTTCGATAAGGATGCTGTGGCTTACAAAACAAGCAAAGCTTACCAAAGAAAGAGAGAAGAGCTCAAGTCTCGTCTCCTTACTGATTCGTACGCCCTGTTCGCTAAACAGATTCTGAAAGTTCGAGAGAACGCTTACCAATTTTTCCGTGGAAAGCTTGCAAGAATTAGAATCACGGATAAGGTAGAGAAACATGTAAGGGGAGCCGTGAGTGAAGCTGAGGGGTACTTCATCGAGCATGCAGAAGCGCTGCGTTCTAAGCTGGGTAGTTGGCGTTTCGATAATGAGCGTCAAGAGCTCGTCAATCACATGCGAGATGATGCAACTGAAAGATTGCAGTTGGCGCGACTGCAAGGCAACTATGTTCCCTCCATTCGTGCACCAATTGCTTTCGCCTTTCACACACTATTGTTGGCACCATTTGGACAAGATTCTCGTACGCAAGTGCCTTACGCGGAAGAAATGAAGCAAACTTATGATCCAGACAAAGGAAAACAAGCTCATATTATGCGCGTTAGACCTTTCCAGACAGGCCGTGTTGTTACTGTGAAGGACTCAGACGAACTTTCTCCGAGTTCTATCGACATGCTTGCCCCTCTCTTTGAGAATGATTCTTCTACAGATGGATCTTGAGATTCTGTATGAACAACATTACTGCGTCTTCGCAGTTTTGATCTGGTGGAAAATCCAAGCGGGCGAATGAAGCTGGTGGCCTTTCCTATGAACGTCTAACTAAACACTCAAATTGACTACCCTTTCAGGTAAAACAGGTAGCATATAAACTGTCGTACTCCTGAGTTTTCTTCGTTCGTCAAAGAGGAGAGAAGTGAAGAAGTCGGTGCATGGATTTGGGTAGCAGACGAATGTCTCTTAAGTACTACAAGGATGGATACTAAGTATTTCTCATGAGGAATCTGTCACGAAATTGTCAACTTATGCTTTACAATCGCTTGATCCTCAGCTACGATAAAGTTACGTGCAGTACCACCGTGCATCCAATGATCGCAGTGTCGATATTATGGACATGAGCCACTAACGAGGATTTTTTGGTACAAAGCTCCCAAGCAGTACTGAAACGATACTACAAATCCCACACCTATCGTGTTTTGTTGACTTCTAGCGTAGTTTTTTTTCTATTGAACGAAGGTGGCGGTGGGAACCTATTCTTGATGCAGTCGGAGATCTGCCTTAAGGACTCCTCTGTGTTCTCGTCGTCCATGAAGACCGGTTTTACGTCTCGTGTGAAATTGGGTCTATAAAGTTCGAGGAAATCATCATGAAATGGTATGTCTCGGGTGAAGCACATGAGCTCATCTCCGTCTCCTGTAGTTTTCGCATTATACTCCACGCAAGTTTGCAAGACATCTGTCCACACCCTTGCGGAGTTCGCTGGGCCATAGCCCCCACCTCCTAGGATTAAAACGGGTATATTGAAGCCAAGCAGTTGCTTCACGCACGCAGTATAAGCTTCTCCAGTCAAATTGAAACCACCTAATGGATCACCTGCTACACCATCACAGCCGCACTGGAGAACGAAAACGTTTGGTTGGCGATAAGTATATACCGTGCTTATAACGTTGTTAAACAATGCTACATAAGTTTCATTTCTGATTCCGCGACGAAGAGGAACCCGCAATGCACTGTGGTTTGCCGGGGTTTGGCACGGCAGAACATCATGGCCAGTTCCCGGATAGAACCCTTTTTCGGCTAGGTGAAATGAAACAGTTGTGACTGCTTCGTCATAGAGAAACGATTCTTCTACCCCGTCTCCATGATGAACATCTATGTCGATGTATAGTATGTTGGAAATACCTGGATGAGAAAGTAATACCTTACAAGCGACTACTGCATCATTCACTGAAAACGCTCAAAAAGATATGTTAGCATGAAGTTAAATTCTGTTGACGCAACTGGGAAAGGCTGTTAATCATTACAATAGCAAAATCCATGCGCTGAGTCAACCATGGCGTGGTGGCGACCTCCGTCGAACCAACAAGCTGCCTTAGCTTGTTTGGCCGCGAGTCGCTGAGCAGCGACTACTGCGCCTCCAACCGTGAGTAACGCAAGTTCCCAAACGCCAGGAAATGTTGCACAGTCGTCAATGAGGCCAACTTCTTCCAGGAGCATCTTCGCCTCCTCTTCATTTCCAAAATCGAAGTCGTCGAGTTCCGAATACGTGGACTTTTGTTCTTCTTCGGGGTGCAAATGCGCTGAAGAAGCGTACAGGACACTGAGGTAGTGGCGACTATGTGCCAAAAGCGCCTCCGACAGAGTTGCCCGGCGAAGCGGTTGTACGTCGCACAGACTTTCCAATCCGCAAGCTCGAATTAGAGAATGTACCACTGCTGATCTCTTTCCGTGTTTTAAACGTGAATCCAGGGCTTTGAAAGATGTCGATGGAGGAACATAAACAACTCCGCGTAACATCACTAAACAAGTTCGGCCGGACAACTGAACTGCTGTCCTTGAATAAATGAATGCATGAATGAATATAGCCTTGCTCTACGCAAGGACAAGGTTGATTTTTGTAACCAGTCAGTTTGGAACTTCGACGAGTAAGATACTCAGATTCTTGAGTTTCAGGATTGATTACTTGGTATTCAGTGCAAAGTAAACAGTATCAAGCAATCCTACCGTCCTACCGTTTTACACCTAGGGAACCCCGACTTCACGTATGAGAGCTCACGGCCTTCTTCACTTCTTTGTTGTTTCACAAACCCAGCTTCACGAAGACCTTGGCAAGCAAGTCGAAAGGATATCACAACTTGGGTTCCTTGGTTGAGCAAGAGTGCGATGAAAAATCTTTTTGAGTCGGTCCAAACTTTGGACTCCAAAGGACCTGTGGACCACAGCAGGGACTGGCCCTTGGTGGCACAATTTGTACTACCTTGGGGCCAGTTTGTACACTGGGAGGCTCCCAGTGGGAGCATCCCCGAAACCGCAAAAACGCAATTTGGTCGACGCGCAAAGTCACGATTTGATCGCACAGCGTGACTTTGCGCTTGCGTTTGAGCAGAACTCGGTCAGCGTGCTCGCAACGCTGACCAAGTGTTGCTCCCGTCGCGAACACGCAATTTCTGAGCGCGTGCTCTTCCGAAGTGAATACGAGCCGGCTGCTCTCGCTGCGCGTCCTTCTTACGGCAGGTTTACCTTGTTGCGCGTTGTTCTCGCTGCGCATTGGGTTCAAGATGGAGGACGCTCACCATCTCCATTCTGAACCAAACAAAACACTTTTGTGTTGAATCGCAAGCACCCCTGAGGCCTAGCGCACCATTTGCGCACCATTTACGATCGAAATGCGATTTGAATAACGAACTGAAAAGAACTCTTCAAATGACTGTTTATTTGCGTTTAAGGTTTACGTTTTTGTTGTTTCAGTAGGGCTTATGAAATCGCAAATACACTTGTCACTCAGGACCTGAATTGATATCTGATATCATTCAGCGGGGCAGGTCTGATAACCTACGTCGGCGGCATTTGATTTTATTCTCAAACTTACTGCCTATCGCTCGCTGCTGTGATATCACAGACAGTTTTGTGATATCACAGACAATTTTGTGATATCACAGACAATCGACGCCAGCCGTCCTTTACCGCAACCCCATTACTTCTCGCTTCCCCGGGGCGCGATCTTTTTAGCTCCCACACCATATTACACCTCTATGGTGACATTACCAGAAAAATGTCCATGATTCCGCAGAACTGAAGGCAAAACAACTTCAGGCTCCCGCACAACAGCATCAAACACCGTAGAAACAGCTTCTTCTTCCACGAATTTTACCACTTTGTTCCTAGCACAGTTCTCCTTATCTTCAGAAAAAACTTCATCGTTTCCGCGTACACCAAAACTGAGCGCAGCGTCACCCTTAGACACAGAAGCCATTCGCTTTGTGGGATTCTTCTGAAAGTTCCCCAAGATACTTTCTTGCTGACGCTTTCCAAGCGTACCATGCAAATTACTATACCACTGAAACGACCTCGGATCGCGATCCCCAGATCGAAGAGACACACTATCTCCCATACCAGCTCTGAAACGTTGCGTGATTACGCTAGACCTCAATCCATGCATCTTCATAGACGCACGTTCACCAACACCAACAATTTTGTTGGCCTTAAAAGCATCTGTGACATAGCGGACCATCGTGCTGTCACTAATGTTCTATGACTTGAAGAAATTGTTTCGACGTTTCGCCTTGTAGTTCACTGCACAGAAGAACTTCTCGTGGGGTTTGCGAATCTTCCTAACCAACTCGAGATATTCTGACAGTTCCGCGTAGACATTCACTAAACCGTTCAGTTGGCTACTGTGGTGCAAAACCCTCGACGGGAAAACAACAAACCGCGTCGCGGACGAGCACCTCAGGGTGTTCAGGCCCTGCTCCCTGTGAAGGGCAGTCGAGCGGCAGAACCCTCCGATAGGGCCAACACGAGCCGGGTGTAAATCCGGGTGGCCCCGATCTGGGCGTGCAGTCGGAGGTAGAAGGGGTAAAATCGGCGTAGGTATCCGGATGGTTCCGGCGAGCCACAGCGAGTGGGGGTATCCAGCCCAACGGTATGGGACGACAAAAGATCAACAAACGAGCCGCACTGCGGAGCACTGACTCGCGATAAGCGGGAAAACTCCCGAGACAAATAAAACAAACCTACAATGTAGGGCAGAGTAGCGAAAGCCGTAAGACGGAAATGAAAACAATAAAATAGATAAGAAAAGTGCCGTGACGACGGATTAGTACTCCTCAGGGACGGAGGTTGGTTGATCAGCCCGGAATTGCGGCGGTATTCCCCAGGATGGGGCTGGTGACCGTGCGCAAGCGGCAAGAAGATCAGAGCCAAAGGCCTCGTTGAGGTTTACTTCCCGTACAGTGGCGGCAAGTGCCGCCACTTATATACGGCACTTGAAAATATCGATTAAAATATCTAACTATCCGGTGCGGCTGGCCAATACACTACAGGTGTGCCCCCGTGGCAGGCTTGCCACGGCGCCCGCGCGATCGGGCCAACTTGGCACACGTGTGCAGAAACACCACCCTTCCTAGGCATACCCCAAAATAGGGGCCCTACCCCAGTAGCCGCTCATAACCTGAGGTGTCGAAGCCGGTAACGGATCAACAAACTATGAAAAACACTTCGGTGCATCCCCACAAAGGGCGTTTTGCTCTACATCTCCCCCTTCTCAGGCTGAGACACCGACTCCGTCGGCTCGATACGCCTCGCGATGGAGGTATATAAGGAAGTCTCCCAAGACGGGTTTGCCGAGAACTGTTCGGAGCCACCAACACCTCCGGCGTCAGTAGCGAATCTCGTTACCTCGAGCCCTTCCGCGATGTCCAACGCACCGAACGGCCCTCCGTCCTCGACGGCACGCATGCAAGTGTAGTATTATGAGCCTTAGGCTTGGTTCCGGATGATCAGTCATTGCTGGTGTGTGGATGGTGGTCCACAGGTTGTACAAGTGGGGCTTTACCGGCCCCCATAGGTCTATTTATTTCTAACTTGTAGTATTTGTACCATAGGTAGTATAGTTAGTACACGTGGTGCACTGCGTTACAGTGCACCACTCCAGAGGTTGAGGCGCCTCGTAGCCGATACTTAGGCTGCTCGAGCTGCGCCTCCCTCCTGTGGTAAAGTCAGAGACCCTCTTGGCAACTACTTGACCCTTAGGTTAGTAAGTACCAACACCCTTCAGGTTTTCAAGCCGTCGCTACGTCGCTCGCCATCTCCTGTAGGCACGACAGTTAGCGCTCGCCCATTGCACCTTCATACCAGTGGTCTCGCCGTTGGCCCTCATCCTTTGGACCTTTCCACTCCGTGGTTAGTGACCCGTGCCACTATACTACATTTCTGGTCTCCCGACCTAGAATTCCGCACGGAAGTGAAGAACGACCTCTAGGAAAGACGAACTACCGGAATTCTACCACTGGATCTGGACTACTGACGGACTGTTATATCAAGCAACCGCCTTCATGGATAACAATCAACCCATTCAGGAAGACCCTCGTACACCCGTGGCTCGCGCCACTGGAACTCCTCCACCGCTCGCCGATGTCGCCGGACCCTCCGGTGACAACGTGAGTGACCGTCGGAGTACCCGCTCGCAGCCACAGGTTAATCTCCTCACACCCGTGGATAATCCCGAAAGGATTAATCGTGACGCCTCTTTGGCTGGAAGACTCCGAGAACGGCTCGACGAGTACCGCTCGCAACTCAACACACCACAGGCAGCACCGCAGGAAACCGTGGGTTCAGTAACTACCGATGGACTTGCCGATGTCCTATGGCCGAAGGTTCGAGAGATGCTCGACGCTCGACTCGAAACCCTTGTGGATCTCCGAGTCTCTGTCGCTCTCGCAGAGCACGCCGACCAACTGGCTGAACGTGTCCTTCCAAAGGTTCTTGAGTCCGACGCTTTCGTCAACTCGCTTGCCTTAGGTATCCGCCGTGAGGTGACTCGCCAGGTAGGCCCGCCGCCCTCCGTGGGCGGAATTCAAAGTAATCCATTGGTATCCGTATGGCAACCCCGTTCCGAACCACCGGGAGCAGCTGCCTTGCCAGCCCCTCGCCAGGTTCAACCACAGGTAGATCAATCGGGCGTACGTCCAGGGGGTAATAGAGACGCCCCTCGGCAAGAAGGCCTAATGGCCGTGCCACCCGTGAGGTACACCGGGGCCCAGGGCCCCCGAGCAACCATTGGTTTAGAGGCTGAAGATGAAGAGCCGCCATTGGAAGCTAGAAGCTCTGACCGTAGGAAGAAGAGAAGTGGAAGAAGGAAGAAGTCGAAGAACCAGAGGAAAAGCCGTAGGAACTCCAGCGGTAGTGAGTCCGATTCGGATTCGTCGAGTTCCAGTGGCTCAGAAACGGATGAGGCGGCTGTTCGACGCCTCAAGCCGTTGGTAACAACCAATGAACTCTTCAAGAGAGTATTGGACTACCGCACGTATCGCCTGGCCGATCGGTCTGCGCGGTACTCGAGCTCGGTGGCCAAGAAGGTCGCCAGATGGGCCAAACGGATGCAGCTAACCATAACGGAAAAGTTTTCGGGATCCGACCCCATTTCTATCCTTAGGTTTCTCAGTCTGTTCCGTACGGCCTGTGATCAGAACGGCATCCACGAGGGTGCCGCTCTGTATCTCTTTCAGTTTTTCCTTCATGGGCAAGCGCATGACCATGTGGTGTCTAAGATCTCTGGGACTACGGACCCCGTCGATGCAACCGATCGGGAGCTCCTTCGATCCTATCCAGAGGTTGTGCATTACCTTTTGGAAACTTACGCGACGGATGATGTCATTATGGACGCCCATCAGGAAGTGATATCCTACAGGCAAGGTTCGAACGTAACCGAGAAGGATTACGCCGACCAACTTTGGAGAAAGGCCTATAGGTGTGGTAATGTGTTCTCCGAGAACAGGTTGAAGCAGCATTTCATAGCTGGATTGCTGCCTGCCATCAGGACGCACGTTCGCAATCACCATATGGACCATTCGAATCTCTCCTACAGGCAGTTGGTGAATTACGCCGAAGGGTACGGAAAGACCTACAGGACTTCCCGTCGGGCACCGGATCATGACGCCAGAGGAAGAGCAACTCCTGTCAGGAAGAGTTCTCATGCCCATTTGGTTGAGAGCTCTGAAAGCAGTGCCTCAGATTTGTTCGCGGACGACGGTAATGTCTTCGCAGTCTCCTTTGGTTCCGCTCCGTCAGGTGCTCCTTCGATACCGTCGACAGGAACAACTACCCCTTCAGGACAGCCTACGCCAAAGTATTTCCCAGTTCAGCCACGCAGGGATGTCTTTCAACGCTCCCGTCAGGCTTGCTACATTTGCCTGTCAACGGTTACTCCATGCGACTGCATGAAGTTCTTACCGAAGGAAACGAAGGACAAACTCATGGCTTTAAGGAACGAGAACTACCAGGCACGGCGATCCGAAGGAATGTTCAACCGTCAGGCTCCGCGATACACATCGTCTCCGGGAACTTCGAGGTACGTTACACCAATGGAAACGCCCGTAAAGGCACCAGCGGTAAATAATATCTCGACTCCAGGTGACGGTGGAGGACCGGAACACCTTGTGGATGCTCCAGAAGAAGCGCCTGCCAGTGGTCACGGGTACCCCATTAGTGGAGAAATGCAGTCGGAAAAAGCATAGAGGAGCGGCTTGAGGCGAGCCGCCCCTCTGAGGATACTAGCCTCACCGCCAAAGGTGAACAAGTTCTCCCAAGGGAATTTGAGAAGCCTTTGGATACTCAACCGCCGAAGCCACAGGACGAAGACAGAAGTTTGGACCAGTGGTGTGACGAAATGGAAGCCGAAGGGGATACGCCAGTTTGTATCCTGCGGAAGGAGAACTATAAAGTTAGACACACCATTGGAATAACTGCCTCGAGGACACGGGTCGTGACCAGCGTCCTGGACACTGGGGCAGGACCAAACTTGGTTCATCCGAAGGTTTTACCGGCTGGTTGGGAGGGTGTGGTGAAGGTTAGAAAGACTCCAAGGGTGACAGATGCATCAAAACGACCGATGGATATTAAAGGAATCATTCCTCTCTGCCTCCAGATTGGTGACCTTCGGGTCCGTACTTGGTTCCTTGTGTGTCCTACCTTAGGTGCAGAATGTCTCCTTGGGACGTCCTTCATCGACCGATACGTGAAGGCAATCTACCCCGGCCTCCGGAAAGTTTCCTTCTACCGCACCCGTCCAGTGGCGATTATCGGTTCCAAATCTGGTCCCAACGCTAACCCACGTCGCCCTCCAATGTCAAAGAATACCGTTTCCAATAAGGTTCGGTTATCACGGGCGATAACGATACCGCCCATGACGCAGATTGCCGCTCTGGCTCACTGCGAAACCGCTGGTCTGATGACGCTTCAGAATCATCCGAAGACGATTCAGCGTCACCTTTCTTTAATGGCAAATGGAATCATGGACTGCAGACCGAAGGTTCCCTTTCTGGTTAATATGAGTAACTTCCGGGACCGCCCGGTACGCTTACCAAAGGGTACTGTCATCGGTATTGCACTACCAGCTCCAATGGCTATCATGGAAACCTCATGGGATGAACTGACCCCCAATGACGACGAGGACGTCGAGCCTTGGGAGGGGGAGGTAAACCTTGGAGAAGAATTCGAATCGTACCGTCCACAGGTTATCGAGCTTCTCCGAGAATTCAAAGCCATGTGGTCTGGCCAATTGGGAGAGATTCGGGCTACAAAACACGGAATAGACCTTAAGGATGACGCTAAGCCGGTGTACCAACACCCGTACCGTACAGGCCTTAAGGGACGCGAGATCGTGGCGGAACAACTGGCGAAGATGCGTAAAGCCAACGTCATCGAGCCAGCACCACCGCACGAATCCCAATGGGCAAGTCCCTTCGTTCTCGCGGCGAAGAAGGACGGCTCCGTAAGGTTTTGCATTGACTACCGAAGGCTGAACGCGATGACCAAACGGGACAGTTATCCCATTCCTAGAATGGATGATTGCCTGGATTCCTTAGGCGAAGCAACAGTATTCACAACGCTGGATGCCAATTGGGGCTATTGGCAGATACCACTGGACGACGACGCGAAGCCCCTCACGACGTTCACAACCCATGAAGGATTGTTCCGTTTCACACGGATGCCATTTGGTTTGATGAACGCACCGGCGACTTTCCAACGGGCAATGGATATAATCCTATCTAGAGTCAAGTGGAAGTTTGCCTTGGTTTATCTGGATGACGTAATTATATTTTCGAAGACCGTTCGGGAACATTTCACCCATGTGAGGTCAATCCTGAGGATCCTCCGTGAGGCTGGAATAACTCTGAAGCTACCGAAGTGCTTCTTTTTCCAAGCCTCAGTGGATTATCTTGGCCACGTGGTTCGTCCTGGAAAGCTTCAAGTCACCAAGAGGACTACAGACGCAATTCGACTGGCGAAACCACCGCGAACTCATACGGAGTTGCGCTCATTCCTTGGGCTATGCAATGTATACCGTAGGTTTGTCCAAGGGTTCTCAAAGATCGCAGCACCTCTGAACGAAATGCTCAAGAAAGGTACGCCGTCGGAATTTGACTGCCTGACGGATGAACAGTATGAATCATTTCAAACCTTGAAGGATAAGCTACTGAATCCTCCCGTACTGGCACTACCGAAGCCGGATAAACCATACATTTTGGACACGGACGCTTCCGATGGACAGATTGGATGTGTTCTCCTACAGGAACAGGAATCTCCGAAGGACTATCGACCTATAGGTTACTGGAGCAGAACTCTGAACATTGCGGAACGGAACTACAGCACAACCGAGAAGGAATGTCTCGCCATTGTTTGGGCAGTACTAACCTTGAGGCCCTACCTTGAGGGAGATCGATTTACCATCAGGACAGATCATTACTCTCTCCGCTGGCTCTTGAATATGACAGACGCGTCCAGCAGGCTAGCGAGGTGGAGGCTACGGCTATCTGAGTTCGAATATGATGTAACCTACAGGCCGGGAGTGAAGCACCAATCGGCTGATGCACTGAGCCGCATCCTTACTGATGGAGATGATGATACTCCTTTGGATGACGAAATACCAACGCCAAACCTCGAAGGATATGAAACAGATCCAGAGGATGACTTCCTGCTGGCGACGGTACAGTGTACCGATGGAGAGGTGGACCCAACGGAAGTTTATTTAGTTGATTGGCCAACGGAATGTGAGCATGAAGAACTAGACCTGGAGGTTAATGCAATCGTGCCTGAAGAAAAAGAGCTACTTCCCATCACGCTGGAAAACCTTCTACAGGCCCAGAAGGATGATGAGTTCTGTAAAGAAAAAGCAGAGCTCGTTGGAACCAAGGGATGCCTCTTTGACTTCGACCGATTCGGACTACTCTGCCGAAGGTCTCCACTGGATGGTTCTATCCAGAAGGTGATTCCCAAGTCTCTGCAGGCACGGTTCCTTTATCTGGCACACTACCCACGCTTCGCTGGTCACCCTGGAGGTACTCGCATGTATCAAACCCTTAGGAAGCATTTCTACTATCCGTTTATGGCTAACGACCTTTGCAACACGGCGAAGACCTGTGCTTCCTGCGCAAAAGTTCGTGGAACTCGAGCGCGCCATCAGGCTAAGCTCAAGTTGTTCCCAGCGGCTGGCCCATTGGAGTTTATCGCGATGGATATCCTTGGGCCACTCCCGAAGTCGGTGCATGGCAACCAGTTCATCCTGGTTATCACCGACAGGTTTACCAAAACCACAAGGGCTTTCCCGCTCAAGAACACTACCGCAACGGATGTAGCAATGGCGTTCCTTACGCACTGGGTTTACCCTTATGGTTTGCCTCTCTATCTCCTGACGGATAATGGTAGTCAGTTCGTATCGAAGTTCTTTTCGCACGTTTGTGCTACCTTGGGTATCAAGCATGTCACGACGACGGCTTATCATCCGCAGACCAATGGTCAGGCCGAGCGGTTCAACAACACGCTGGTTAACCGTTTGGTACACTACACTGCTGAGCACCAACTGGACTGGGATGACTACGTTGAACCATTGGTTTATGCCTACAACACTCAGGTGCATAAGTCCACTGGTACCACCCCATTTGATCTCACTCTGACTCGGCAGCCGTTACCATTGGCAGTGGACGTGAAGACATCTTGGTTCCCTCAGGACATTACCGAAGGTATGACCCCAACGCAGGCTAAGCGCTATGCACGCCGAAGGATTGACGATATACTCCATACGGCCCGCACCACGCTTACGCGAGCCCAGCTCAGGTACAAGGCGGACTTTGATAAGTCTGTCCGCTCTACGCCTTCCTTTAAGGATGGAGAGTTGGTACTTCTGGATAGGGCACCGTCGGAGAAACCATTGGATGATATGGAGCTAGCCTCCCGAAAGCTCTTGCCGCGCTCTACTGGACCCTTCAAGGTTCTGCGATCGACTTCCCATACGGTTACTATCGAGCGCGATGGCCTTCAAGACACGGTTGCTATCGATCGTGTCTCGTCTGCCCCAGTGGTAACTGCCCCTCCGACGTCGGGTACACAGCAGAAATCCAGTGGAACTGACGCGAGCCGGGAGCCTACTAACGGTCCCTCCATAGGAACGCCCTCTTCCGAACGGTCGAGTGCAACTGCACCTCCTACGGCTACGCCAAAGGTTGTCACTGCTGATACAACCATGGGTACGGAAGCTTCCGCAGAGGGCGATGACACCAACAGATTCGCTCCTTTAGACGAAATGGACCTTCCTGAGCAGGAATTCGAACCTTTGGTTGATGGTCCCGCTGCCGAGGATAAGCGCCCTGCGCAGGTTGAAACATCTTCTCCTTCAGGCTTTGGTCCATTGGATACAATGGATTTGCCAGAAGAGGTCTTACCGAAGGAGTATGTCATCGACCACATTGTCTCCGCTGGTATCGATGACGACGGTAATGTCATCTACAAGTTCCGTTGGTACGGTTATCCACCGGAGTTTGACCAATGGGAGCCAAGGGAGCACATCCCAGAGAACTTTATCCGAAGGTTTTGGAAGAAACAGGAGCGCACGGAGCGCGCCTTTAAGGAGGGGGCGTATGACCCGTAAGAAACATAGCCACATTGTCCAGAATGGAAGCGATCATCACGAAGTAATACACTTAGCGGAATTTTTCGTTGTCCGCACTCGTAACTGTAACTGTAACTTGCTGACTATGCTAACGCGTCACATCATTGGCTTGTTTACAGCGCGCGCGCGGGTTGCAACGCCGCGCGAAGCGCCAAAAAATCTACTGCCAATTGCAACAATTTTTTGAAACTGCTTGCCAGGCTGATTTTTGGCCGAAAAGAAAGAATTGGCTGTATCTCCGTTCCTGGGCCACGCACAGACGAACGGACACCGGATTCGGAATCTCTAGAATGCGCCGATTCCAGCCCAAATTGAACGATTGCCAGACTGCGCACCACGCTGGCGCCAGGAAGCACGCAGGAACCGTTGGCATTGTTCAAAAAATCTACCAATTACTTTATTTGATCAACCGATGGCCCTTGGCACTATCTGTGCGCGTTTGTACACCAATGGAGACATACAGTACGGCTCCACAGTAGCAGAGGTGGACAGCTGTTGCCGTGGCAACCGGCTGACCTCGATTGGCTCCGACATGCGCCGCCTATGACGCTGGCCCAGTGCACAGCGGGAAGAAGCTGAAATACTGTCTGTTGTGACGACCTCTGGAAAGAACCTAGATCCGTGCCGAACCATCTTCACCATTAGGACCGCTTGCACCATCTTGCTGACTCACTTCTGTGGAACTCGCGCGTAGCCTGCGGTGTGAAAGGATCCGATGGGGCGAAGAAAGCATCGCAAAGCCCTCACTGGGCGTATCAACCCTCTGTGGAGCGCCATCACCTCGCTTTTGGCGCTTAAGCGATCCTCCCATTGGTGGCCTAGAAGCAGATTCGGTCATCGAATCAGGAGCTTCTGGGCCTTCGAAGGCCTGCAGGGTGAGCAACGTCGGCTGCACCCGCTGGTTGAAGGCCTCTACCACCGCCCTCCTGAGTCGCTGGTGGTATCGATTCAGTACCTCTGACAAATCCTTCTCGAGTTTCTGGGTGTTTTCCTTGAGAATTTCCTCCAGACCTTGAGGCAGTTCTGTTACCAGTCCAACAAGCGACTCGTACCTTCGGGAGCGACGCAGCCAGGAACGGGCCGTTGTCGCAATGTCTCCGAGCCTCCACTGGCCTTTGTACCCTTGGGTGCTCATCTCTCCGGCAAGTTTCTCGAATGCGGCGAGCACCTCGGGAGCTAGACAGGTCGTGCTGCCCGAAGAGAGGTTTATGGAAACTGGAGGTACTGCACTCGCCTTATGGCAGCTTCCCGCTGGTTCGACGCTAGTTCTTAGAGTCCCCAAAGCAGCTCCCATGGACGGAGTGGGCGCTGTGGCTGCAGGTTGCACAGTCTCTGCCTCCGTGAGTGGGGCAGTCGCCAAGGGCAAAACGGGCTCCACGACCTCGGGAACAATAGGTGATTCCGTTGCCTGTTCGACCATCACTACGGCGGAAACATCTTGCGCACTGTCAGGGATTGCGGGTAAATCCAACTCCACGTTGTCTGGCGCTAGGCATGCAGACACAAAACTTCTTCCTCTGGGATAGTAGTCGGGTACTTTCCGACGAGGCACCACCTCTGGATTAGCTCTCGAAGGGAATGCTGGGTAGGCCTTCCCGTCGTCTTGTTGAGTTGGATGCCGCGGGATAGCTTCGAAGTTATCGTCCTCATAGTTATACCAAAGGTACCCAGGAGTTGCCGCCCAGTCAACACGGGGGATGTAGTCCAGGAGCCTCGCGACGTCCTCTGGCCAATATTCGGTACCGCGCACGACGTTTTGGATGCCCAACCCTGACAGATAGACTATCATCATCTTTGGAAGAGGAACAAAGCGCCCACGAGGACTGGGACAGGCTGCATGGTTCCACACTCGCCAGTCCTTAGTGCGGATATTGCAGCGTACACCATACCTGCAGGTGTCGAGAAAAGCCATGAGGACGAAGACGGCCCACTCCACCGTGAGTACCTGCCACGTTAACCAGCACCGTCGGTCGTTCGGCGTCAGGATCATTTGACGTGAGTGATACGCGACCAATGGAGGGGTAGGGACTGCCAACATGTTCGAAACCTTCCAGAAGTCCTCCCAATCGACGTCGTGGAATAACGGGAGCCTGAGATAAAGCCCGTTGCGGTCGAGACCCTCCATATCGTGGAACTCTACCTGGTGCCAGCTGAACAAAAACTTCAGGTTTGTACGCATCCTTCCTTCAGGTTCCGCCATTTCGTTCCAATGAGGTCGGTCCAGCATCCAATACAGGCAATCGTACGGCTGCTGGAACGCCATCAATCCTAACAGGTTATGATTTGCCGGTGGAAACGCTATCGAAGGATCGGCGAACTTGCCGTAGATATCCCGGAGGATGTCGTTCACTCGCCGCTGGTAGCTCTCTTCCTCAAGTGTCCTCAAGAAGGGCATGTCGGTCACGATATGCCCGATACACCCTGGGACGGTCATCCCGTTGACGGGGACGTGTAACCAACGGTTATACCAAGCTGTCTCCCGCGCACTCTTGGGCCCACGAGCGACCTCCGGAATGGCAGCAAAGCGGCGTGCGTCGAAGAATTCCTCCTCAAGGCTGAGGTAATGTTGTACCGCGTACGGCATCGAGGCGTAACGTGGACCGTTGAAGCTCCGTCCAACGGTGTGGTCGAACGCATCTCCCGGGCGCGTCAGCGCGCCCGACCCCTGCGGTTGGGGCATTGTGAGGGGAGTTCGGCTGGAAGTTGAACCCTGCGGAGCGGAAGAAGCCTGTGGAAGACGTGGTACTGGGATGCCGTCGTAAGGGTCCCCCATATCGGTGTCATTACGAGCGGAACTCATAACAGACTTCCCTGACGGGCTGGTTTGAATCCTCCGGCGGCAAGGTGCAATTGACTGGCAGGCTGAGACGTGCTCGAGCGTTTAGACTTTCCGAGTGACTTTCCCGAGACGGCAAAGTCTAACGGGGGAGGTATGTAGTATTATGAGCCTTAGGCTTGGTTCCGGATGATCAGTCATTGCTGGTGTGTGGATGGTGGTCCACAGGTTGTACAAGTGGGGCTTTACCGGCCCCCATAGGTCTATTTATTTCTAACTTGTAGTATTTGTACCATAGGTAGTATAGTTAGTACACGTGGTGCACTGCGTTACAGTGCACCACTCCAGAGGTTGAGGCGCCTCGTAGCCGATACTTAGGCTGCTCGAGCTGCGCCTCCCTCCTGTGGTAAAGTCAGAGACCCTCTTGGCAACTACTTGACCCTTAGGTTAGTAAGTACCAACACCCTTCAGGTTTTCAAGCCGTCGCTACGTCGCTCGCCATCTCCTGTAGGCACGACAGTTAGCGCTCGCCCATTGCACCTTCATACCAGTGGTCTCGCCGTTGGCCCTCATCCTTTGGACCTTTCCACTCCGTGGTTAGTGACCCGTGCCACTATACTACAGCAAGTGTCCAACCCGCCGTTCCGGTCGGTACCTCTCCCGCAGTCGGCGGCTGCCTCCCAGCCGGGTTCTTACGGACAAGATCACGCTCCAGCTCAGGCTGGTCCCGCGCCCGTATGGGATTGGTTCAACGCAGAGATGCCAGCTACGCTGGGTGGATGGCCTACCGCAGGCGCGTTACGCATCCGGGATCCGCACCGGCACAGTTTCCTTTTTGCCCAGGCTCCCTGGTTTGACGCCGAAGCCGTTCGGGATACAGAGCTCGTCGACTCGTACGCTGTCGACGGTCAACTCCCTGGTGGGCTTCCTGCTGACGTTACTCGTTCGTGGGACTGGATCGCCCGCGTTGCGGTTATACCGAGCTGCCTGTTTGTAGGTCGAAACGAGACGAGACAATTCGCTCGCAATGAGATGGCCCGCATTGGGTACGCGCGACACTTCCGAGCTCCGAACGAACATCCGGTGCCGGCACAGTACCAGTACGGTGTGGCACGTTACCGAACTTTCGGCGAGGTCGGCTACGGCGACCATCTAGCCAACGCGTTGGACGAAATTGACCGATATTTGGACACCGTCCAACCGCAGCAGGTGTTGATCCTGTGGGCGCGGCCGATCCTTCGCGCCGAATTCCGGTTCCTTCGCCGTCCTGGACGGTCTCAATTTCATGAAGGCCTCCGATTCGAGAGGAAATGGCGTTCCCGCTTCGGGGTACTGGTGCCGTACCAATATACGGAGGTGGAACGCATTGCGCGTCACTCCCATACTGGGCGATACCTGCCGCTGCCGTCATTCTGGCCTGCGGTCGAAGTCCCACGAGGGTGTCACGTAGAGCTACCGCCCTGCCTAACTTACATAGGCTCGTACTTCATGAACGATCCGCCTCGCGGCCTGTGGAGCATCCTGGCAACAGAATGGACCGTCCGCGTTGCGGCTTTCCTCCTCATCGAGGCATATGATTCGTACCGAGTTTGGTTCATCCCGGAACTCATCCAGCAAGCGATCCGAGCGTTAGATCTCTCCGAAGTGCTCGGCTCGGTCCGTAATGCGCGCGAAGCCACCGCGTTGGTGGACTTCATTGACCAGATTGACTGGAATAAGGTGCCTGCTAGTCAGGTGTCCGACGGGGTCCGTCGGCAGTCGGACCGTTCTCCCGGACGGAACGTCAACGCCGGCGACTTCGTATACTTTGACCCATGGATTTGGGAGGTAATTGGTCCCGCTGAGGCGGCTGGTCGGCGCCGAGAGGAGCGATATATCCCGGAAGGGCACCCGCGTGGGTTCGTATACGTCGACGATGACGGTGATGACCCTGCAGAGGGAGGAAGTCCCATGGATGAGGGGAGCCCAGTGGGGGTTGCCTCGGAGCCCGAAGCTACGGGAGGTGACGACGAAGTCGTGATTGTTGACCCACCCGCTGTAGCGGCTCCCGCTCCGACCGGCCCGTGGGCTCAGGATGTAGCATCCGCCGTGGGCGGCAGTTCTTCTCTCACTCCGCGAGCGGCGGTCATTCGCGACTTCCTTCGAGGCGTGGGAGTGGCCTTTCCCGATACGGTGACCGACGAGTCGGAGTTGCAAACAATAGCGGCACAGCGCTTCTCCGCGGCTCCCGGTAGTGGGGGCACCCCAGGTGGTGGACCGTCCGGCGCGTAATTCCCCGGCTCGCGATCCCCGACGGGCTACGGTAGTCCGCGATAGACCCCGATGATGAGGGCGACTCTAGTTAGGGTACTTCTCCGCCGTGCGCTTGGCTCACTCTTCGTTTGCTTCCCTTTCATGGATATGACCCACTAAGAGGAACTCCACCGGCGGGGCTCAAACTCGTTTGCTCTCCCCCTCAGCAATACTCTTTGCTGGCAAGCCACAAGAGGGAACTTGATAACGATAAAACTTCTTAGTCTTCCTTCCAGTGTCCTGGCTTCTTCTCCTTCTTCTTAGGCTTCTTTCTTCTTTATCTTCTTCTCCACTGTAAGTGGCTTCCGCATTTCGCGGCATGTTTGTTCAGCAAAAAGCTGTCCGCTTAGAGCGGCCTGGTCCGCCTGAGGCGGCTAAGTGGTCTCAAGTTAACTTAGTTGTATCCGCTTGACGCGGCATATTCTTGCGTAATGCAATACTGTCCGCATGAGGCGGCATATTCCGTCTGAGACGGCTGTGCTCAATAGAGACGTGAGTGGTCAACCCACTTGGGCCTTGTCCAGCGTAGCCGGTATCGGTGTCCGTGTGCGACGGTGGTACTGCAAGACCTTCGAGCGAGGCAAGTGCTCAATGGGCTCGTGCGTATCCTCTGAAGAGGCGTAGCCGTACCAACGGACTCGATACAGTAGTTCCCCGTCAGGGGCGTAGCCGTGACTCACCAGACGGTCAATGACATATTCCTCATCGAGAACACTCCGCTCTGTGTGCGGCTTGCTTGAAGAATCCTCTTTCGAGGCGTAGTCGTCGGTTCTCCCGTCGTGGGCATCGTCGTTCGTGATCGCCTTCCGTCCTGACGGCAGTACATCCTGTACGCCAGGCTTTGGTCTTCGTGACCATGGTACTTTCCTGACCATCATGCTTCCAGATTCCTGGTTCTTCTCCCCATGCTGCTGGGCTGTGACCGTGCTTCGGTCTTCTCGAATAGCGAGCTTCCGGCGTTCCGGCACAATCTCCCGTTGCGACGGTGAACGGTCCGCAGAGCGGTGAGCCAGCGAGTGGTGTTCTGGCACGTGCCGTGGCGGCGGTTCGCCGCGCGCTGCGGTTTGCGACACCTGCGCCTTTGCATGGCCGTCAAGAGCCGATTCAAATTCCGGAATTTTTTGAACCGTTTTTAGACGGCGCCAGGTCTGTGACTGGCACGTGCCCGGCTTGCGCACTGTAATCCTCGGTTGGAGGCGGATCTCCCACGGGGCTCGACACTTGGCGCGACGTGCACGCGTCGTCAGTGCTTGAGTGCTGCCCACTTGCTGTGGCTTGACTGTTCGCCACACTGGTGGTTGGTTCCGTCTTTTTGACGGCTTTGGCACTCGGTGCTGCACGAAGATCTCCCGAAGTCGGGTCTGCCGTAACAGCACGGTTTTTTCGAACTAACTCTTCTTTCTCCGGACTTCCGGCTTTGCGATTCACCATAGTGGTGCCTCCCACCTCAGCCTTCCGTGGTAACGGTGCGTCCTTCTCTTCCGGTCTTCCGGCTGCAATCGTCACCGAGGTGGCGTCCTTCCCAGAAGGCCTCCGCGAAACTGTGCGATCTCTCCGGCTTTCCGGCTGCAAATCACGTACCACATCGGTACTGTGTTCCCGTTCTTGGGCCTGCAAGCGTAACTCCGTTCGCGACGGCGGTGGTGAGCGAGAGTGATCTTCCTCTTCTTGAGGCTTCCGCGGTAGCTGCGCGTCGTTCTCTTCTTTCCGGCTCTCCGGCTGTGTGTCGCGCGTTGACGTGCCTTCATCACGACTTGCGTGCGATACAGAGGCCTGCGAAGGCGACTCCGTCGACGACGGCGACAACGAAAAAGAACGACCTGCTTCCTCCCCCTCCTCAGTGGGAGTGTCGGGGTGGCGGCGAGTATCCCCATAGGGGCCCCTATCCGCGTGTGCACATGTGCGGCATTGGAGGCCGACCGGTCAGATTCCGGCTTAGCAGGCAAATGAGCAAGTCCGCGATCCGGATGCGGCAACACAGACGGTTGAGTGCGAGTACCCGCCGCGGCGCCTGTTTCCGTTCCGACGGCTGTTTCCACAGTGGGTGCGGTAGGGGCCGACGATGACGGTAGCGAATCCTGCGAAACAGGCTTTGGCGCAGGCGTTACGCGATCTAGCGACAAACGCTCGTGCTCTCCCTTGATATCAAGGACAGCCGTTGTGTCGGTGACAGCAATAACCGGGAACGGGCCGTCCGCGATAGGAGAAAGCTTGTGGCGCTTCTCCTTTCAGGGTTGTAGTACTCCTTCCGTACGAAGCAAAGCTACCTTCCCTGATCTGAGGGGCATTCTTACGCACTCTAGCGTCGAAATTCCGCTTGTAAGCGGCCTGGGCCTTAGCGATATTCTGCCCAACTGTGGGATAATGTTCTTAAGCCAGCCCTTCCAGGCGTCCCTGTGTAGACGGGGCGACGGGAACTTATCCAAAGTTGGCTGTGGCTCGATAGCCACCGAAGGTGGGACGCGTGATAGCACAAGCTCGAACGGCGAGATCTGAGTCGTGCGATGAACCTGCGTATTGTAGGCATAAGTCACCGCATCGGTGTACTGATCCCATTCCGACGGATGCTCGGCAACAAACGTCCGCAATGCGTTGAGCATCGTGCGGTTAAAACGCTCAACCTGCCCATTACTCTGGGGATGATATGTTGTCGTAAACCAGTTTTGGATCCGCAAGATGCGGCATACGTCCTGAAAGAACTTAGCCGTGAACTGCGGTCCATTATCCGATAGTAAGTCAATCGGCGGTCCGTAGACAAAAACCCAGTGAGTAACGAAAGCTTGGGCGACCGCACTAGCAGTAACCTTCTTTAAAGGCACAGTCCGTACCAGCTTAGAAAAGCGGTCGGTGATAACAAGCAAAAACCGGTTTCCCCGGCGGGTGCGAATAAACTCGCCGAGTAGATCGATCGCCACAAACTCCAGTGGAGCCCTAGCAGGGAATAGTGCCAACTTCTTGGAATACTTATGGAGCTTGACGCGGTTCTTCGCGCAGTCAGAACATCCACGAACAGTGGCATACGCGTCGAAAGCCATTGCTGGCCAGTAAAAGTCCTTCCGTAAGGTGTAGTACAACTTCCTGCCACCAGGGTGGGCTGACAACTTCGCATAGTGCGACAAATGCAGTACTCGTGACTGAAGTGAGTGCGGAACCACAATCTGTGGCCTGTTTCCGACAGTTCGGATTAGAAATCCTTGGTCGTTCTCGACGAAAGGCAACTGTGCTCCACCGTTTAGACGACTACGAATCTCCGTACAAAAACGGTCGGTGTGCTGCTCCCGGATGAGTTCCTCCGGCTTGATCGGTACGAAAGAGCCCGGTTCGGGTTGCGTGTCTGACACGGCTAAAACAGCATCGTAGATGTCCCATCCTTCCGATTCTTCATCGGCATCGCTCGAGCCGTCTTCCACGAGGAAGCACGGTATCTCCAGATCATCGACTGGCGCAGCTTCAGCCGCTGTTTCCAAGCGGGACAGTGCATCAGCCTGAGTGTTCAGGAGTCCTTTCTTGTAACGGATTTCGAAGTCGAATTCCGACAAGCGAAGTCTCCACCGCATCAAGCGGCCAGATGGCTCTGCTATAGAGAGTAGCCAGCGTAATGCCGAATGATCGGTATGAACAATGAAGCGGGTCCCCATAAGATAGGGCCGCAGTGTCTGTAACGCCCAGACAACCGCCAAGCACTCCTTCTCGGATACCGAGTAATTCCTCTCGTGAACGTTGAGGCTCCTTGACCAATACCCAATTGGCAATCGCTCGCCATCATTGGTGGTCTGGAATAGGGCACAGCCGACTTGGTAGTCGCTCGCATCCGTATCTACTGCATATGGCAAACCAGCCCTAGGCAGGGATAAAACAGGTGGCGATGTCACCGCGTCCACGAGCGACGAGAAAGCCGCGACCTTGCGGTCGTCGAATTCTTCCAGATCGACTGGCTGTCCTTTGCGAAGAAGCTCGTTCAGAGGTGCGCGATATCCGCGAAGTTCGGAATGAAGCGGCGATACACATTGCACAAGCCGAGAAAGATCGGAGTTCCGTCTGCGTCCTCGGATGCTTAGCCTCTTTGAGGGATTTCACGCGTACTTCGTCAATCGAAAGCCGTCCTGGACGGATAACATGGCCGAGATACCTGACGGTTTCGGTAAAGAACTCACACTTCTTGAGCTTGAGCGTAATGCCTGCATCGCGTAGGACTCGCATCACATCCCGTACGTGGGTCAAGTGCTGGTCCAGGTTGCTGGAGTAGACAATGATGTCATCCAGGTATACCAGGCAAGTCTTCCACTTAAAGCGGGCTAGCAAAATATCCACGGCTCGTTGAAAGGTGGCTGGCGCGTTCGTTAACCCAAAGGGCATCCGATTAAATCGGTACAATCCTTCATGACAAACGAAGGCTGTCTTGTCACGATCCTCAGCCCTCACGGGAACTTGCCAATAGCCCCAATTCGCATCTAGGGTTGTGAACACTTTCGCGTCGCCCAACGAATCGATGCATTCATCCATTCGTGGGATAGGATATACATCCTTGACTGTAGCCGCGTTTAGCTTGCGGTAATCGATGCAAAATCGCCAAGACCATCAGCTTTGGGCGCGAGCACCACCGGCGATGCCCAAGGTGACTGAGCCGGCTCGATAACTCCAGCGCGGAGCATCTTCTCAACTTGAGCTTTCTCCTCCTGCCGAGCTGTCGGTCCCGCCCTGTAAGGGTGTTGCGAAATGGGCCGAGTATTCGGTAGCAAATCAATCCGATGTTCGGTAATACCAATCTTACCCAGTGTGCCATCCCACATGGGCGTGAACTCCTCAAGCATGTGCCGCAATTTATCGCGGTGAGTCTCTGGACATGTTCAAGATCCAGAGACTCCAGTTCCTGTACTGCCTTATCCTTCGTGTCAGCAGCACTCAGGTCCGTATCATTACTGTCCGACGAGGTCGGCATTGCCTCCTTCGACAGGGTGCGGTTATTTGCATCCGACGAAGTCGGCGTAGCATCTTCCGACGAACTGTTCGGTCCAGTATTCGTTTCGGAATTGTTCCGTTCCGCCTCCCCCTCCTCAGCTTCGAGGATTCCGAGAACCTCGGCAATAGAAACCTGAGTAGGCACTATAGCCGCAGGGTGCGGAAGCAACGAACCAATAACTTGGCTCCTAACCAACCGTTGAGGAAAACGGCTGAAGTTCGCAACCAGCACCTGAAAGGCTGCTCGGGTTCGACGAAAACAATCCCATTAGCGAGGGCAAGCTGATGCTTCTCCTGTAACGCAGGCAACGGTTGTACCGTTTGTAAGCCACATTGTGGGACGTCACAGTAACCCAGACCTGTGATTCAGGCGGGATGGAAATGGGCCGAGCTACTCGGAGCTTTGTAGACTTCCGTTCATCGGCTGTAGGCTTCTGTGCCGCAGGCAAAGGGACTTGCTTCTTCAGAGCCCGGCGTAGGGGACGCCGAACGATCGGTACAGTAGTCCCATCTTCCATTTCGATGGTTCGCTTCCGCGGTCGAATTGCATCGACGAAGCGGTCACAGAAGTCGCAGCCGAGGATAACCGGCGCAGCGAGTTGCTTGCAAACCAAGAAATCGAGCTTCGCCACGTAGCGGCCAAGCCTGACGAGCAGGTCTATTACTCCCACAGTCGAGAGTGGCCGATTGTTCGCATCCGCTATATCAATCTGCGGCGCCGCACGAACGCGAGACCGCAAGTGCGGCGGAATCATCGATTCAACCAAGAAATTTGGCCCAGCTCCTGTATCGAGCACGGACAACTGCCGAACCATGTACTGGTCGGAAACACCCAGGTCGGCGTAAACTTTGTAGTTACGTTTCGCCATGACCAGGACTCTATCCGGGAACCGGCTGTTCTTAGCCGTATCACGGGCGACGCAAGACACCAAGGTGCTCAGAGTCCACGTCTGTAGTGGCCAGTTTCCTCGAAAGGATTGTGACCGGGGAGCGAGGCTTCTCAGCCTCAGGCGCACTAAACCCCGTCGCTGGGGGCGCCTCTCCATTGCTTGGAGGCTCCCTTGCTCAGTTTTTCTGAGCGTCGCCGCCAATCTGCGGAGGTTGGATTCCGCAGGGCGGCTACAGTTCCACCATTCGATGGCACCGTTTCCTGGTTTCCAGGCTGAGTCTCCGCCTTCGCACGAAGGTACGATTTGTCGGGAACACGTTCCCGCTCGGCCGGCGTCAACGACTCATACTGGGGCACTATCTTGCCATATCCCGTATGGGCATAAGCAATCGGAGCGATGTGCCCTGGCCTGTAACAGGTATGACAAATAAGGTACGAAGAAGATCCGCGTTGGCGGCCGGCGCTCTGTCGAGGAGGGTACGGGTCCCTCCATCCAGGGCGTTGGCTTCGATATCCGCCAGAGTGCGCACGGGCAATGCCGGGACTTGACGTCCGGCGTACAGAGCGGGGTCTGCGTCCACTGTAGACTGCTCCGTCGTCGACGCCAATTCCGAACTCGGCATTGAACCATCGTCCTGTAACAGTGCAGGTATCATAACCCCCTTGAACAGAACCTCGCGAGTGACGGCAGTGAGGAGTCTACCGGCCTTCGACATTGAAGGAGTCGGCCGCGAAGTGCGCGTCTTATACCAAGTTGCGTGCTCGAGCTGGCATCTCCCCTCCGCTTTGGGCAAATGATGAACGAGTTCCAGATAGTATCCGCCGACTTTGTGCTCCCGATAATGGGCTACCCAACGTCCCCGAATTTGATCGGTTCCAGTCCAGATCAACAAAACATCGTACACCGCTGGGCTGCGGAGAACACGATATGCCACATCTTGGAAAGCCTTTATTGAGGCGGCGGTCGAGAAATAAACGGTTTCCCGACTCTTCGCTCCTTGCTTCGTGGTCTTCTCGCTAGCGCGGGAGTATAGCACTGGTATCGCTTGCCTGTCGCGTAACGAGCGCAGGATGATATTGTTACCGCTTTCCGGCCGACACCGTAACTCCTCCCTGTCGGAGGCGCCGAGACGACCACGAACCGAATTGAATTGAGTTCGGCTACACCCGTCAAAAAGTACGCAGCTCATGTAGGCCTGCGCCTCACTCATCCCGAAGCTACATCGGCGCTTCCGCTACGAAAGCGTGCTAAGAAAATCACAAGACAAGAATGGGATCGTCCCCAGAGAACTAGTGTGGGGCTTTATTTTTTGCGTGAGCCTCCATTTGTCGGATGCATGATTTCGCAACGGGTTTGCCAGTCCCATCGTTTGCGTCGGTTCCTCTGTGCGTCGTGTCATCA
>VCMS01000016.1:353557-377662 GCA_022539475.1 Gracilaria domingensis
TGCTATTAGTCGCTGGGAACTTGTTGTGTCCTTTTTTTCGCACTGGGAAAGAAAATGATGGTAGGAAACCGCGTAGGACGGCGTGTCCCTCAATGTGGTGCAAAACCCTCGACGGGAAAACAACAAGCCGCGTCGCGGACGAGCACCTCAGGGTGTTCAGGCCCTGCTCCCTGTGAAGGGCAGTCGAGCGGCAGAACCCTCCGATAGGGCCAACACGAGCCGGGTGTAAATCCGGGTGGCCCCGATCTGGGCGTGCAGTCGGAGGTAGAAGGGGTAGAATCGGCGTAGGTATCCGGATGGTTCCGGCGAGCCACAGCGAGTGGGGGTATCCAGCCCAACGGTATGGGACGACAAAAGATCAACAAACGAGCCGCACTGCGGAGCACTGACTCGCGATAAGCGGGAAAACTCCCGAGACAAATAAAACAAACCTACAATGTAGGGCAGAGTAGCGAAAGCCGTAAGACGGAAATGACAACAATAAAATAGATAAGAAAAGTGCCGTGACGACGGATTAGTACTCCTCAGGGACGGAGGTTGGTTGATCAGCCCGGAATTGCGGCGGTATTCCCCAGGATGGGGCTGGTGACCGTGCGCAAGCGGCAAGAAGATCAGAGCCAAAGGCCTCGTTGAGGTTTACTTCCCGTACAGTGGCGGCAAGTGCCGCCACTTATATACGGCACTTGAAAATATCAATTAAAATATCTAACTATCCGGCGCTGCCGGCCAATACACTACAGGTGTGCCCCGTGGCATGCTTGCCACGGGGCCCGCGCGATCGGGCCAACTTGGCACACGTGTGCAGAAATACTACCCTTCCTAGGCATACCCCAAAATAGGGGCACTACCCCAGTAGCCTCTCATAACCTGAGGTGTCGAAGCCGGTAACGGATCAACAAACTATGAAAAGCACCTCGGTGCATCCCCACAAAGGGCGTTTTGCTCTACATCTCCCCCTTCTCAGGCTGAGACACCGACTCCGTCGGCTCGATACGCCTCGCGATGGAGGTATATAAGGAAGTCTCCCAAGACGGGTCTGCCGAGAACTGTTCGGAGCCACCAACACCTCCGGTGTCAGTAGCGAACCTCGTCATCTCGAGCCCTCCCGCGATGTCCAACGCACCGAACGGCCCTCCGTCCTCGACGGCACGCATGCAAGTATCGAACCCGCCGTTCCGGTCTGTTCCTCTCCCGCAGTCGGCGGCTGCCTCCCAGCCGGGTTCTTCCGGACAAGATCACGCTCCAGCTCAGGCTGGTCCCGCGCCCGTGTGGGATTGGTTCAACGCCGAGATGCCAGCTACGCTGGGTGGATGGCCTACCGCAGGCGCGTTACGCATCCGGGATCCCCACCGGCACAGTTTCCTTTTTGCCCAGGCTCCCTGGTTTGACGCCGAAGCCGTTCGGGATACAGAGCTCGTCGACTCGTACGCTGTCGACGGTCAACTCCCTGGTGGGCTTCCTGCTGACGTTACCCGTTCATGGGACTGGATCGCCCGCGTTGCGGTTATACCGAGCTGCCTGTTTGTAGGTCGAAACGAGACGAGACAATTCGCTCGCAATGAGATGGCCCGCATTGGGTACGCGCGACACTTCCGAGCTCCGAACGAACATCCGGTGCCGGCACAGTACCAGTACGATGTGGCACGTTACCGAACTTTCGGCGAGGTCGGCTACGGCGACCATCTAGCCAACGCGTTGGACGAAATTGACCGATATTCGGATACCGTTCAGCCGCAGCAGGAGTTGATCCTGTGGGCGCGGCCGATCCTTCGCGCCGAGTTCCGGTTCCTTCGCCGTCCTGGACGGTCTCAATTTCATGAAGGCCTCCGCTTCGAGAGGAAATGGCGTTCCCGCTTCGGGGTACTGGTGCCGTACCAGTGCACGGAGGTGGAACGCATTGCGCGTCACTCCCATACTGGGCGATACCTGCCGCTGCCGTCATTCTGGCCTGCGGTCGAAGTCCCACGAGGGTGTCACGTAGAGCTACCGCCCTGCCTAACTTACATAGGCTCGTACTTCATGAACGATCCGCCTCGCGGCCTGTGGAGCATCCTGGCAACAGAATGGACCGTCCGCGTTGCGGCTTTCCTCCTCATCGAGGCATATGATTCGTACCGAGTTTGGTTCATCCCGGAACTCATCCGGCAAGCGATCCGAGCGTTGGATCTCTCCGAAGTGCTCGGCTCGGTCCGCAATGCGCGCGAAGCCACCGCGTTGGTGGACGTCATTGACCAGATTGACTGGAATGAGGTGCCTGCTAGTCAGGTTTCCGACGGGGTCCGTCGGCAGTCGGACCGTTCTCCCGGACGGAACGTCAACGCCGGCGACTTCGTATACTTTGACCCATGGATTTGGGAGGTAATTGGTCCCGCTGAGGCGGCTGGTCGCCGCCGAGAGGAGCGATATATCCCGGAAGGGCACCCGCGTGGGTTCGTATACGTCGACGATGACGGTGATGACCCTGCAGAGGGAGGAAGTCCCATGGATGAGGGGAGCCCAGTGGGGGTTGCCTCGGAGCCCGACACTACGGGAGATGACGACGAAGTCGTGATCGTTGACCCACCCGCTGTAGCGGCTCCCGCTCCGACCGGCCCGTGGGCTCAGGATGTAGCATCCGCCGTGGGCGGCAGTTCTTCTCTCACTCCGCGAGCGGCGGTCATTCGCGACTTCCTTCGAGGCGTGGGAGTGGCCGTTCCCGATACGGTGACCGACGAGTCGGAGTTGCAAGCAATAGCGGCACAGCGCTTCTCCGGGGCTCCCGGTAGTGGGGGCACCCCAGGTGCTGGGCCGTCCGGCGCGTAATTCCCCGGCTCGCGATCCCCTACGGGCTCGGTAGTCCGCATAGACCCCGATGATGAGGGGCGACTCAATAGTTAGAGGTAAACTTCTCCAGCCGTGCTGGCTTGGCTCAACTCTTCGTCTTGCTCTCCCCCTTCTCAGTGGGCAATACCTCGTTTGAGGCTGTTGCGAATGGCCCACAAGAGAGGGGTAACTTTTCCGCACAAGCGGCTGTAGCGATAAAACTTCTTAGTCTTCTTCCAGTTTCCTGGCTTCTTCTCCTTCTTCTTAGGCTTCTTTCTTCTTTATCTTCTTCTCCACTGTAAGTGGCTTCCGCATTTCGCGGCATGTTTGTTCAGCGAAAAGCTGTCCGCTTAGAGCGGCCTGGTCCGCCTGAGGCGGCTAAGTGATCTCGAGTTAACTTCAAGTTGCATCCGCTTGACGCGGCATATTCTTGCGTAATGCAATACTGTCCGCATGAGGCGGCATATTCCGTCTGGGACGGCTGTGCTCAATAGAGACGTGGGTGGTCAACCCACTTGGGCCTTGTCCAGCGTAGCCGGTATCGGTGTCCGTGTGCGACGGTGGTACTGCAAGACCTTCGAGCGAGGCAAGTGCTCAATGGGCTCGTGCGTATCCTCTGAAGAGGCGTAGCCGTACCAACGGACTCGATACAGTAGTTCCCCGTCAGGGGCGTAGCCGTGACTTATCAGACGGTCAATGACATACTCCTCATCGAGGACCTTCCGCGCAGGATGCGGCTTTGTCGATGTATCCTCTCTCGAGGTGTCGTTGTTACCTCTCCCGTCGTGGGCTTCATTGGTTACTTTCGGCTTCCGTCCTGACGGCAAGACATCCTGTACGCCAGGCGAGAGCCATTTTGACCATGGTGTTTCCATGTCATTCCGGCTTCCAGAGTTCTGGCTTTCCTTCCCGTATTGTCGGGCTGTTACCGAGCTTCGGTGTTCTCGAATAGCGAGCTTCCGGCGTTCCGGCAAGATCTCCCGAAGTGAGGGTGAACGGTCCGCAATGCGGTGTGCCAGCGAGTGGTGCCGTGGCACGTGCCGAGGCGACGCCTTGCCAAGCATTGCTGGCGGTGGGGCCTGCGCCGTTGCACGGCTGTGCGTTGCCGATTCAAATTCGGAATTTCCGTTTCCGGCGGCCGCAAGCCTTACAGCGGGCACGTGCCCGGCTCGTGTGTTGTCACCCTCCACTGGAGGCGGATCGCCGGCGAAGCCAGACACTTGGCGCAGCGTGCGCGCGTGTGCAGCGTTGGGCTGCTGCCCACCTACTGTGGCATGTCGGCCTGCTGTTGCGGCGGTTGCCTCCGTGTTTTCAACGGCTTCATTACTCGATGCTTCAATAAAATCTCCCGAAATCGGGTCTGCCGTAACAACACGGTC
This sequence comes from Gracilaria domingensis, assembly GCA_022539475.1. NCBI lineage: Eukaryota > Rhodophyta > Florideophyceae > Gracilariales > Gracilariaceae > Gracilaria > Gracilaria domingensis. The sequence continues at coordinate 357,739 of VCMS01000016.1, forward strand.
TTTCTGGACAGGCTTCTTTTCCGGTCTTCCGGCTTCTTTTGACGCGAGTGCGCTGCCGCTGCCGGGCTCCGACTGCGGCGGGCATGTACTTTCCGCATTCGACGTGGCTGCTGCGGTGGTTACCACCCTCTTTTCCGGCGTACCGGTCTCACGCTGCACAGCTGGGGCAGGCTCTTGTCCTTCCGTCTGTGACGGCCGTACAGTGCTATCCGCGGGCGAAGCGGCGACTTCTGCAGCAGCTACATCCTGGTGTTCTTCCGGTTCTCCGGCTTCGTGCTCCACCGAAGTGGTGCGTTCCTCTTTAGGCTTCCGCGATAACTGCGCGTTTCTCGCTTCTTTCCGAATCTTCGGCTGTACGTCGCGCGTCCGCGTGCTTTCACCACGACTTGCGTGCGGCCCGGAGGCCTGCAAAGGCACTTCCGTCGACGACGGCGACAACGAAATCGAGCGACTTACCTCCTCCTCCCCCTTCTCAGTTGGAGCGTCGGGGGTGGTGGTGAGTATCCCCTGAGGGGCCAGTATCCGCGTGTGGACATGTGCGGCGTTCGAGACTGGCGGGTTAGCTTCCGGCTTTGCCGGCAAATCAGCAAGTCCGCGGCTAGGATGCGGCAGGACTGACAACGAAGCGCGCTCTCCCGCTGTCGCGGCTTGGTCCACAGTAGGCGTAGCGCTGTCCGGCGTTTCCGGTTGCTTTTCCTGACGAACAGGCTGTGGCGCAGGCGTTACGCGATCGCGCGAAAAACGCTCGTGTTCACCCTCAATATCGAGGACAACCGTTGTATCGGTGATAGAAATAACCCTGTAGGGGCCGTCCGCGATAGGAGAGAGCTTATGCCTCTTCTCCTTTTCCGGGTTATAGTATTCCTTCCGTAGGAAGGCGTAGTTACCTTCCCTGATCTGAGGGGCATCCCTGCGCATTCGTGCGTCGAAATTCCGCTTGTACGCGGCTTGTGCCTTATCGATGTTTTGCCTAACTGTAGGAATGATGTTCTTAAGCCAGGCCTTCCAGGCGTCCCTGTGTAGACGAGGCGAGGGGAACTTATCCAAAGTTGGCTGTGGCTCGATAGCCACCGAAGGTGGAACGCGTGATAGCACAAGCTCGAACGGCGAGATCTGAGTAGTGCGATGAACCTGCGTATTGTAGGCATATGTCACCGCATCGGTGTATTGATCCCACTCCGACGGATGTTCGGCAACGAATGTCCGTAATGCATTGAGCATTGTGCGGTTAAAACGTTCAACCTGCCCATTACTCTGGGGGTGGTATGTTGTCGTAAACCAGTTTTGGATCCGCAAGATGCGGCAAACGTCCTGAAAGAACTTAGCCGTAAACTGCGGTCCATTGTCCGATAACAGGTCAATCGGCGGTCCGTAGACAAAAACCCAGTGTGTAACGAAAGCTTGGGCGACCGCACTGGCGGTAACCTTCGTCAAAGGCACAGTCCGTACCAGTTTAGAAAAACGGTCGGTGATCACAAGTAGAAACCGGTTTCCCCGGCGAGTGCGGATAAACTCGCCGAGCAAGTCAATTGCCACGAATTCAAGTGGAGCCCTGGCAGGGAAGAGTACCAACTTCTTGGAGTACTTCCGCAGTTTGACGCGGTTCTTCGCGCAGTCAGAACATCCACGAACAGTGGCATACGCGTCGAAAGCCATTGCTGGCCAGTAAAAGTCCTTCCGTAAGGTGTAGTACAACTTCCTGCCACCAGGGTGGGCTGACAACTTCGCGTAGTGCGACAAATGCAGTACTCGTGACTGAAGTGAGTGCGGAACCACAATCTGTGGCCTGTTTCCGACGGTTCGGATTAGAAATCCTTGGTCGTTCTCGACGAAAGGCAACTGTGCTCCACCGTTTAGGCGACTACGAATCTCCGTACAAAAACGGTCGGTGTGCTGCTCCCGGATGAGTTCCTCCGGCTTGATCGGTACGAAAGAGCCCGGTTCGGGTTGCGTGTCAGACACGGCTAAAACAGCATCGTAGATGTCCCATCCTTCCGATTCTTCATCGGCATCGCTCGAGCCGTCTTCCACGAGGAAGCACGGTATCTCCAGATCATCGACTGGCGCAGCTTCAGCCGCTGTTTCCAAGCGGGACAGTGCATCAGCCTGAGTGTTCAGGAGTCCTTTCTTGTAACGGATTTCGAAGTCGAATTCCGACAAGCGAAGTCTCCACCGCATCAAGCGGCCAGATGGCTCTGCTATAGAGAGTAGCCAGCGTAATGCCGAATGATCGGTATGGACAATGAAGCGGGTCCCCATAAGATAGGGCCGCAGTGTCTGTAACGCCCAGACAACTGCCAAGCACTCCTTCTCGGATACCGAGTAATTCCTCTCGTGAACGTTGAGGCTCCTTGACCAATACCCAATTGGCAATCGCTCGCCATCATTGGTGGTCTGGAATAGGGCACAGCCGACTTGGTAGTCGCTCGCATCCGTATCTACTGCATATGGCAAACCAGCCCTAGGCAGGGATAAAACAGGTGGCGATGTCACCGCGTCCACGAGCGACGAGAAAGCCGCGACCTTGCGGTTGTCGAATTCTTCCAGATCGACTGGCTGGCCTTTGCGAAGAAGCTCGTTCAGAGGTGCAGCGATATCCGCAAAGTTCGGAATGAAGCGGCGATACACATTGCACAAGCCGAGAAAAGATCGGAGTTCCGTCTGCGTCCTCGGATGCTTAGCCTCTTTGAGGGATTTCACGCGTACTTCGTCAATCGAAAGCCGTCCCGGACGGATAACATGGCCGAGATACCTGACGGTTTCGGTAAAGAACTCACACTTCTTGAGCTTGAGCGTAATGCCTGCATCGCGTAGGACTCGCATCACATCCCGTACGTGGGTCAAGTGCTCATCCAGGTTGCTGGAGTAGACAATGATGTCATCCAGGTATACCAGGCAAGTCTTCCACTTAAAGCGGGCTAGCAAAATATCCACAGCTCGTTGAAAAGTGGCTGGCGCGTTCGTTAACCCAAAGGGCATCCGATTGAATCGGTACAATCCTTCATGACAAACGAAGGCTGTCTTGTCACGATCCTCAGCCCTCACGGGAACTTGCCAATAGCCCCAATTCGCGTCTAGGGTTGTGAACACTTTCGCGTCGCCCAATGAATCGATGCATTCATCCATTCGTGGGATAGGATACACATCCTTGACCGTAGCCGCGTTTAGCTTGCGGTAATCGATGCAAAATCGCCAAGACCCATCAGCTTTGGGCGCGAGCACCACCGGCGATGCCCAAGGTGACTGAGCCGGCTCGATAACTCCAGCGCGGAGCATCTTCTCAACTTGAGCTTTCTCCTCCTGCCGAGCTGTCGGTCCTGCCCTGTAAGGGTGCTGTGAAATGGGCCGAGTATTCGGTAGCAAATCAATCCGATGTTCGGTAATACCAATCTTACCCAGTGTGCCATCCCACATGGGCGTGAACTCCTCAAGCATGTGCCGCAATTTATCGCGGTGAGTCTCTGGGACATGTTCAAGATCCAGAGACTCCAGTTCCTGTACTGCCTTATCCTTCGTGTCAGCAGCACTCAGGTCCGTATCATTACTGTCCGACGAGGTCGGCATTGCCTCCTTCGACAGGCTGCGGTTATTTGCATCCGACGAAGTCGGCGTAGCATCTTCCGACGAACTGTTCGGTCCAGTCGTTTCGGAATTGTTCCGTTCCGCCTCCCCCTCCTCAGCTTCGAGGATTCCGAGAACCTCGGCAATAGAAACCTGAGTAGGCACTATAGCCGCAGGGTGCGGAAGCAACGAACCAATAACTTGGCTCCTAACCAACCGTTGAGAAAAACGGCTGAAGTTCGCAACCAGCACCTGAAAAGGCTTCTCGGGTTCGACGAAAACAATCCCATTAGCGAGGGCAAGCTGATGCTTCTCCTGTAACGCAGGCAACGGTTGTACCGTTTGTAAGCCACATTGTGGGGAGGTCACAGTAACCCAGACCTGTGATTCAGGCGGGATGGAAATGGGCCGAGCTACTCGGAGCTTTGTAGACTTCCGTTCATCGGCTGTAGGCTTCTGTGCCGCAGGCAAAGGGACTTGCTTCTTCAGAGCCCGGCGCAGGGGACGCCGAACGATCGGTACAGTAGTCCCATCTTCCATTTCGATGGTTCGCTTCCGCGGTCGAATTGCATCGACGAAGCGGTCACAGAAGTCGCAGCCGAGGATAACCGGCGCAGCGAGTTGCTTGCAAACCAAGAAATCGAGCTTCGCCACGTAGCGGCCAAGCCTGACGAGCAGGTCTATTACTCCCACAGTCGAAAGTGGCCGATTGTTCGCATCCGCTATGTCAATCTGCGGCGCCGCACGAACGCGAGACCGCAAGTGCGGCGGAATCATGATTCAACCAAAAATTTGGCCCAGCTCCTGTATCGAGCACGGACAACTGCCGAACCATGTACTGGTCGGAAACACCCAGGTCGGCGTAAACTTTGTAGTTACGTTTCGCCATGACCAGGACTCTATCCGGGAACCGGCTGTTCTTAGACCGTATCCACGGGCGACGCAAGACACCAAGGTGCTCAGAGTCCACGTCTGTAGTGGCCAGTTTCCTCGAAAGGATTGTGACCGGGGAGCGAGGCTTCTCAGCCTCAGGCGCACTAAACCCCGTCGCTGGGGGCGCCTCTCCATTGCTGGAGGCTCCCTTGCTCAGTTTTTCTGAGCGTCGCCGCCAATCTGCGGAGGTTGCGATTCCGCAGGGGCGGCTACAGTTCCACCATTCGATGGCACCGTTTCCTGGTTTCCAGGCTGAGTCTCCGCCTTCGCACGAAGGTACGATTTGTCGGGAACACGTTCCCGCTCGGCGGGCGTCAACGACTCATACTGAGGCACTATCTTCGCCATATCCCGTATGGGCATTAAGCAATTCGGAGCGATGTGCCCTGGCCTGTAACAGGTATGACAAATAAGGTGACGAAGAAGATCCGCGTTGGGCGGCCGGCGCTCCTGTCGAGGAGGATACGGGTCCCTCCATCCAGGGCGTTGGCTTCGATATCCGCCAGAGTGCGGCACGGGCAATGCCGGGACTTGACGTCCGGCGTACAGAGCGGGGTCTCCGTCCACTGTAGACTGCTCCGTCGTCGACGGCAATTCCGAACTCGGCATTGAACCATCGTCCTGTAACAGGTGCAGGTTATCATAACCCCCTTGAACAGAACCTCGCGAGTGAGGCAGTGAGGAGTCTCGGCCTTCTACATGAAGGAGTCGGCGCGTGCGCGCCTTGATACCAGTGCGTGCTCGAGCTGCATCTCCCTCCGCTTGGGCAAATTGAACGAGTTCCAGATAGGTAATCCGGCGTTTGTTCTCCCGATAATGGGCTACCAACGTCCGAATTGATCGGTCCAGTCCATCAACAAACATCGTACACCGCTCGGCTGCGGAGAACACGTTGCCACATCTGTGGAAAGCCTTATTGAGGCGGGTCGAATAAACGGTTTCCGACTCTTCGGCTCCTTGCTTCGTGTCTCGTAGCGCGAGTATGGCACCTTGTATCGCATTGCCTGTCGCGTAAGAGCGCAGGAGATATTGTACCGCTTCCGGCCAGCACGTAACTCCTCCTTCGGAGGCGCGAGACGACCCACGAACCGAATTGAATTGATCTTCGGCTACACCCGTCAAAAAGTACGGCAGCGCGATGTAGGCCTGTGCCTCACTCATCCGAAGTACATCGGCTTCCGCTACGAAGCGGCTAAGAAAATCCAAGACAAGAATTGGATCTTCCCCAGAGAACTTGTGGGGCTTTAACGTGAGCTCCATTTGTCGGAGATGATTTCGCACTTTGCCAGTCCCACGTGGGGTCCTCTGTGGCGTCGTGTCATCAAGCCGATAATATCGGTAAGATAGTAGCTTCCGATACAGTAAGTTTGTCGGCTTCAACTCCTTCAATCCGAGGTGTCTCCGTCCTTTCGTACGGCCTCGTGCAACGCCAGAAGTGGCTTCAGTAGCCCGCGAACGGGATGCACGATAGCGAGAGCGCTCTTCCGCGCTGTCCGAAGAGTCGGTAGACGATCCCTTTTTGGGGCCCTCCTCATCAGAAGAGGATGAAGAAGACGAGTCAGACTCAACCTTGACCTTCTTCTTTGCCGGACGATCCCGGGAACGGCGCGAGTGCTGAGAACCCTCAGAAACCGGGGCTCCCGGCGCAACAGCATCAGATACGATGATTTGCTCGACCGTCTCCAGACGGGTAGCCAGGCGGTCCAGGCGTGCGGCAGCCTGCTCGTGCAGACCAGCCGACACCTGTCGGTGTTCCATAATCTGGTTGACATCAGACCGTAAAACACGGACGTCGCTCGAAACATCCCGGACACCGGCTTCATCGAGCCGTTGCCGGAGTTTCGTAATGTCCCGGATGAGGCCCACTTGGGAGTTCTGCAGGATGCGAACCTGAGCCTCTAATTCACGGAGGGTATACTCGTCGGACCGCGACGACATAACGTCAACCGCTGCGGCGGCATCAGCCGCAGGTGCGGTTTCAGTTGGCCCACGAGTGGGTGGGGTCCCGTTATCAGAACGGCGGCCCCGGGAAGCCGGTTTCGGGTCGCCATTGCCTGGGACCTCCAGTGCGTCCTTCGGCAACGGAGGCAAACTTGCCGGCAAGCCGGACGAACCGGGCACAGAAGCGGCACGTGGCGCGCCACTCCTGCGACGGGACGACATCGTTCACCGACACAGTCGGCCAATGGGCAACCAAAACAACTTCCGAAAACGGACAATGAGAGAACCGTAAGAACGGATATTCCCAGCTATCTGGGCTCCAAACAAACGAACCAACTCCAACGAACGTTGGCCAATTAAGCCGATTCTAAGTCGGGAGACCAGTTTGTGGTGCAAAACCCTCGACGGGAAAACAACAAGCCGCGTCGCGGACGAGCACCTCAGGGTGTTCAGGCCCTGCTCCCTGTGAAGGGCAGTCGAGCGGCAGAACCCTCCGATAGGGCCAACACGAGCCGGGTGTAAATCCGGGTGGCCCCGATCTGGGCGTGCAGTCGGAGGTAGAAGGGGTAGAATCGGCGTAGGTATCCGGATGGTTCCGGCGAGCCACAGCGAGTGGGGGTATCCAGCCCAACGGTATGGGACGACAAAAGATCAACAAACGAGCCGCACTGCGGAGCACTGACTCGCGATAAGCGGGAAAACTCCCGAGACAAATAAAACAAACCTACAATGTAGGGCAGAGTAGCGAAAGCCGTAAGACGGAAATGACAACAATAAAATAGATAAGAAAAGTGCCGTGACGACGGATTAGTACTCCTCAGGGACGGAGGTTGGTTGATCAGCCCGGAATTGCGGCGGTATTCCCCAGGATGGGGCTGGTGACCGTGCGCAAGCGGCAAGAAGATCAGAGCCAAAGGCCTCGTTGAGGTTTACTTCCCGTACAGTGGCGGCAAGTGCCGCCACTTATATAGGGCACTTGAAAATATCAATTAAAATATCTAACTATCCGGCGCTGCCGGCCAATACACTACAGGTGTGCCCCCGTGGCATGCTTGCCACGGGGCCCGCGCGATCGGGCCAACTTGGCACACGTGTGCAGAAATACTACCCTTCCTAGGCATACCCCAAAATAGGGGCACTACCCCAGTAGCCTCTCATAACCTGAGGTGTCGCAGCCGGTAACGGATCAACAAACTATGAAAAGCACCTCGGTGCATCCCCACAAAGGGCGTTTTGCTCTACACTCAAAGAAATGCAACGTTGTGCTCCTGGTAAGACAACCCATATCCGAGGTTGTCACTAGTCGCTGGAGCTGGTTGTGTCAGTTTTTATAATAGGAAGGATAAAATGCTGAACAACACGCGTTGGACCGCGAGTCCTCAAAGAAATGCAACGTTCTTTTCCTGGTGAGACAACCTGCGTCTGAGGTTGAAATTACTGGCTGGAACTTGTTTTAGTAAAAAGAATTACTAGTATCCCAGGTTCCAAAGATATCCTATAAGTGATAAAGTCCCAAAAAAAGAAACCCATTTTTGGATCTAATGATTTATGATACACCAATTCTAATCTTTGAAATCTGAAGAAAAACTTGGAACGCTGATTGACGGTGACGTGCTGTTAACTCCTCCAAAGAAATGAGCTAAATCCGCATACTTGCTGGCACACTAGTGTGCAACTCAATCATTCCAAAGAGTGAAAAATAGATGAACTTAAGTAAAGCTGATTGGAGAACAACAACGTTGATAAAATCCGAAACATAAAATAAAGTAGTGTTTCTGGACTCTAGAATTATAGATTCTGGTTTTTTTGTCACCGAAACTGAAATACGCACCAAAAGTGTCCAAGAAAAAAAGCTGAAGACCAGAAAAGTTGAAATATCCAAAAAACCATTTGAAAAAAAGCAAAAAGCCGGCACTAATATGAGGCGAGAGAAAAAAATTAAGGAAGAAACAACCAACTTCGAAAAGAAGTATTCAAAGGATGTAAATCCGTACCGGAAGAAAGGACAATAAAAACAAAAAGGAGAAACGTTAAGGAATTAAAAATTATTTGAAATTTGCACATGGAGGAAAAATGAAAATACGTTGCGGAACATGAATATGGTCCCATCGTCTTTAGTATAGACTAAGGTCCCCGAGCAGATTGCGCAGAAAAGGAGACGAAGCTTGGTCATGCGTCTTGGAGAGCGGCGGAATTACGGCGCGGGTTTGGTGGTAGTCTTTCTCGGTACCGTTTGCGAACGTATGCCGTACTTGGAACTTCAACATAACAAAGGGATCCCTTATAGAATCGTTTATAGATTTCAGAGCCTAAGGCTTATGAGCCCATACCTCCTTCAGTGGATCTCACTAGCATCAATTAAGAAAACCACACTTGTTCCACCCCCTTCCGCATAATCCTCTCCTCACTCCGATCCCTCATGATTGCAGTCCGTGGACTCTTCCATACCGGCAATGGGAGCCCTGTCCTCCTCCTTCACGTCCCAGCTGAACGCACCCTCCAGCCTGCGGCGTTTTGCGCTCCAGTCTCCGTCCATCCATTGCACCTTCCTTTCCATTCCGGGCTTGGCCAATAAACTGCCTTCGACAGTACCGCAAACCGACAAGGTCGAGCAAACTATATTCTCTCCGAAAACCATGATAAATGATGGGTTGGAAACCCTCGAATTATGTGCCACCACGAACACAAACCAATGTCTTCGTTCGAAGGACGATTGGTTTGCCAGGTCATTACTTACGGTATTCATTGTGGCTCAGAACGGATACCTTCAAAGGGATTCACGTGAATTTGGACCTGCGAGTCGTCTGGATGTCATTCTATTGGCCGAATATAGCTCCTATTCTCGCCCACGTCTCGTCGCCAATCGACGAGGTTGAAAGTTCGCACCAGGTTCGTACCCTAAGGGCAAGTCTACGGACATGGTGAGACCGTCGATGAGGGAGGTGGCGAGAACCTTTTGATGATAAGAAGTGGTGAACCTGACAAAGACCACGCCAGGATCTATTGTGTTGGATGTGAAGGTTCTTAGCAGTTGCAGTATGTGGAGGTCGAGATCGCCTCAATCCAAAAAGCCAGAAGACAGTAAGAAGAAGTTGTTTGATTGTATGGTGAGGCTGGAGAATAGGATAGAAGATGAGGAAGAGTTCATGGTGCGGAGCGAAGATAAAGGGAAGGAGGAGTTAACGGTGCACAGATCGAAGAGAAAATCGCGCGGGCGGAAACGATCATAGGAAGAGTTGGACGACTTTGTGCTAGAAGAGAAGCTTGCCGTGGTTCGTCGTCGAAACGCTCGCAATTGAAGACTGAAACAAGAATAAAGAACATTTATAGATGTTTGCGTATGTATGATACGTGCCTAATAAGACCTCTCTCTCTCTCTCTCTCTCTGAATCATTCATGATCAACGTCTCTTCCTCATATGCAGTCCGCAGTCAGGAGAGATGTTCAGCTCATGTTAGGTCAAGTACACAAGAGTCTGGTGAGCTCTTTTGCTGTTGCTTCATATTCTTCACACCCTCGTACATCAACATATTTCTGCACTTTTGATGCCGTGGTATTCAAATGTCGAGCCACGGAAGAAAGGAACCTTCCTTCCGAACAACTTGCCATGACCAATTTCTTACGAAATCCTGACACAAGGCATCTAACGCCGTTTACCCTCAAATTTCTCAGACTGACGCCAGAAGCTAACTGGCAGTTCTTGGAAACGAACTTTCGAAACTAGTACGCTATAGAACAGGACTACATAGGCTCACCCGTTTACTTGTGAACTATCAACTTCCTGGAAAATCCTGTACGTGTAGAGGCCTTCTTCCCTAACGAAGCCATTTTTATCTAATGCGCAACAGATACATGAAAGCGAACGTACTTGAGTGGAAGTGCTGGGAGCGCTACCATGTGGTGTCCCAAAGTCTGCGTTCGTCTCCCAAGAAGCGTTACGAGTTGCAAACATCCAGTCCTACATGCATTCGCCAAAACTTCTTCAAAAGTCGTTCGGCATGCGACTTCTATCTTCGAAATTGCCAACGGACACTGTCCAGCGGAGCACACTATAATTAACGCCGAGAACGCTGGGGACCAACTCGAGACAAAAGCTATTGGTTTGTCAACGCTCCCGTTCTATGTCACTAAGTAATACTGAAATATCAGTTCATCCAATTTCGCTAAACTAAATTGGAAACAGCGCTTAATTAAGAGAGATCCATGTGGAAGAAGACTCGACTGCGAATTTAGAGTACCGGGCCCATCGATGTTCCCATTCGCGTTGATGATGATGTGCAAGTACTGTGAAATTCTCGCAACCCATTGTGTCATCCTGACGTTCGTAATGAATTCAGGAGCCAACATGCAGAATTTTATCGGATGCTGCGCCATCAGCCTTGTGTTAAACGGGAGTGAGCTTCCATATGAAAATTGATGAAGCGCTCCACCACGCCAAAATGTGACACGCACTCAAAGAGGGCATTCAAGTTATACACATCGTGTTTGTGGCACACTCCCTGAGGCTCCAAAACGCCTCAAGTACTGAGACAGCGTGTTGTATAACCTCCGAAAACCCTCACTTTCGCCGAAAACAGGCCGTTTCTTAGGCCCAAAAAACGTCTTATGAATCGTGTTCAAAGCCAAACAATTCTCTTTCGTTGCCTTCGAACCACGATATGTTTTCTCCTCCTTCCAGGTTCCGGAACGACTTGAGAACCTTGCATCACTCGTGCCGAAGAAAGTAGGATCCTTACGAGCTATGACTTCTAGGTTTCGCTCCCACAAAAGCTTCACCGGCTCCGTAGATTTTTCAGATCCGTACTTAGTTCCTTCATCAGAAGCAATCTACGCGTTCTGCAAACTTGAACAATCTCTTGAAGAACGACCCTTCACAGAGTTCAGGGACCACGGTGCGGGAACCAGCTTTTCAGGCTTCCTCTTCCCATCATCATTTCGTCTGATGGTGGCCCTCGTAACACCACTAGTGCAAGAAACCGACTTATAGCAACCCCTCCTTGGTGGTATTGATGCTCCAGACTGTGAACCTTCGACGGTAGGCTTGAAGCGGTCCCTAGTCAACTTGTGGTGAGCCACTCCACACGGGATTGATTCAGTTGATCGCGCTTTATTTCGTGTGGTACACATGCCACGATACATCATGAGAATGATTCTCCAAAACAGGTGAACAGCGCCAGTGAGAACAAGAGAGATACAAAGCGTCAGATCATAGTCATTCGAATACTGTCGGGGCCAACGCGCCGAGCAATTGCTCAAGCTCTACTTTTCGAGGGAAAGCTGTAGCTGAGATTGGGTCAATGCGGGGAGCCTATGCTCTCGTCCATGATTTTGCGCGAATTGTACAAGCACACACATATCCACCTGAACTCGGACTGATATGCCACGCACCGCACATGTCATCGGACCATTATAGCTCGTGCAAACCATAGGTGTGTCATGGTGACGGGGTGAGGCAAATGCGGTGAGCGAAGCGAACGCCGTGCCGAACGCAGTGATAATAATAAGGATGGCGTTGCAATAGAGGCAATTGTGCTTCGGGGAAGAAGATATGCAATGATGGGAGCACAACGTAGGGAGCGATGATGTTGGCGATGCTGCGGCCGTGGGAGGTGGGGTGCAGATGGGTTGCCAATGGCAACTTTCCGTATTGTCGGGTGAAGAGCAGCTGTGTGGAGGCTCTCCAATGGAGGGCACGTCTTTTTGGAATTGAATCAAAACAAAAAATTCGCTTTCACAGGGGCTGCTTTGATGGCCAATGACTCGTCGGTCATGGAATGATATTTCAACTCGTCGCAATTATGCTGCGTTCCCTTCTTTCATTCATTCATACCCTTGTATCTGGCACCTCTTGTAGCTTCCCCAGGGTCCGTTCTGGTTCTTTCCTGGCAAGCGGGATTGATTCGTCAGATCTTGGTACACACACAAATATGGAAAACCAGGGTATAAATGTTCCTGAATATAGGGGGATTCTGCTGCAAGTTGCCTGTCAATTCTACCCAAACGCAACATCACTAAACAACTACCTCCAAAAGCTAAATGATTATTTTTCGAAGTAGCTAAAACGCGATAAAGAATGGGCTGTAGCGACGAAACGAGTGCGATTTGGGGGCTGAAATTAGACCGAGAGGTAGATTTGTTTGGCCTCTTTCGATTGCATACGGCAAATAGGTCGTCGATGACGGAAAGAGCCGGGGGTTTTCGGGGGTTTGTACTGTGGTTTAGGGTGAGATTTGTTATTTGACGCAGTCTAAGGGTTTGGACAGGTGGCGTGAGCGTTTGTACCAATGTTTGTGGAGGTATTTAGGACCGTATTGAGATCGCTAATGGCCTTGTATCAGGCGGAAGGAGCCAATTTGTGATGGTGGGTTGGTGAGGTAGAGTATGTGCTTTTCGTGAAGACGGAGGCAAACGGATCAATCTACAAGGGTGCTCAGCAGACCGTTGTTGTTCCAGTTATCAAAAGAGTGCATTAGATAGGTGCCACGCGTCATGGAGGTGCCGTGGAAGTCGGTAAATATAGGAGAACAGGATAAACGCATTGGGCGGTGCTGGTGCGGCTTTTAGGGGCCCATATAGCACGATGCTAATGAAGCGGTTCGCCGCAGATTCATGAAGCATAGAAGTGAGGAGCTCTTCATGGTACGTGTTAGGAGTTAAGTAAAAGTTGTAGTAAGGGTTTTCTGGAGTTTGGCCGAGTGTTCAGAGACCAAATCAGCCTTCAATGCAGTTAAGGGAGCAAGACGATTAAGAACAGAAGCGTTTGGTAGGAGTTCAGGGCTTCTGATGCATTGAGCAAGGCATTGAAGATGTTCGGAAACTGTTTTAGTTGAGCTGCGATTGAGGGATGTTAGTGTAGAGGAATTTATTAGTAGTAATTAGAAAAGAGTGCAGCGAGACGGCACTGAGAAGGTGAAGAGGATGCCGGGGGGACATTGGGCAGGGTTTGGTGGATTGAGTTGAAAAAGGTACAATTAAAAACTGGAAAATGTAATTAAAAAAGGCGAGAAGTAGCTAAAACGCGATAAAGAATGGGCTGTAGCGACGAAACGAGTGCGATTTGGGGGCTGAAATTAGACCGAGAGGTAGATTTGTTTGGCCTCTTTCGATTGCATACGGCAAATAGGTCGTCGATGACGGAAAGAGCCGGGGGTTTTCGGGGGTTTGTACTGTGGTTTAGGGTGAGATTTGTTATTTGACGCAGTCTAAGGGTTTGGACAGGTGGCGTGAGCGTTTGTACCAATGTTTGCGGAGGTATTTAGGACCGTATTGAGATCGCTAATGCGTCTGTGTTCTGCAAAGTGGAATATAGTCTGTTCGCTTTGGAAACTAAGCTAGTTTTGGGGCTATTTGGGGCGCGCGAGGGGGTAGCAGAGGCTGGCACTCAAAAAATTAAGAAATTTTGGAATATTAAATTCCATTTCGCGCAGTTTAGTGCTTGGGTCCCCTAGTTTTTGTAGAGGTTCTACTTCGCCGCACCACCCCATTCACTCTTTTCCGCGACCCTCTCTCAAAACTGCACTCGTGCTAGTTTGCGTTTCCATTTTCTCCCATGTTGCAATGCCAATCGCAACTCATCCCACCTCAATCATCCCATCACTTCTTCCCAGTCCACACCACCCCCGCTATTTACCCATTTCTCGCCCATCACGCGTTAATTTTGTAGAAGTCAGGTGCACAACTCTCCCCCTTCTCGTATACCCGCCTCGCCCCAAAACGGCTTCAAATCCCTCCCATCCTTCTCTCCTCCTGTCCCCTCAGAATCCCCTTCGCAGTCCGCGCTACCTCCGACGCACTCCTAAACCCAGTCACCACCGGAGCTCCCACTCCCACCCGCGGCACCTCCTCCACCACCTTCTTCATCTCCTTACGCCTCTTCTTCAGACGGCTCTTCCCATCCCCAACCCCACCACCCTTTGTCTTCGGTGTCACAGGAGACCCCTTCTGCACCGCCACCCTTCCCACACTTCCCTTCTCCGTCTTTCCCTCCACACCTCCTTTCACCGTCTCCTCTTCCACCAATCTTTGCCTCTTGCACAGCTCCTTCACCTCCTTCTCCAGCACGTCCAACCTCTCGTTCAGAACCCTATTCTCCTCCCGCAACTCTCCAACCTCCCTTCCCGCACACTCCACTATCCCATACACATGATTTCTCATCTCCACTCCCAATACCGACAACGAATTTCGCAGGCTCGAAATCGCCTCAACCGAAACACCACTACCACCCCCACTCAGCACCACACCGCCCATTTCCGTTACAATCTCCACAATTCCATCGTCCAGTTGCTCCTTCATCACCAACCCCAACATCCCCACCCTCGCCTTCATCTCCCCCACAAACCGCATCTCCCTGTCACCCTCTCCGCCCCCACTCTCTATCTGGTCTCCAACCTCTAACTGACTCAGATGCACCGCACCCCTTCTCTCCATTGCGACCCCCTCCACCTCCAATTCTACCCCCTTCTCCACCTCATCACCATCCCCTCTCCTCGCCTCACACTTCTTTCCTTCATCAGCCACTTCCTTCTTCTGCGACATCCGACCAGCCGCCGTAATCACGTCCTCTTCCCGCTTTGGTGACGGCGTCTGCGGTACCTCCTTCCCCTCCAACAGCACCCACAGCTCCTCATCCTTCACGTATCCGTTCGACATCTTCAGAAAAAGAAGTAGTAGTTGGATCGAAGTTTCCGCTGCGATACAGTGCAATCGAGCTAAACTGTGCTGTCCACCCCCACTGTCCAACCACACGGGCTATATCCAGCACCATGATTGTCCCTGTTTCCCTCATCCCATTTCCCGCCAAAACATCTACTGTACACCTCCGCACCTTCCACTATTTAAGCGCCATCTCTCTGTCCCCTCTTCACATAGTCCCCACCCACCTCGCCTCGACCGGCGATATTTTTCTCTTCCACCATAACCTCACTCGATGGTTATAGCAAAACAGGAAGATATTGCCAGTGGAGGCAAGCTAGGGACTAGTGATTGTACTTAGAGTTGCTCACCCTCTGTCTCGACTGGGGGCATGTTCTTCTTCCGTCACATCCTTTGTGGGTTGTGACAAAAAAAGAATATGTCACCACTCGACACCGGATGGGTAACAATGATAGCACGTAGAGTAGTTCATCCTCCCTCTCAGCGTCCACTGGGGATATATTTATGTTCTCTCACATCCTTTCCCGGTTGTCATACAAGAGAAATACATCTCCAATGGAGACGGAGAATATAGTCGTGATAACACGTAAAGGTAACAATGTAATAAACAATAAATTTATGCTACTATCTCTAACCAACCTTTCGAAAACCTGCTATGACATGAGCTGGGTTACTCGAGCCAAAGATGGCAGATCCTGCAACTGAAATGTTTGCACCGGCCTTCACTACTCCTTTCACAGTACTCAGTCCAATACCCCCATCCACCTGTATCCCTATTCTTGCGTACAACTCCCTTGCATGTCGCACCTTGTCAAGAACACCCTCCATAAACGCCTGTCCTCTGTAGAGCAAAACGCCCTTTTGTGGGGATGCACCGAGGTGCTTTTCATAGTTTGTTGATCCGTCATCGGCTTCGACACCTCAGGTTATGAGAGGCTACTGGGGTAGTGCCCCTATTTTGGGTTATGCCTAGGAAGGGTAGTATTTCTGCACACGTGTGCCAAGTTGGCCCGATAGCGGGTGCGCCGTGGCAAGCCTGCCACGGTTGCACACCTGTAGTGTATTGGCCGGCAGCGCCGGATAGTTAGATATTTTAATTGATATTTTCAAGTGCCGTATATAAGTGGCGGCACTTGCCGCCACTGTACGGGAAGTAAACCTCAACGAGGCCTTTGGCTCTGATCTTCTTGCCGCTTGCGCACGGTCACCAGCCCCATCCTGGGGAATACCGCCGCAATTCCGGGCTGATCAACCAACCTCCGTCCCTGAGGAGTACTAATCCGTCGTCACGGCACTTTTCTTATCTGTTTTATTGTTGTCATTTCCGTCTTACGGCTTTCGCTACTCTGCCCTACATTGTAGGTTTGTTTTATTTGTCTCGGGAGTTTTCCCGCTTATCGCGAGTCAGTGCTCCGCAGTGCGGCTCGTTTGTTGATCTTTTGTCGTCCCATACCGTTGGGCTGGATACCCCCACTCGCTGTGGCTCGCCGGAACCATCCGGATACCTACGCCGATTCTACCCCTTCTACCTCCGACTGCACGCCCAGATCGGGGCCACCCGGATTTACACCCGGCTCGTGTTGGCCCTATCGGAGGGTTCTGCCGCTCGACTGCCCTTCACAGGGAGCAGGGCCTGAACACCCTGAGGTGCTCGTCCGCGACGCGGCTTGTTGTTTTCCCGTCGAGGGTTTTGCACCACATCCTCCAAATTCTGGCTCCACCGTCATCAACAATAACATGTCTACAACTCCTTCCTTCATAAGTGCTTCTACGACCTTTATAGACGTATTCGGGCGCAATCCAACTCCATTCTTTTACTTATGGCAATCCGAGTGAAGCTATAAAACCCGTTCACCTCATTTATGAAGCCAAAATGGCTCCTTTCATCCTGTATTCAAGCTCCCCGTAACTCGTACTTTACAACTACTTTACAACTCAGGTTCGAAATCAGTTTCATTCATTGCACACTTTCTACTCTTCCACCTACCTTTCATAAAACATCATCACACTTTGTGGCTTGTCGTCTCATACAAGCCCTATCATTCATTCAGTACAATCACATATCATACATTTCGCTCACTTTCACAAAGTGAACCATGTTCCCGTTCTGCGCTTCCCAACCGTTTGTACTTACGTATCACTCTTTACCCCAGCAGTTCTCCGCCCCATCTTTCCTTTTTATCGTCACACAAAAACAATCGAACACTTGCAATGAACTCCCAGTCCGACATGCCTCCGACTCCGCCTCCGAGTCCCAGATACTCTGACGTCCCTCAGGCCTCATCTCCCGCCCGAAGGACTCGGGCCGTTATTGTTGGAAGGGGGCGTATAGGTACCATGCTGGCGAACGAAGAAGATACGGTCATTTCCGCACACGAATTCTGCAGCATGGCTGCTACCTCTCATCTTTCTGATGTACCGTTACTAGTTTGTGGAAGAACGAACACTCTGGAGACCGTAATTCAGGCTTGCCCTTATTCGCTCAGAGAGAATCTCGTTTTCTTCCAGAATGGAGACATCATACCATTGCTTTCGAAGCTCGGTGTGGACAAATGTTCAAAAGTTGTCCTATACGTTGGTGTCCCCTCAAGAAACGCAGCTCCGCAGGATGGTGTCACTCCTCAAAGTCCGGATGGTCTCACTGTCGCAACAGGAAAGTGGGCCTCCAACGTTGCAGACAGGTTTAGGTCTATGGGTCTCACTTGCGGGGTTGTCGACGAAGACACATTTCTCGTAAGCTATTATGAGAAGCTCGTGTGGCTATCAGCGTTCAACATCGTCGGGGCCTCAAGAGGTCTCATTCCTATGGACGTAGTCGCTACGGAGTGCAGTACGGTTGTGCTCACAATAATGAAAGAGCTGTTGAAGATAGTTTCGCTTAAGACAGGTACTACTTTCAACCTGGAAGAGACCGTTGGGCGACTTCTTGCATATGGAAAAACTCTCATTGGCTTCCCTACTTCTTTCTCCGACTTTCAGTTTAGGAACGCGTACTTCTACGACTTTTCCCGCCAAGAAAGAAACATTGTAGGCTGTGACCCCGCTCCTTTTCATACAAACTACGTCAACGTTGTTAAGGAAAAGTTATCCCCCTCCCCATTCCCCCAGCTTTGAGGTTAGAACACATGACTTTTCGGTGTTGTAAACCTTTTAGAGATAGTTAAACATAAAAGTTACTTTATGGAAATGACCTGTTCCTATTACATTACTTATATTGTTCGTCCTTCTGTGGTTCAAATATGCCCCTTTAAATCCTACATCCCTTATCACTAATACTTCGCTAAGACTTTGCTAGATAGAAAATGGTCATTCCATATCATTAAAGTGCACGATACTAGTAACGAAACAAGTACAAAAATTGTGATATTTCTGAAGAACTAAGCGTTTGCATTACTTGGGGCACCCGTATAAAGTAAGGTAAACCTTTTATGGGTTTCAACCCATAATGGAGGTTGTTTTACTCTTCTTGATTTCTAAGCTCATGTTGAAGATATTTACAGTTTTCTTTACCCACTTGAACCCGTACATATAATTTATGACTAAATCATCCTTTCTTTACTTCAAATCGATGCAAAAACTTCTCCTCCTAGTAACGTTTTAAAACAGTACTACAATACCCGTATATGGTCGTTCTTAGACTCTTTGTATACTACGAAACACCTTGTGAACATCAATCACATCCTTCTCATTCGTATACCCATACCCATTTGCAAAACGAACCCTTTCGAAAGCTTTCAAAACATGTATAACTCAGAAGTTAGAGCCCAAGAAGTAACTCCTCAGCAGCTGGCTAACGAAATATTCGAAAATGGCTACGCCGTGATTAGTGATGTTGACGGTACTCTGAAAAGAGCTGGGGAGAACATTCCTGCCGAAACAGTCAAATGCATGAAGTACATCAACGCACGCGTTGGTTTCGGAATTGCTACTGGGCGAGATATAGAGGATGCCGAGAGTTTCATAGAGCACCTGGGTGGCTACACTTTTGGCATCTCTGGAAACCAAGGCGCACGGGTGAGATTATCCAATGGTACCGAAATTGATCAGGACCTTGACAGGGAAGGTTACGAAAGATGTGCAGCCGAACTTGAGAGACTTGCACTCTCCTTAAATGAATCGCACGGACTTCACGAAGAGCGTCAACAAGCAGTGGTGAGCACTAGAAAAGACAGTGGACTCCCTAACTTCACGTACAATGGACTGTCGAAGTGGAAAACAGAAGTTAACTCCGGTATTTCAAAAGTGTTGACATCCTTTCCGAACCTGGTTGCGTACCCTCAAGATGAAAACTGTGACATAGGGGACATTCGTTTCACGAAAAATAGTGGGGCGCTAGCCTTGGTTGAAAACGACCCCCAGTTCGACACACATTTAATCGTTGCTTTCGGGAATGCTTCCAATGATGGCCCTCTATATGAAATGGCAACCCTGGCAGTTCATGTGAAGGGAGAAGACCATCCAGCAGCGGTAACATATCTTGTTGATGGGGTGGAGGACGTGCATGAGACCATCAGAAGGGTGGCAGAACTGTACGGGTACAGAAAATGCAAGTGTCAATGGTTTAGAAATGCTCTTGGAATTTGTTTCCAGTGCTACGATGCCTGTAATACTTAGCTATGATATGAGATCTCAGTAATAAAAGTGTCGTATATATCTCAATACCCTTCTATGATTCATGGTGGTTTTTATCGTGCTGCTTTTCCTCGTAGCCGTACACAGAGCCACCAACATAATTGTCGAATGTACATCCTCCACGCTTTCGAACAGGTTGTGTACTCCACGCGGGATACAGTCTTCTTTGACGTGAACGCCGTACACGCCTACGTCATGCAAAGGC